>JASPKZ010008873.1:0-600000 GCA_030220185.1 Diploptera punctata | reverse complement strand
ATTTCAAATTTCTTTGATACCGGTGGTTTCAGACAATATCTTGTCCCTCTTCATGGAAGCCATGACTGAAGTGGGACAAGATATTGTCTGAAACTGCCAGTATCAAAGAAATTTGAAATTATATGAGGTGAGTCATTAAAAATATGTTCTCCACTCACTATTAAGAATATTTCTCTCTTTAAAACCTGTCTCTTGTGAACAAATAAATAAATATATGTACCTGGACTTGAATCACGACTGTGGATTCCTCTAGCTTCTCGTTGCCTCTGTGCGTGCTCCACAAGACGCTCAGTAACTGATTTGTGAGGCAACGGCCCTCGTTCAGGATGGTGAAACTTGCATTTGTTTCCGTATGTGCATTTCTTCCCGTACGGACAAGGAGGTGGAGGATCACCTCTCCTTGGTTGTATACGCAGGAAGTTGTCCAGGGTAGGCCCAGTTCTCCCTAGAGGGTCGTCAGGAGGCATAAACCTGCAATCAGAAAACACACTCAAATAACATCTCATCCACGTCTTCCAACAAAAGCAATAAATAAGCTGAGCCTATTTTCATCTTACCTCATACAAGTTGAGTTCTTTTAGGACATGTTTCAAAAGAAACTTCTGTTTTATCTTCAACTTATTTATTAAGAAGAACCTCATAATGTATACAAATTAACGAGTGGTACAAAATGATTCAACAACTCTAAAAACTACAGAAAAGAATTCAATTGCAATGGATACCTGCACATTGTGGAATTGCTGGAAATAACACTGCTGATTTTCTTGCCAAAAAAGGCACCAATTTAATTCAGAATACTACTAAAAGCTTACCTTTCACATCCATAAAAAGAATAATTAAAAACAAATATAAAATCAAACAAAACCAAGACCTATGTAATAAAGCCAAAGACAAAAAATGGAATATTTTAGTAAAGAAGCCAGATATTATTCCAGAAATTCCACATAAAACTACAGTAGCAAAATTTAGACTGCTTACAGAATATGACTATTTGGCCAAACATTTATATAAAATAGGAATCTACACGAATCCAAATTGTCCTCTATGCAACAAAGACAAAGAAATGAATGAAAAACATCTACATTACCTGTTGGATCCACCATAGAGAAATATTGGAGAGCAAGAACGTTAATGGCTTCGTTGCCAAGGCCCAGCATTTGAAAACAACAACAACATGTATTGACGTAGGCTTTTATGGCTGGGGTTAGCATGAAGATCTTGAAGAAAATTTCCGGGCTGTAGGCCGTCGTCTGGAGGTTTGAAATTCCTCGATGTTTCGCCAGAGACTGCATCCGGCATACTCAAGGGTTGTCTTGAGATGGCAATTTTGTCCACTGTCTGTCCTATTTATACCGTTCACCATGATGTGTTCTCTGTGCGGTCCATTCCTTCATAAGTTATATCTGCCTTCTAATTGGTTAGCAGTAGGGACTTCCATTGCTCCAATCAGGTTGCTGTTTGATGGTCTAGTAGACTGTTCTTGTAGAGTAATGTTAAAAGATTTGGGCCGTGGTCTATAACTGGTATTTCTTCCAAACGTTTCTCCCTCAACTGCGGAGGGCATCTTCAGTGGCGAGTACTTCTAGGTGATGGTACCTTGTTGTAGACTCGACTGTAAGTGGTCTGCGGAATGTTTGACGTTTGCACTTGTGCTTCTGCTGACGTCAGGATAGCTGGGCAGAGTCGTAGACGTCATCATCAAACTGGCTTCTGATTGGTAGAGGTTTGCATTTTGCATTTTTTAGAGCCGATATCCATACTTTGTTGACTTTTAATGATTCTTGTTTTCTATTAAAACTGTTTTTATGCTTGAATATCTCGATGGCTTCTCGTTGTAGACGGGTAAAATAGTGTGTGCAGTTAGATAATATGTGTGTATTGTGGTATTGTACTCTGTGACCATCAAGCAAAGAGTGTTCTGTTACTGCTGACTTATGCACCACGTCTTAAACAAGTGGTAACCTTTTTTGTTGATTAAATTAAAAAACATAGATGTATGAGGTAAGGAGAATTCACGATTCATTTGATTCTTATTAAGAAAAGCTCATAATGTAAAAATTCCAAAATTCATTATATTAATAAACAACAAGAAATCTTTAATAGTGAGTGGACAACATATTTTTAACGACTCACCTCATATAATTTCAAATTTCTTTGATACCGGCGGTTTCAGACAATATCTTGTCCCTCTTCAGTCATGGCTTCCACTGATGAAATTCTGTGGTTGATGATTTCTCTAAGGACATCATCTCTTGTGCTGCCATCTTTCATTAGGATTATAAACTTTGTAATTAAATTTTTATCCACCGGAATATCGTAGTTCATAGATCGATATTTATTCTTCTGAATGAATATAATTTCCCAAATTGTCAATCCAACAGTTTATCTAATTGTTTCAACAGTTTTGCCTCTTTTTCAATTTTATGATGTTCTAGTAATTGTTTCAACAGTTTTGCCTCTTTTTCAATTTTATGATGTTCTAGCAAACTATGTGCAGCAATTGCTGATTTTTCAATTTCACAATTTTTAATATTTCTAAAATGTTCTTTAGTGCGTGTTTCCAAATTCCTTTTTGTTTTTCCTATGTATACTTTGCTACAATCATTACAATTTATTTGATAAATTCCAGATTTATTACTGTCTGGGATGTTGATTTTTTTTTATTGGTATAGAGGTGATGTCCTTAGAGAAATCAACACCCACAGAATGTCATCAGTGGAAGCCATGACTGAAGAAGGACAAGATATTGTCTGAAACTGCCGGTATCAAAGAAATTTGAAATTATACGAGATGGGTCATTAAAAATATGTTCTCCACTCACTATTAATGATATAACCTCATAATGTTTACTTCCCAATATTAATTTAAATATAACAAGAAATCTTACCTGTCATTAACGAAGGAGTACATGAGTATCCTTTCTTCAATGACCTTCCTAAACTCAGTCTCCTGAGCAAGATCTCGGTAGGTGTCATTTGATACTACAATGCCATCTACTTCCGAAGCTAATTTTAGAATGTACCGATCATCATAACAGACCATCCTCTTGCCACCGAAGAGTCGAGACGGTGTAAAAACCAAACATCGGTCTCTCTCCAATTCTGTTAGAATTTCCTGATCTAAAAACAAAATACAACTTATCACTAACTTACACTACTGACATTAACCAACCACAAAGGCACAGAATCATAGGTTTAGCAACACACGGATATCATCACAAAATGTGCAAAAATACAAAATTCCACCAACCGAGTGATTCGTGTGAATGCAAGATATGCAACCAAAAGTGTGAGCGATACCATTACAAACAATGCAGATTATGGACAGGATCACTGAACGAACTCATAAAAGACAAATCATAAACTTATAACTTAATGCTCTTTCGAGTGCCTCTTACCAACTTATATTACTACTGACATTATTATTATATTTTAATATCTGCCCCAAAAGCATCAACATTATCAAATGTCATAGATTAATAAAGGTTATATTTGAAGAGATAAATTATTACTGGAGTTTGAACCCAGGACCTTTGGGTTTCTAGGCCAATGCTCTTCCCCTGAGCTACCTGAGCACTCTAATCTAAATGCAAATTTTTCTCTTATACATTGTTAGTACTAACTAAATTGGAAACACCATCTTGAAAGAATGAGTTCAAATCGGATCCCTAAAACTGTTTATAATTATATACCAAGAGGACAAAGAACACTGGGCTGTCCTACGAAACGCTGGAGGGAAAATTTTCTATAGGATCGTAACAGGCCTTGGCCTAATACTTGGAAGGAAGAAGAAGACATTGTTAATTCCGGAGTGCCGAATGTTATGAGTTTTTTGCTCGATTACACAAATGGCGGCTTCTTATTTTAACAAGACAGTCCACCGCTGTGGTCTCGAGGTAGCGTGCTGCCTTGTCACACAGCGGGCTCAGGTTCAATCCCCGGTCGGGACAATTTTTCTGTGTGAGGTTTTTATCGGGGTTTTTCCTCACCTGTAAGACAAATATCAGAAAAACTTTAAGGCCCAAACGGTCCCCGAAATCATTTGGCCATCGCAATCATCATCTTTCATATTCATCTTAGATTAAGCTTAAGGATTAGGGACTCTCCTGGCACACCACTATCATCATCATCATCATCACCCATCATATCATCTCCAGGCGCCCCAATCTCAGAAGTGGGTTACCAGTACGCCATGCCAGGGAAGAACACCAGGAATGTCGAAAGACAACCTGGGGCATTTGCATTTGCAAAAAAAATTAAATTAAAAAATTTAAAAAAGTCAAGAAGACATTAACTGGGAATTTAAACACTACTTTATAAAGCCAGTAGGACTTCTCTCAATGTTTTTATTATTAATTTAATACTTTTCACTAAAGGACAAATTACATTCGGAGACAAAAATTATATGTTCAGACTGGAATTTGAGCACTGGCCTAGAAAGCTAAACATCCTGGGTTCAAACCCCAGTCTGAGTGTATAATTTTTCTCTTCAAATATAATTTGTTCTTCAGTGAGAAGTATTAAATTAATAATCAAAACAGCTAATAATAGTTATCCCGCTTAAATAAAAAAGTTGTATTTCAATGGATTCCGGCCCATTGTGGAGTGGCAGGCAATGAAGCAGCTGCTGATTTTCTTGCCTAGAAAGTAGCAAAATTGTCTCCAACCCAATTTCTACTTCAGTTTCCATTCACTCTATCAAGAGAATCATATCAAATAAATATATAAATAAACTTAGAAAAGAATACACCATCAAAACATCTGGTAAAGAATGGGACATCACATGGTATCTGCATATGAATTTCAGGAAGTGGAAGTTCATCTTCACTTTCACTTTGTGAATCTTGTAATTCAGGAATCAGTTCATCACCTGAATCATCATTATACAAAATATTCACTAATTCTTCATCAGTGAGACATTTTTCTTTCGCCATGGTTTCACTCACGCACAAACAACAGCGCGATAACGAGAAACATATACGACTGCATTGGAGCCTGGAGTCAAGTTTGGGTGAACCAATTCCATGTGTTGTTTGTTTTAAAAATAAGAGGGGATTCACCAAGGTTAAACATGTCAAACGGGAATAGAAAATGTACATTTACATGCCATCTATGATCTCCAAGACATACTAAGCCAACACAATATTTAGGCGCCGAATATAAATGCAGTTTGTTCGCGCCCGCTCTAAAACGAGTTAACTGACCGACGGCTGCATACACGATACTCTCTTTAAACGCCTTAACTGGTTTACGGTACTGAATGTGTTAAGTTGGAGTTTTGTATGTCAGTAGAATATCTATGATTAATTGATAAACTTACCAGTGACAGGATTATCTGGTCGAGCAGCCTCTTTCCTCCATTTTGGAACAAACACAGTAATTTCTTTATGGCCTCTTGCACGAAACCAGTCGACACACAACTTGATCCCTCGGCATGAGAAAACTTCCTTGTTGCCATGACTGCAAAAATTAATAAGTAGATGTTAACAATGAACAAAGACACAAAGAGATATATGTCAAAACATCAAAGCAGGAAGCCATATTATCTTTTTTTTTTATAAATGCAACTACCATATATCCATATCCTTATAGAGTAAAAGCTCCTTATTCACATGGAATATGTTCCGTATTAATGCTGCGAATACAGAAACCGTGAATATGGAATGGTAGTTTGTATGGGTGTATAGGGGATACATTCCAAGGTTCCAAAATAAGCCATCACTTGCAAAGCAATCAGACAGTTTCTAATTCCAGAAGACATTAATGAATCAAATACCAGTTCACACGTTAATTTTTCTTTTGTACCAAAATGGACATTTCGGTACAGGAATTACGTCTTACTGCGCAAACTATACGTCATTGCGTCTCCATCTCGAGTGTCATCTTTACGAACAGTGCCACATGCTTTCCTATCTATCCTTTCCTTTCTTAGTACGCACCCTGTGCTATCGCGCATTCCCCCTCTCCCTGTGAACTCTCATAAATAGCTGTGTTATGTAACATCGAATCATCATCTACTTAGTCACCATTGGAGTCTGGTCAGAGCAGCTCAGGAGAGCTGGTTTTGTTTGTTTAGTCCAGTAAGCCAGGGTGGGGACGCTAGGACAGTATTTCCCCCAACCCGAGGCTGGACTAGAGTGAGTGATAATGTATGTATGTATGTTGATTTATATCATATTTTCTTTTTGTATAGATGATCTATTATGATTTCTTTTCTTTGTGAATCGAATATTTATTTATTTATCTTTATATTATATCTGACTATATTTTGACTCGCATTAAAAGCTTTAGTTGTGCTTTTTTTACTTATGCCTATTCATTCAGTAGTTAGCATAAGTCAGATATCAAAGTCAAATTCCAAAAGCTTGCTCAAGCGTGTGTTAGTTTCTTTATCCCAAAGCTTCCACGATTGTATTTTATAAGTCAGTAAACATTACATATTGGGAGAATTTAGTAAAGAAAGTTGAATTCCTCTTTGCCTCTAAGGGCCCGGGCAAAGATGTCACAATTTGAACAATCTATGCTTTCCAATCAAAATAGTTATCAACAATAACAGTCTGATCCAGCACATATACGGTGCACTTTATAAATTAATAATCTGTCAATCACTGCAAATGTTAAAATTTAATTGAAAATAAATACCTCATGGCAACATTACTTCCATCAATGACTACAGGGCGGAGACGGACACTGAGGGCATCATCAGTTGAGGTGTCCAGCGTGGAGTCAGATTCTTCAGACCCTTCGAGTGCCAAGTCTTGTTGTCTTGGGGCCTGTGCTCCAAGTTTAATGAGTTCTTCAAGCAGTTCATTTTGTCCAGGATTAGGACCGAGTTTCTGTAAGGCTGCTTGCACAAGTGGCTCTGTGTATCCCAGCTTCAGCCCAAACTCAACTCTTGCAGCATATCCTGCAAAAAAATGAAAACTTTATTCTACATATGATGAAAGTTAAAAATTAAATTGTACCTGTTGGTAGGTGCTGTCGTCTTCAACTTTGTTAATATATTGTATATAGAATTAACTGGAGCGCTTTCGGAAGTTACCTTCCATCTTCTGCAGTTTGAGTTTCCGCTACTTGTTGTTGTTGTGTACGGTGATGTTTACTCCAACTGTTTGTAGCAGCAACTGACTTGTTTTTGACGATCTCGTATAATGGGTTTGACTGGGGTGCAAGATATAAAGAACACCTAAAAGATTTCATACATGCGGGTGATAAATCAAGCTATGCTAAACATCTCATTAACGCAGGTCATCGAATGAACAAAATTGAAAACACTCTCACGATAATCCACCGAGAAAACATTCCAGCTAGGATAAATATATTTGAAGACCTCAAAATTATAAAGCAACAAACAACACCTCACTTCTTAATGAGAACGCACCCCAGTCAAACCCATTATACGAGATCGTCAAAAACAGTTAGAGTAAACATCACCGTACAGAACAACAACAAGTAACGGAAACTAAACCTGCAGAAGATGGAAGATAACTTCCGAAAACGCTCCAGTTAATTTTATATACAATATTTTAACAAAAGTTGAGGACGACGGCACCTACCAACAGGTACAATTTAAATTTTTAACTTTCATCATATGACTTCACCTCAACGGAATTTGATATGAATTTCACTAGTATTTATTCTACATTTTATATAATTCTCCTTTACATTAACTCTGTGGTGTGTATATATATATTTTAATTTCTCCTAGATTTGTATTGCTTTATATTATTACCTAGTCCACCGCTGTGGTCTCGAGGTAGCGTGCTACCTTGTCACGCAGCGCGCCCGGGTTCGATCCCCGGTCTGGGCAGTTTTTCTGGGTGAGGTTTTTATTGGGGTTTTCCCTCACCTGTAAGACAAATGTCAGGAAAACGTTAAGGCCCAAACGGTAACCGAAATCATATGTCCGCCATCATCATCATCTTTATCATCCTTCACTGGTGTGGAAATCAACAGGAAGCTACCACACCTAAAATTCCCTAGTAAAGCTGCAAGCATAGCATGAAAATGATATGATTGCAGTGAAGAACCTGCCCTCGGGCAGAATTACTATGGATGGATGGATATTATTACCTAACGGAGACAGTGATAGGCAGGACATATGGTACAAATGGGAAATGAAAGATGTGTTTGGAAGCTTATTCTAGGAAAACCTGAAGGAAAACTCCCAGTTGGTAGACCAAGAATGAGGTGCGACAAGAACATTAACAATGATTTGAGGGAAGTAGATTATACAGGAATGAACAGGAAAATAGCTCAGGATAGGGATGTATGGAGAGCTAATGTCTGCATGTCCACGAACCTAAGGGTTTGGTAGAGTCAGTGAGTTAGTTTAGATTTTGAATTCAGCAAGTTTTCATAATATCACTCATTTATCATCAACTGTCCATTTCCATTATATAATGTATTCCTGTTCATAGTTAAATATGGGAAATAACATTATGAGGCTCTTAATTCGTAAATTAATGAGTCATTTTTTAACATCTTATCTCATATTTTATGTTTCTTCAAACACGGAACTAGTTTTCGAGAGAAGGATCTCTCTCATTTTCAACCGACATTATGACTCGGATTTTTGTTGGAATCGTTGGAATTTCCATCAATAACATTGCCATCTGGTGTTGATTTGATGAACTTTGAGATGAGGTCACGTTCATCAGGAATCTCGAAATTCATGGATCTAAATTTGTTCTTCTGAATAAATAAATAAATAAATAAATAAATATATATATATATATATATGGGGCATGCCGTAGCGTAGTGGTTAAGGCACTGCGCTACAAGTCGGAAGGTCGAGGGTTCAAGTCCCGGTGGGGTCAGGATTTTTAAACTGACCCAAACCTTCTGGCGGCACTATGGCCCTGGGGTCGACTCAACTTCTAACGGAAATGAGTACCAGAAGCTTGTTCTGGGGTAAAGGCGGCCATTACGCAGGGCTGACATCAAGTGCCGATTGTCTAGAAATAGTGGGAGCCTTAACCTCCTACTACCCCAAGGGCCTCCTGAGGCCTGTAGTGGGAATACTTTACTTTATATATATATTGATGGAAATTCCAACGATTCCAACGAAAATCTGGTAGTCATAATGTCGGTTGAAAATGAGAGAGATCCTTCTCTTGAAAACTAGTTCCCGTGTTTAAAGAAACATAAAATAGATGTTAAAAAATGACTCATTAATTTACGAATGTATTCCTGTGTGTCAACATATATTTAGTTTTATTGATGTTTACTTCCAGTCCCAATTTTTTAGTGTAACTCAATAGTGTGTGCATGTGTTGGCCCTTAGTATCTCCTCACTATCACCTAATAATACTGCAGCCGACTGTTGAGGAGTTCACAGAGAGCACGCAGTATCTCCTGAAGATGTCTACCGCAGCAGTAGACGAAACGTCGAGTAGAAGAACGACTGGACCACGGCCTATATGCCCGGAAGACGAACCTAATAGGGATCAATACTGCATAAACTTACAGCTTGTATAAAAATGGTAGCTTACATATGATTTACATCTTGTATAACTAACTAAAACTAACTGAATGGCTCTATCGAACCCGCAGGTTCATGGCCGCGCGGATATAAGCTCTCTATACATCCTTATCTTGAACTAATGTTTTCCAATCATCCCCTGTATAATCGTTCTATCTATCTATCTTCGGGTTTTTACAGCTGCTGCCGTCTTCCCGTGCCAAACCTCCAAAGCCTACGGTCTTGGGCATCTTCGATGCTTAGCCCTCTAGCTTGCATTACTGTCTTCATGTTTTCCTTCCATGTTAACCTTGGTCTTCCTCTTTTCTTCTTTCTGTTCGGATGCCATTGATATAGTTGCTTTGGCCATCGCTCATCTTCCATTCTTAAAACATGTCCTAACCACTTTAATTCCTTCTCCTCAATTCTTTCAATTATGCTTTCTTCTGCGTCCATTATGTTTCTAATTTCCTTATTTGTGACATGTTCTAATTTAGACTTTCTGGCACTTCTTCATAAATAATCCATTTCTAGTGCTATTAGTCTATTCTTGTAGTACTTATTGATTGTCCATACCTCACTTCCATACATTGCAACAGATTCCACCAATGTTTTACCCATATATTTTTTTGTGTCTTTTCAATCTACTTCCCTTAAATCATGGATGTTATTCTCCCACCTCATTCTTGGTCTACCAACTGGGCGTTTTCCCTCTGGTTTTCCTACAAGAAGGTCCCATGCACCTCTCTCATGCCCCATTCATGCCACATGTCCTGCCCATCAGTCTACGAGATTCAGTATTCTTATTATATCTGGCTTCATATATATACATATATCATGTAGCTCACTAATATGTAGTTTTCTCCATTCACCTGTCTGTTTATGTCTTTTTTGGCCCAAAAATTTTCCTATGAACTTTATTCTCAAATACTTGATTTGAGGGAAGTAGATTATACAGGGAATGATTGGAAAGCATTAGCTCAGGATAGGGATGTATGGAGAACTTATGTCTGCGTGGCCATGAACCTACGGGTTCGATAGTGCCAGTGAGTAAGTAAGTATATACATATTATAAAGTGGAAGACAACATACCTGCAGAGCCCTGTTGCTGTGTCTGTTGAGGACCTGACACATACTCGGCAAATTCAGCACCAAGAGTGTCTGATGCAGTCCGACTCACGTCATGGTGTGAAGCCGAGTCTTCTGCCTCGTAATCTGAGTCGTAGCTCGAGTCCTCCCCTCCACAAGACGCTCGGTCTTCTCGCTCAGTGTTGCAGAGTGTATCAACGTAACTCTGCAATCAAATTAAACAATCTATTTAACTCATGGGAGCCAATGACCAATCAATTAATTTTGTTTTACAACCAATCACAGTCGTGTTTCACTCATTCTTTATCGAATTCTCTTTACCAACTCCTGCTTTTGTTATAAAGAAAGCTCCTCCTTTCTTAATATTCTGAACAGGTCAGAGCATTATTTTGCAGTGACTCACTCTCCAAAAAATACTTTGAGTATAGCAAATAATGAACAGATTCCTTCGAACTACACATTTGATAATTGTTCAATAATTGTGTTTTTAAATCATGATTTTACTGAGTTGTTTCCTTTAAAAAATTAATTAATAACCTGTAATATTGGTTATAATATATAGTTTGATGGGTTTTATTTTTTTTCACTAAGGTGCATTCTTATAACATTGCGATCTTATTTCGCAACACACGGATATCATCACAAAATGTGCAAAAATACAAAATTCCACCAACCGAGTGATTCGTGTGAATGCAAGATATGCGACCAAAAGTGTGAGCGATACCATTACAAACAATGCAGAATATGGACAGGATCACTGAACGAAATCATAAAAGACAAATCATAAACTTATAACTTAATGCTCTTTCGAGTGCCTCTTACCAACTTATTATTTCGCAATAAATAATATGATCAAGTTGCAGTGGATAAACAAATAAAACATAACCACACATTTCTGATTTTTTCAAACATAGCTGTTTACATTAAATATATAAATATTTAAAAATAACTATATTTAAATAATGATTTGTAAGTAAACAGCTTAATTTTATTCGTTAAATAGTCATAACAAATGCCACTCTTGATTTCCAAATCATCTAGATAAATTGGGAATCACTTGTTACATCACTTATGATAAATTCACTCGAAAACTGAAAACTAATGAAATTCAGACAAAGTCAATCGGTATCATTTTCATCTTCCTGGCGCCTGCCTGTATATCGATAGTTACAAAATTCATTGTAAATCAGTTAGGTTATGTAGTAAATTTTTAAAATATTAAAAAAAATACCTGATATTCCAGTCCTCCTCACCTAAAATGGATTTCTGTTTTAAAAACTTCGTCAAGTAGTTAAAAACATATAGGCCTACAGAACATGTTCCATCTTACTACCAAATGAAATGCCGAAGATGGAACATGCTTCTGAAAGGCCTACATGGTTTTAAGTAATTGACAAAGTTTTTTAAACATAAATTCGTTTCAGTTCATGACGACTGATATATCAGGTACTTATTTTGTTTTAAATTGTCCATACATCCCCACATACGACAAGGTAATACCTTGAGGGGGGAAAACTGCACTTAAACTAGCGTGAAATATTTTCAAGTCCTATAGAACAACAGTGCGCATGCGCCAGAGTTTATAGAGCCAGCGATAACCCACAATCGAACCACATATCGATTATATATCACCCTCGATTACTAACGATCGCTATGAAATTTAAATTATCAATGTTTGCAATAAATGCCCTATCCCTGTATAATCTACTTCCATCAAATCATAGTTAATGTTATTCTCCCACCTCATTCTTGGTCTACCAACTGGGCGTTTTCCCTCTGGCTTTCTTACAAGAAGGTTCCATGCAAGTCTTTCATTCCCCATACGTGCAACATGTCCTGCCCATCGCAGTCTACGAGACTTAACTGTTATTATATCTGACTTCCTATAAAGACCATGTAGTTCATTGTTATGTAGTCTTCTCCATTCACCTGTCTGTTCATCTGTTTGGTCCAAAAAAATTCGCACCTTAGTATAATAAAAATCATGATAGGGAATTACAACGTATATAAGAGAAAAATTTGCGTCTAGATCGTAACTCGCCTCGGTAGCTCAGTTGGTAGAGCACTTGGCCCGGAAAGCCAAGGGTCCCGGGTTCGAGTCCCGGTCTAGGCGAAAATTTTTCTCTTCAAATTTAATTTATCTTTCATTGAGAAATGTTAAATTAATAATAAAAAACATCATTAGAGGCCTTACTGGCTTTTAAAGTAATGTTAAATTTCCAATAAATGTCTTCTTAACTAAGAAGCCGCCATTTGCAAAGATAGAAACAATGGTTTCAAAAGCATTTGGCGATAGGGAATTACAACGTATATAAGAGAAAAATTTGCGTCTAGATCGTAACTCGCCTCGGTAGCTCAGTTGGTAGAGCACTTGGCCCGGAAAGCCAAGGGTCCCGGGTTCGAGTCCCGGTCTAGGCGAAAATTTTTCTCTTCAAATTTAATTTATCTTTCATTGAGAAATGTTAAATTAATAATAAAAAAACATCAAAAATCATGATATTGATCCACAGTTAAAAGGAATCCACCCCAATAGTTCGCGATCCCTTTAAGAATCATCTAAAAGCACCTACAAAGAGAGAGGTTAAGGTAAAGAAAAAATAACTGTATTTTTTCTTGTAATCTATGAAAAATACGTCATTGTGATTGAAAATATCACATATGTCAGAGATCACAGATAATTTTATATTAGCTATCAGTTTAAATCTTAAGAATATCCGGCTAATGAGTAATGTCCATGAACTGTTTCTAGGTCACAACTAATACAAACTAATACAAATAGTTACAATATATAAATATCGCAGATCAAAAGTTCGTATTATTTTATAAAAATGTACGGTACGATGATTTATAATTACAGACCATTTAAGTCTAACAATTGCATCTTAATTGCCACCAGAAAATAATGTCCGTCCCGCAGGAACTGCGTGAACTAAAGTAATTCCTCAGCAAGTTCAATTTATGGAATACAGGCCTATATCTAATAATAACGGGCTTCCAATATAAAACCGGACCGGCCTTACGGAGTTTCACCCGGCACGCAGTGCTGTCTCTTCCTCCCGCAATTCACCCTGCCTGCCACCCGTCCTTGAACTGTTTCTTACCTTATAGAAAATGCTGGAAATGTTGTCCTCCCGCAGTTAAATAGGCATTATACCGAGTAAACACATTTAGATTGACACGCTGTAGTTCGGGCACTGTCAAGTTTCTGATTTCATTTCTTATGTTGTTCTTCAGTTCTTCCAATGTGTGCGGATTTGTTTTGTACACTTTGTCTTTCAGGCTACCCCACAAATAAAAATCACACATTGTTAGATCTGGGGAGCGAGTGTTTCTTATTTTGTACTGAACCAGTGGTCTCAAATTTAGTCACAAGATCGTGGATTGTTGATCTGGAAGGAGGTAATTGTCCAGGGAAGTTCCGAATAAATTCCTCGCGAACGCGACGAGCTGATTCGTATTTGTAATAACATTTACACATAAATGCGCTGCTCTAATGTCAGCTGACGTCTCATCTTGTCGAACGATAGTAAACTGACTAGTTCAAGGACGAGCGGCTGGCAGAGTGAAATGCGGACGAGGAGAGAGCGCTGCCTGACGGGTGAAACCCCGTGAGGCCGGTCCGGGTTTATATTGGAAGCCCGTTATAAAAAGTCCGGTTTCCCATAAAGATCATTTAGTTCACTATTATGCAGTTTTCTCCATTCACGTGTATGTTCTCTCTTTGTCCCAATGATACATTAATAACTAATTTACTCACTCACAGGCACTATCGAACCCGGAGATTCATGGCCGCACGAACATAAGCTCTCCATACATCCATATACTGAGTTAATGTTATGATTTTTTTATTTAGTTGTAAAATTATTTTAACAAAGTATTGTATCAATTCTAGCAACTAAAATGACAACTGCTTATGCATGCATTACAAAACTTTTTCTCAATTTCTCTTTGGCTCTGATTTCCCACGAGTATAGGCGCCCATACTTCTTTGCAATAGCTAACAAACCATTCATAATCAAAATGAACTCAATTTCAAAAGTATCTTTTCCACAATACGATAAAATTGGTTTATACCACTGAATTTTTAGATTTCTACCCATATTTATTGTCACATTGCTTCATAACGTCTCAGAAGACTGAAAATCTGCATTTAAAATATATATATATAAAATATATATTCCAATCAACAATAGCCAGAGAGTTAAACATCGTACCTATATCTTGAATACCTCCAAGAATATAGAAACAATTGGCTAGCCCATATTCAGTGCATGGATCGTCACAGAATACCAAAACAAATTCTTCACTACATTCCTCGAGGCAGAAGATCTGTGGGTCGACCTTTTCGGAGATGGCGGGAGACCGTAACGGGCCACTGGGCCTAATACTTGAAAGGACGATGATGATGATGATGATGATTCCAATCAAACCCATTTGTTCACAGTAAAATAGCAACATAAAAAGTCTCTTGTCCAGACTTCAGTTTCAAAATGTCCCTTATTCAGATTATTTGTTTACATTATGCCAAAACTATTAATGGATAATCTGAACTATGCACCCTCCAGCTGTTGTTTTAGTTCTTTTGCGTGAACGAATCCAGGATTATTTTTATGGATGTTCGTATGCTGTTATTTCACTATTTTCAAGATGGTTTCTAACCCAAAACTATTCACGCTAACCATTTAGGTAACACTTTGATTAGTTTTAAATATTGGTTAGTTAGTCTTAAACTTAAAAAAAAAAACACAAATCACACTAACCCTATATTTGTCAGATTTTTCTAGTTAATTTGAATTCAGGGCGATGTTAAGTTTTTTTAAAATGCCTTGTACCTGTATTGGAAATATGGCGAAGTTTAAATTTATTAACACTAGATGTCACTCTTAACAATGCATTGACGTTACTATAATTACCACTGCTATCAAGATGATGTACTTTGAATCTAGGTGGCCTTGATTTTCACCTGTATAAGGAATCGCTCGGTAGGGGTCGTGGTCGTGGGTGCGGGCTCTGTACAGAACATAAACTTTAAGCTGGAGCCTGTCATTCATCTTAAAAGACATAACCTCAAAAACTGGAGTCTGTCATTATTCTTGTGCGATTCAGATGAAAATAAAAACAGCCGGAGAGCACATTATTCAGACTATCCGCCCTTAAGCACGATGTGGGCCATCTACCCCAGCCTCCAGTGCATTTCCGCAGGCTTGCCACACTAATATAATCATAACTAGCTAATACCCGGCGTGCGTTGCTACTCCTAAATAAATGTTAATGTGTTTTTACCACCAGCCTTCAGCTGCCATGCTTGCCCGGGAATCTGCTTATCCCGATCTAAAAATGGTTATTGTGAGTTATCCGTAAAAGATAAACATATGCTGTCGCGGACTTTTTTGTAGAGTTTTTTGAGATATTCAATTCCGTATACAATAATTTGGTGTATTTGTTATGGTTTAGGCAGAGTAAGCCATTTAAGCGTCAAAATAGGGACTTTATTTCACGTTTTTCACTACAAAGAGTGATTTTTAGGGGTGAAGGGGTTGAGTATTACAATTCTCTTATAGCCTATGTTCATCTCCGGAATCTCCTGAACATTTTAAAAAAGCACCATCACAATCGGATGAACGGTATGGCAGAGCACGCTTGTCCAGGAATCTACTTAACCCGATCTTCTTGGAATCAATGAAAGACAAAAATGGTTATTGTGAGTTATCCGTAAAAGATAAACATATGCTGTCGCGGACTTTTTTGTACAGTTTTTTTGAGATATTCAATTCCGTATACAATAATTTGGTGTATTTGTTATGGTTTAGGCAGCGTAAGCCATTTAAGCGTGAAAATAGGGACTTTATTTCACGTTTTTCATCACAAATGGTGATTTTTAGGGGTGAAGGGGTTGAGTATTACAACTCCATTATAGCCTATGTTCATCCCGGGAATCTCCTGAACATTTTGCAAAAAAAACCATCAAAATCGGATCAATGGTATTGCCGCGCATAGAATACGAACAAACATACATACATACAAACAAACATACAAACATTGATTTTTATATATTAGATTAATAACTAGAGCGAGGAATTTTATGAAATTTCATGTTTTAAACTATTTGTCATAGAGCGCTGACACTTAGTATCTTTACATTTTATGATATTTAGAATCAAATAAGACCAAGAAAAAACTTCATATTTCATAATATTTTAGCAAAGTGTTCATATTTTACTGAAAATTTCATACTCCTTCATATTTTTCAACTTTCAAATTCCAGTATTTTTTTTAATAAAGTTCTAGGAATTCATGAAAATATTTTTGAAATTAATGTATTTATGTAATTTTTTACAGTGTAATGTGGTAGACAAGTGAAAATTCTTCAGTATCCCTTCTGAACAAGATAGATAGATTTTATAAACGCAAGTAATTGGATGAGTAGGAATACAGTGACCGTGTTGTGTGTTAGATGGAGGTTTTTGTCCTAAACTCGATCCCCAGAACAAGAACATGAGCCTAGATGAATAAGTAGGAGACCAATGTTGGAATATTCTGTAGTCAAAGAAATGTGAAAATGACAACCTGGGGCATTGAAATTGTACAATAGCTGTCAGCTCGTTCTTGCTACCTGAGGGTAGTCCGTACTCATTTCCATTAGGATCTGAGTCGACCCCAATCCACAATGCCACCAGTAGGTCTGGTCCAGCTAAAAATCTTGACCGTATCGAGACTCGAACCCATGACTTTCCTGTTTGTACCACGTTTCCTTATACCATTACGCTATGGCGTGATCCGTTAAAATTGTTTCAGATCGTGAATATGATATTTTACATTGGTTAGAATTAATGAAAAAGCTAATTAAAATCGAAATACAGTGAACATCTTGATTTCTTGAGCTATAAATAAATTCTGTTTGTCTCATTTACGTGCTGGTATGTATGCGTATAAGTCACAGTGGGCCTATTTATATATATATATATATATATATATATATATATATATATATATGTAAAAAGTTTAGAAAATAATAGCTTCATAATATTTTTGTGTCATAATTTTCATATTTTCTCTTTACGATTTCATATTTTCGTATAATTTTCTTCATATAATTCCTCGCTATTAATAACTAACTTGCAATGTTATGAATTGTTAACATGGCGCTTCTTTAGATGATCTCTGTCTCCACTTCTTATTCAAATTTCAGTTATCTTTCATACTTTCATCGGATTAAAAAACTCATATTCCTCGAATAGTTACAATTACCGTGCAATAATTTGTCGCATATTTAATAATTTTCTTGGAATTACTTTAGACTATTATTGGAGCGACTCCAGGATAGTAATGAATTGGGACTGGAAGTAAACACGAATAAAACTAAATATAAGGTCAAACAAATATATTTATTATATAATGGAAATGGAAAGTTAATGAATATTACAACAAAAATTTAATTAGTGGCTGAAGAATGATGTATCCTCCAGCTGTTTTTAATTATATTTCATGAATGTGTTATTTCAACATTTTCAAGATGGCTGCTAATCCAAAACAATTTTTCATACTAATCAATTAGGTCACATTTCGGTTAATTTTAAACAAAGGAAACTTAAATACAGCAAAAATCACACTAACATCATATTTGTCAGCTTCCGTCTAACATATGTAAAGATTAGTAGGGTTGAATTCCGGCCGTGAACAAATAAATGAAACATAACAATCGTTTGTCATTTGTTTTCAAACATTACCGTTTACATTAAATATATAAATATTTTAAAATAACTATATTTAAATAATGATTTGTGAGTAACACCTTAATTTTATTCGTTGAATAGTCCTAACAAATGCCACTCTTGATTTCCAAATTCTCATAAGTAATGCCACGAGTGATTTCCAAATTATCGATAAATTCACGACTCACGAAGTGAGGAGTGAATTTATTTAGAGAATTTGGAAATCAAGAGTTGCATTTGTTAGGACTATTTAACGAATAAAATTAGGTTGTTTACTCACAAATCATTGTTTAAGTATAGTTATTTTAAAATATTTATATATTTAATGTAAACGGCGATGTTTGAAAACAAATCAGAAATGTGAAGTTATGTTCATTCACTGCAGCTTGGTCATATTATTTATTGCCAAATAAGATCGCAATATTGTAAGAATGCACCCAAGTGGAGAAATAATGAAACACATCAAACTATATATCTAATCAATATTACGGGTTATTCATTTATTTTTTTAGTAAACAACTCAGTAAAATCAAGGAATCTGTTTATTATTTGCTATATTCAATGTATTTGTTGGAGAAAAATAATGCTTTGACCTGTTCAGAAAATTAAAAAGGAGGAGCTTTCTTTATCACAAAAGCAGGAGCTGATAAAGAGAAATCGATAAAGAGCGAGGTGAAACACGACTGTGATTCGTTGTAAATAAAAAATCATTGTAACGTGATTGGTCATTGACTCCCATTTGGGGCATGAGTTAAATAGTCTAGATAAATTCACTCCACACTTCGTAAGTCGTGAATTTATCGATAATTTGGAAATCATTCGTGGCATTACTTATGACTATACTGTAGATACTAGTTTTAAAACACTGCTCCTGGGAAAAGCCATGTGGTGCATTTAAACACAATTTCATGTAAAAAGAATAAATTACTTCTCTGAGAACAGCCACTTCCTGTGAAATGATTATCCAATAATATACACTAACTGTACACTGATGATCAAGAATAAAGTATAACCAATATTAAGATGTTCATTTATTGGGTCTACAAATATTATCTAACTCACAGGCACTATCGAGCCCGTAGGGTTATGGGCGCGAGAACATAAGCTCTCCATACGACCCTATCCTTAGCTAACAATTTTCAATATTTTTCCCTGTATAATCTACTTCCTCCAAAACATGGTCAGAGTTATTCTACCATACCATTTTTGGCCTGCCTACTGGGAGTTTTCCCTTTGGTTTTCCTACAAGAAGTTTCTTTACCTACTCCTTTCCATTCCTCATTTGTGCCACATGTCCTGCCCATCGCAGTCTTACTTACTTACTTACTCACTGGCACTATCGAACCCGTAGGTTCATGGCCGCGCGGGCATAAGCTCTCCATACATCCCTATCCTGAACTAATGCTTTCGAATCATTCCGTTAACTGTTCTTGTTATATCTGGTTTCCCATAAAGTTCATGTAACTCACTATTACACCTTCGGAGGACTGCAGGATACACACTACTAGATCACAAAAAATGAAGACATCTTAGAAGAATTACACATGGAACCTTTAGAAAACAAAATTTCTGATTATAAGTCAAGATGGATGCAACATGTTCATCGAATGGAAGATCACAGAATACCCAAACAAATGTTAAGATATCAACCTGCAGGAAGATGAAGACCAGGACGTCCACTCAAAAGACTTCTGGATGGTGTTTCTCTTGAGGCCGAAACAGGTCAACAAATGACCTAAATTCGTGAATGTCCTATGATGATATGAACTCACTGTTATGTAGTTTTCTGCTTTCGCCCGCCTGTTCATTTTTCTTAGGTCCAAAAATTTTCGTAAGAACCAAATTCTCAAATAATTGTAATATTTTCCCCTCCGTTAAAGGAAAGGCACATCTTTCGCATCCATTTAACTAAGTGGACAACATTTTTATATATTTTCAGTTAAACAGTTTTTTTTAAAAAGAAGTTTGGACGACAAGAGTCCCTGCAATGCATTATAACATGCATTTCCAGAATTGAGCCTATGTTTAATTTCTTTGTGCATCTCATACCAATCTGTAGATATTGTTCCTAGGTATTTGAACTCAGTCACTTCTTCAAAATGTATTATATTGCTAACAGTCGGGGAAGACTGAGAACAAAATACTAATTTATAATAATAATAATAATAATAATAATAATAATAATAATAATAATAAATAATAATGTTTATTTAAAAGTGTCGGACTGCCATGAAAACAAATAATGCACAGCCATATAACTAACTCACTGGCACTATCGAACCCGTAGGTTCATGGCCGCGCGTACATAAACTCTCCATACATCCTTATCCTGAGCCAATGTTTTCCAATCATCCCCTGTATAATCTAATTCCCTCAAATCATAGTTAATGTTATTCTCCCACCTCATTCTTGGTCTACCAACTGGGCGTTTTCCCTCTGCCTTTCCTACAAGAAGCTTACATACAAGTCTTTCATTCCCCTTACGTGAACATGAACTGCCCATCGCAGTCTACGAGACTTAACTGTTCTTATTATATCTGGCTTCCTATAAAGACCATGTAATTCACTGTTATGCAGTCTTCTCCATTCACCTGTCTGTTCATCTCTCTTTGGTCCAAACATTTTCTTAAGAACTTTATTCTCAAATATTCGTAATCTCCTTTCCTCCCTTAAAGTAAGAGTCCATGTTTCGCATCCATATAATATAACTGGTAGAATAATAGTTTTATATATTTTCAATTTAACGTTTTTTGAAAGGAGTTGGGAAGTCAAGAGTCCCTGCAATGCATAATAGCACGCATTTCCAGAATTGAGCCTATGTTTAATTTCTTTGTGCATCTCATTCCTGTTTGTGATTATTGTTCCTAGCTTCCTCAAAATTTTCCTCATTTGTCATTAACTGTCCATTTCCATTATATAATGTATTTCTATGTGTGACCATTTATTTAGTTTTATTGATATTTACTTTCAGTCCCAATTTCTTAGTGTTACTCAGTAGTGACACGCCATATGTACTACTTATTACTATTTGCATACTGTTGTATATGTTTTGACACCAAATTAAACATAGAAGTTAAAGGGAATATATGTTCCTTTCCAAACAACTTATTTACATCTATAAAAGGTTGTAAAATACCAATAAAGCCAACCTTCCCTTAGGTTGGTTCAACACTGGGTTACGCTATTGTAGATAGAAGCTGTTAGTGGCATGTTTTCCTAGAACTTGTACGTACATCATAGGTTTTTATTTACTCCCTCGGTAATAAAACAAGTATAAAACATTAAATTCGAGTGATGAGTGATCCACACAAGTATTATCGCTAGAATTTAGTGAAAGGAGAGGAAACTCTACGATGTTGGACTGTACTCGGCTCTACATCCGGTTGGGGGCCACCCTTGACCTCAGTGGCCCTGCCTGGCAGACGCTCTGCTGTACACACGCAGGTATATATTAAAGCACGTCAAAAATGTCATTTATAACTTACCACACGCTCTGATTTTTATTTACTTGATTCTGAAACCCCTGAGCTATGGCACGTGACTTATCTTAAACTTCGTATTTGTGTTATGTTAACAGTCGGTAGAAATTCACACTTAACCGATGTAAGTCTATTAAATTCTCCAACAACATCTGGAGTCGGAAAAAATCTGTGCTGTCATACTAATTTCGAGGTAAGTTCCAGTTGTACTGTAAAAAAATTTGCATAAATTACTTTTCCTCCGACTCTGTCTATTGGGAAAACTGTGGTATAACTTTTACCCGCCTTATGAGTGAATGGTGTATGGAACCTAAAAAATGGATTACAATTCCGCCAATGTGAGGGGTGTAAAGTAAAGTAAAGTAAAGTGATCCCACAACAGACCCGGAGGCCCTTGGGGTAGTAGGAGGTTAGGGCTCCCACTTTTTCTAGACAATCGGTACTTTATGTCAGCCGGGTTGTCAGCCCTGCATGACGACCGCCTTTACCCCCAGAACAAGCGTCTGGTACTCATTTCAGTTAGAGGCTGAGTCGACCCCAGGGCCATAGTGCCGCCAGAAGGTTTGGGTCAGTTTAAAAATCCTGACCCCACCGGGACTCGAACCCTCGACCTTCCGACTTGTAGCGCAGTGCCTTAACCACTACGCTACGGCGTGCCCCATATATATATATATATATATATATTCTCTTTAATTTGCTTACTTGTTATAGTCAGCTATAAGTGACAGTGAAGACCGAGTTCTCGCGACATCTAGTAATAATGGAGAGTATAATACATATATAAGAAAAATAAGTGTTTGAATTGGATTCGTCTGGTGGTGTAATGGATATCACGCTGAGGTACAAACTCAGAGATCCGGGTTCGAATCCCGTCCAGCCATTAATTTTTCTTATCATACCATATATATATATATATATATATATATATATATATATATGGAACAACGATTAAAACAGTGGAATAAATAAATAAATAAATACTCTGAAAATATTATGGACACCCTAACATAAAATAGAATTTAATATGCCAATAACTTTCTTTGTCTCTATTATTCTTTTTTTTTCTGTGTCTAATTCAGACATTGAATTATTGATCCTAAAGGTCGAAATACAATTTCAGGTACAGGTAGATTTTCTACTCTACCCGGCGGCAGGAATCATTCCTTATTGTTTTTTTTTCCTAATGGAAATTCAATGAAATGGAAACTAATTTATTTCCCTGTCTTTCCGATTTATAAATGAAATTCATGAATTGTGTAGAAATATCATTCCGTTTCCGCGTTGGACAGATTCCGTTTTATACAAAATAAATTCACGTAAAATTACTATTATTTCACCGGGACCAAAAAAAAATGTTTACATTGGACAGGTTTCCGCATTTTTCACATTCCGGATTAAACAAGTTTTACTGTATAATTCTTCTGTACATGTGTTTGTCGCTGAACTCCTCCCAAATGATAGGGTCGATATTAATGATTAGTGACCCCGAGACTAAGGCTTGTGGAATAATCCAGAAATAATTATAAGTAACGCATTTAAAACAATATTGCAGACATATTTCGTACAATCTACAAGCGAAATCGATGAAAATAAAAGACAAACTAAATGCGACCTTAAAAGGCAAGTGCTACACTTCCTGACCTTGTGGTTTCAACATACACAGCGACGAAAACACTTGTCACCACGCAAATACATCACAAACCAACTCATGTGCAAAAACTGTATTTTTACTCTCAGCGAATTCCGAAATAATGACGCTATTGATGGGAGGCAGTGGGTGAAATGCCTATCTTCCAAAAGTTATTAATAGAAACTTTATTTTTGGCATAAATAATGTAATTTCTAAGTTTCATTTCTGTAGCATCAATAGTTTTTAAATTACTCAGATTTCAGTTTTAACAAAATGGAATATTTTAGTAAAGAAGCCAGATATTATTCCAGAAATTCCACGTAAAACTACAGTAGCAACATTTAGACTGCTTACAGAACATGACTATTTGGCCAAACATTTATATAAAATAGGAATCTACACGAATCCAAATTGTCCTCTATGCAATAAAGACGAAGAAATGAATGAAGAACACCTACAAACCTGTGAAGTATTACCTGTTGGATCCACAATAGAGAAATATTGGAGAGCAAGAACGCTAATGGCTTCGGTGCCAAGGCCCAGCATTTGAAAACAACAACAACAGTTTTAACAAAAGATGTTTTTTTTTTCAAAATCTATGTCCATTGTCATGTCTGAGGTAAAATATTTAAAAATATATATTTCGATTCAATAAGATGTGTATAACAACAAATTCAATTCAGATTTGTCATTTATTTTCCTAGGAGAATGAAAAAAAAAATTAATGTACTGGACATTAATTTTTTTATGTTTGGTGTAGATCACACACACATATGTTGTAATTAAATTTTTGACATTGGGCAATGCAAGCTTAATATGACATGATAAGAAAAATAAATGCTCGGATGGGACTTGAACCCGGACCTCTGGATTGATACCCCAGTGCGCTTCCGATTACGCCACCGAGAAAGTCTAGTATAAACATTCTTTAATTTGCTACTTGTGATAGGAGCTACCAGATGGCAGTGCAGACCGAGTTCCCACTACATCTCGTTATAATGAGAATATATGAATGTTTGTACTAGACTTGTTCGGTGGCGTAATCGGAAGCGCTCTGGGGTATCAATTCAGAGGTCCGGGTTCAACTCCCGTCCCAGATTTTATTATTCATATCATGTCATAAATAAATAAATAAATAAATAAATATATATATATATATATATATATATCCATAGTAATTCTGCCCGAAGGCAGGTCCTTCACTGTAATCATAGCATTTTCATGCTATGCTTGCAGCTTTACTAGGGAATTGTAGGTGTGGTAGCTTCCCGTTGCTTTCCACACCGGTGAAGGATGATGATGATAATGATATTGAGAAGGATGATGATGGCCATATGATTTCGGGGACCGTTTGGGCCTTAAAGTTTTCCTGACAATTGTCTTACAGGCGAGGAAAAACCCCGATAAAACCTCACCCAGAAAAACTGCCCGACCGGGGATCGAACCGGGGCCCGCTGCGTGACAAGGCAGCACGCTACCTCGAGATCACAGCGGTGAACTTTATATATATATAATTTTTTATTTTGACTATTTAAGTCATGCCCCAAATGGGAGTCAATGACCAATCACGTTTCAATGAATTTTGTTTTACAACCAGACAGTCGTGTTTCGCCTCGCTCTTTGTCGATTTCTCTTTATCAGCTCCTGCTTTTGTGATAAAGAGAGCTCCTCCTATTTAATATTCTGAACAAATCAGTGCATTATTTTTCTCCAACAAATACATTGAATATAGCAAATAATGAACAGATTCCTTGATTTCACGGAGTTGTTTACTAAAAAAATGAATAGCCTATAATGTTGGTTATAATATACAGTTTGAAGTATTTCATTATTTCTCCACTAGGGTGCATTCATACAATATTGCGATCCTATTTGGCAATAAATAATATGATCAAGTTGCAGTGAATGTATATAACCTCACGTTTCTGATTTGCTTTTAAACATCGCCGTTTACAATAAATATAGGCCTATAAATATTTTAAAATAAATATATTTAAATAATGATTTGTGAGTAAACAGCTTAATTCTATTCGTTAAATAGTCCTAACAAATGCCACTATTGACTCGTGAATGTATCGATAATTTGGAAATCACTCGCGACATTACTTATGAAAAAATGCTTAATATAAGTACATTACGACTACCTCATTTCATTAATTAGAGTGTCCAGAACATTCTGAAAAAATTTCAGACCCGCAATGTAAAAATTATAGAAGACTAGAAGTCCCGGCCACGCGTTGCTGTGGCTGAGGTATACGTTCAAATTTTTAATTAAGTTGCTGTCTTTCAGCCAGATTACTTAAAACTAATACTTACACACGCCATCTGTTAGAATCGTATGGAACTCTCAGATAATTACACCGCCATCTGTTAGAATCGTATGGAACTCACAGATAATTATAACTCTTTGTTAAATAATAAACAAATAATTTGCAATAAAAAAATAATGCGACTATAAATTTAGTTATAAACTACCCTAAGTCTCAAGTTGGATCAAACTGCACACAGTGTGCAAAATTTTATTAAAATCGGTCCAGTAGTTTAGGATTCCATCGCGGACAAACAACGTGACACGTACTTTTTATATATTAAGATTAAGATAGATTTTGAAAATAACAAAATTAGCTTTTTATAGAAAACAAAAAAGTTTTCATGCACGTCAAGGATAGTAATTTGAAAATAACTGTGAAAATCTGATCAGGTACCAGGAGAATTTAGAATGAGAAAAAATACTTTACTTGACAGTCCAGGAATGTAATACCTACCCATAAACTACAATATTACCATTGTAGCTAAAGCCCCTATAATGAGGATTTAAATAGTGCAGCCATTTTAAATATGACGTCATTACACTATGTTCTGTCATGAATCTTTGACAATATGTAAAGAAAGGTTTTTTGCAAAAAAAATGTGATTTTTAACCAAAAATTATCAATTTTCACCCACTGTCCCCCTTAAAAATAGTTTGGTTCAACTTTCCACTATGTGACGCGACTTTTTCAATGCCTCAATAAACTCCTATCAAATGTTATTCTTACGCATGCGCATACATAACATACAGACGCAATGAGACGTATGATGGGCTTGGATGATGAAGATCGGTAAATTTTGCTTAGAGGTCTCTTTGTCCAGGCTTAAGGATCTTTTACGAGCCTGAAAATCTTCATACTCGGGACCCACGGTGTAAGGATAATTAAAAACAAGTCGGCCGCGGTGGACTAGTGGTTATGCTCCTTGCCTCTGGTCCCGAGGGTCGCGGGTTCAAACCCGGCCGGGGTCGATGGATTTTTTAGGACGGAAAAATCCAAGAAGCAAGTCCTCCGGGAGAGATTTTAAGCCGTGGGTCCCAAGTCTGAAGATTTTCAGGCTCGTAAAAAATCCTTAAGCCTGAATGGAAAGGCCTCTAAGCAAAATTTACCGAATTTTCCCGTCCTAGTACTACCTTGGTTTCCTAGATGTCAGTATGAGGCGGAACGCTGACCACGGAGCACTCAAAATGACATCTATACGAAAACAAGTGTAACTAAATTAGTATGGTTCAAATTCTTCCCTGTAGGGGGAGAGCGCCTAAATCTCTGTAAAGGGAAATATAGGCTTACAATACAAAAAATAACATATAAAACTAGTGTGACGTCATGTGAGTGTAATAGTTAAATTAACAAAATAGCAGAAATGTGTACCAACTAATCAAATTTGTTATGTATAGTATAAAGGTACAAATATCTCCACGTCATCATTAGCCAATGGTATTCGAGGAATTCACCTGCATGTAAACTCAACACCCACGTTCCGCACTAGACCATCACTCCCGCGCGGACTTTCTTTCAGTGGGAATATAGTAGTAAGTGCTGGAGGATTCGACATGATCACATGTCCATCGTACAATTCTGTGATTAACACATATGGATGTCAGGCCAGCAGCCGACTGGTAGCTCTGACGCCCCATGGAATAAAGTATTGACATGGAACAGCGATACGTACAACCACGTGGATTAGCGTCTCTGCTTCCGAGATTTGTAAATTGAAACCGAATTGAACTATCATTTTTGTACTGGATAATAACTAAGTAACTCACCCACTGGCTTTATCGAACCCCGCGCGGACATAAGCTCTCCATACATCGCTATCAGGAACTAACGTTTTCTAACCATCCCCTGTATAATCTACTTCCCATAAATCATGGATAATGTTCTGCTCCCACCTCATTGTTTGTCAATCATCTGGGCATTTTCTCTCTGGTTTTACTACCAGAAGCTTCCATGCACCTGTTTCATCCCTCATACGTGCCACATGTCCTTCCCATCGCAGCCTACGAGACTTCAATCTTCTTATTATATCTGGACTTCCTATATATATCATATAGCTACTGTGTCTCGAAGCAGCGTGCTGCCTTGTCACGCAGCGGGCCCGGGTTCGATTCCCGTCCGGGCCAGGCTCCTGGGTGAAGTTTTTTCGGGGTTTTTCCTCACCTGTAAGACAAGTGTCAGAATACTTGGGGCCCAACGGTCCCCGAAAATTATCCGGCCATCATAATCATCCTTATCATTATCATCTTTCACCTGTGTGAAAAGCAGGAAGCTACCACGCCTATAATTCCCTAGTAAAACTGCAAAGCATGGCATGAAAATGCTATAATTGCAGTGAAAGACCTGCCCTCGGGCAGAATTATGGATGGATTATATAGTTTTCTCCATTCACCTGTCTGTTCCCTCTTTTTGGCCCAAAAATGTTCCTAAGAGCTTTATTCTCAAATACTTGTAATCTTCTTTCCTCCCTTAAAGTAAGAGTCCATGTTTCACATCCATATAATATAACTGGTAGAATAACTGTTTTATATATTTTCAGTTTAACGTTTTTGAAAGGAGTTGGGAAGACAAGAGTCCCTGTAATGCATAATTGCATGCATTTCTGTATTGTTGGAGCAATCTGTAGGCCTATTTAATAGGATTCCACATTTCTGGCAGTAGCAATAAAATGTTTAATATTTCTACTTGCCCAGAAGTAAGTGTGTCTGCCAATTATAACGGTTTAAAAAACGGCATCACCATAATATCAATCTACGTAATAAATACCTTAGCTATTGAAATGCGAGGACGACTTTTAATTTTATTTGTTGATTTAATTTTGAGTGATGAATAATTAGAGATCCGTGAGAGTGGTTTTATTTTTAGGGAAAATTCGTTTTAAAATTTCAAGATTTCTTTGTTATTGGGAATTTGGCGGCGTTATTCTAAAAAAAAATGTAAATTTGAGTACTTTTTAATCCTATTAAACCCAAAAAGAATGATACACCCAATTAAACCCAAAAAGAATGATACACCCAATAGTTTAAGGTGAACTTTTCTTCAGATTTGAACGTACCATTACTTAATAATGATTGATATAAAATTAGTAAATATGTTTGCAAAAATTTAGGGGGAAAAACTTATACGTTAATATAATTCGTATTTCTTGGAATGAATATTGGCCATAGAACTTAAAATCTATGGAAAGACCATATTTGAGCATGGGAAGGGCACAAAATATTACCTCTATGTTGTGAACTGTGTTGCAACCATTTCTCTTTACAAGAGTGCATGGAGGAAGCAGTTTTAATATAATCTAAAATAGTGTATTCAATATTCATTTTCTCCCTTATAACTGAGTTTCAAATTTTTTTTCTCTTCTTGAAATTCTTGCTGCCCTTCCTAGAAAATATATTTCCGTTGCCAAAATATACTTATTTATTTTATATATATATATATCCATCCATAGTAATTCTGCCCGAAGGCAGGTCCTTCACTGCAATCATAGCATTTTCATGCTATGCTTGCAGCTTTACTAGGGAATTGTGTAGGTGTGGTAGCTTCCCGTTGCTTTCCACACCGGTGAAGGATGATGGTGATGATGATAATGATGAGGATGATGATGATGAAGATGATGGCCATATGATTTCGGGGACCGTTTGGACCTTAAAGTTTTCCTGACATTTGTCTTACAGGTGAGGAAAAACCCCGATAAAAACCTCACCCAGAAAAACTGCCCCGACCGGGGATCGAACCCGGGCCCGCTGCGTGACAAGGCAGCACGCTATCTTGAGACCACAGCGGTGGACATATATATATATATATGAAAAGAAAAATAAATGCCCGAGTCAGAATATGAACATGACATTTCAATAGTGGAGGAGAACTAAGTTGGCATGATTTCTGTTATCCTTGTCTAGAGAACTGTTCTTCCACCCTTCGCAAAACACAACGGGCTACCCTTGTAAAATTACTTAGGAATGCTATAAACTCCCCCCCCCACTTCCGTCCAGACACTTTTGTGTTAGGTATTTTTTGTCAGTGGCGACTGGTTCAGAGTGCTCTGTTAAAAGTGATTGCAGAGCGTGTGAACACACTGAAAAGATTGAAGAGTCATATTGGCAGGCAGACGGTTCAATGGACGAAATTAGTGATCGGTTTGAAATAAATTTATACGATACCGACGACGATGAAAATGTAAATGAAGACATAGAAACTTGCCAGGAAGAATCTTTAGAAGAAGGGAATGCCACCACTGCAGGGAGTGTCTGCGCTACCGCTGTCACCGTGAAGAGATATGCGTATGAGTGAGAAAGAAGATGGTGAGTACTCTCTTTCTCTTTCTAAAATATTCTAGACAAGTTAGCCCTCAAGGACTATAACTTTATTTGATAGCGCTGTAACCAACTGAGCTACTCAGGAATCTTAACACAAACATTTTTCTTTTATATTATGCTATTCTCAATTTACACGAGAGGCAGCTGTATATCGTTCCAACTGCCATCTAGTAGCTACTATAACAAATAAGCATTTTTAAAGAGAATTTTTACTTTATAGCAGTAACGCTTGTATATTCAGATATTATAGCTATATTTTTGGCATTTAGCAATGAAGGCCAATTATGACATGAAAAGAAAAATAAATGCCTGAGTCGGGATTTGAACCAGGGATCTGTAACTTTACACGTTAGCGCTCTAACAAAACTGAGCTACTCAGGAATCCTAATATAAACCTTTTTCATATATATATATATATATATATATATATATATATATATATATATATATATTATAAATAAACCTTTTTGACATTGAGCAATGCATATATATATATATATATATATATATTCCACTGCTGTGGTCTCGAGGTAGCGTGCTGCCTTATCACACAGCGGGCCCGGGTTCGATCCCCGGTCGAGACAGTTTTTCTGGGTGAGGTTTTTATCGGGGTTATTCCTCACCTGTAAGACAAATGTCAGGAAAACTTTAAGGCCCAAACGGTCCCCGAAATCATATGGCCATCATCATCATCCTTCACCGGTGAGGAAAGCAATAGGAAGCTACCACACCTATAATTCGCTAGTAAAGCTTCAAAGCATAGCATGAAAAGGGTATGATTGCAGTGAAAGACCTGCCCTCGGGCAGAATTACTATGGATGGATGGAAGACAAATGTCAGGAAAACTTTAAGGCCCAAACGGTCCCCGAAATCATCATCATCCTTATCATTATCATCATCATCCATCACCGGTGTGGAAAGCAACGGGAAACTACCACACCTATAATTCCCTAGTAAAGCTGCAAAGCATAGCATGAAAATGCTATGATTGCAGTGAAAGACCTGCCCTCGGGCAGAATTACTATGGATGGATGGATATATAAGTTATATATATACAATTTTTTTGTATGGCCATTTTAAGTGTCTACTAGAGAGGAACGATAAAGTTTTATAGAAAAATCAAAAATATTTTCATGAGAATTTCAATTTATTTTTTTTAAATTAGCTAAAAACTGTGAGTGTGAAAAAAAATGGTAATAGAGTTGTGGAGGCAGGTGAGACCCGGACACACTGATGTAATAGCCGGTTGCTGCATCTTCTTACGTAAGTTGTTTCGTGACGCATCACGTATGCTAATCAACTGTCAAGTGATGCATTAGGTACACGTGTCATAACAACTGCTACCTTCCTTTCATTCTTATTTATAAGCCCTTTAACATCTAAGGCGAAATTCCATAATGATAAAAAAGATTATAGGTTCGACGGATTACAAGATTTTAGGTTACCAACCGGCTTCTGGCCTCACACCCATGCAATTTACTAACTCACTGGCACTAATGAGCCAAGAGGTTTATGGCCGAGGCTCTAAGCTAATATTTTCGAATCATCACTTGTATAAATTACCTCTCTCAAATCATGGTTAATGTTATTTTCCTACCTCAATCTTGACATACATACAGAACGATTTTCCTCTGATGTTCTTACAATGAGTTTCCATACTATTCTTTAATTTTCTATTTGTGTCACATGTCCTGCCCATCGCACAATCTACGATACTTAACTGTTCTTATTACATCTGGTTTCGCATAAAGATTATGTAACTCAGTGTTATGCAGTCTTCTCCATTCACCTGTATGTTCGTCTCATAACTGTCCAGTTCCATTACATAATGAATATCTTTGTGTGACCATACATCGTCGTCATTATGGCAGATTTCACTAAATCCGAAATTGTTTTGAGATACAGCGATATTACAATTTGATCACACATCACAAGTCTGTTACGCCAGAAAATATTAAGCGTCTATAAATTAGAAAAATACAGGGAAAGCACTTAGTGGCTTTTGCCAGACTGTTGTCCATTTCCAGCATATAGTGTATTTCTATGTGTGGCCATATATTTAGTTTTATTGATATTTACTTCCAAATCCAATTTCTTAGTATTACTCAATAGTGTGTGCGTGTTGGACTTTAGTATCTCCTCGCTATAGCCCAATAGTACTACATAATCAGCATAAATTAACAGCTTATTAATACCATTGAGTTGTAGGCCTTCTTCATCCTCTAAAGATTTGATGGCATGCTCTAGTACAAAATTAAATAGTAGAGGAGATAGTGCATCTCCTTGCTTCAACCCATTGTGGATTTCAAAAGTGTCTGAAAACTGTTTGCCTACACGAACCCTACTCTTTGAGCCATTTAGACACATTCGTGTAAGTCTAACTAACTTTTTAGGAATTCCGAACTCCAGCAGGATACTATATAACTTTTATTTACTGTACTTTCACTTTATTTAATTTTATATTCTTATTTACAAAGCTGCCATACAAGCAATAACATCATTCAAATCAGCTCAATGCAAGAAAGTAGTAGATTCCAATAAACTACTCACTGACATTTATAAAAAACATAAGACAGTAGTATTACAATGGATACCATCTCACTGCGGAATCAATGGAAATGAAATAGCCGACATGCTGGCAAAACGAGGAGCAATGTGTCTACAGCAACCTAATTTAAACACATCTTATCGCTCAGCAATAAACTGTATCAAACAAATGATAAAAACACATTTTCAACCAATCTTCAGATCCGAATTCAAGAAAAACAGTGAAAAAACGCCATCCACACTACACCAGATGCACCTCGAAAGGAAGGTGTAGCATATTTTCGACTAAACACAGGACATGATTGCCTCGCAGCTCATCTACATCGGATTGGAATCTACAGAAGTCCTCATTGCCCACTGTGCTCCACAGAAACCACCTGCTACAGTGTCAGGCACTTCACTCTGCTACGCTGAAGGATAGATACTGGGAAGCAAGAGCCAAACTTTCTGTTTTGCTATAATGTTCTATTGTTTTAATTTATTGTATATATTTTTGTTTTCTCATAATTATGGACAATGACTTCTGTCAAGTCCCCTTCATTTGTATAAATAAATAAATATTCTTATTTAATTAATTCATCATCATCATCGTCCTTTCAAGTATTAGGCGTAGTGGCCCGTTACGGTCTCCCGCCATCTCCGAAAAGGTCGACCCACAGATCTTCTGCCTCGAGGAATGTAGTGAAGAATTTGTTTTGGTATTCTGTTACGATCCATGCGCTGAATATGGGCTAGCCAATTGTTTCTATATTCTTATTTAATTAATTTTAATTATTAATTAATATAAAATTATGGAATATTCACCTGAAAGGTCCGTCTCCTCAACTTAATTAATCATTTAACTGTAGCGCTTTCGGGACTTGTCCCATCATCAGCAGGATTCAAAACTGGTGTTTCACTGAAGATCTGGTAGAGGGGGTTGCATGTATTCGGTTCGTTTTCGTTTATCAGGCTGTCGTTGTTGTGAGCTGCTTTCATGATTTCCATCTCTACGAGTACGTTTATCTTCGCTGGATTATTTTCTCTGTGCATTACTGTTAGGATGTTTTCAATATTTAACATGCGATGTCCTTCGTTAAATAATTAATTAAGTTGAGGAGACGGACCTTTCAGGTGAATATTCCATAATTTTATATTAATTTTGAATAATACCTCAACGGAACACATCATGAATCTTATAAAAGTTAATTATTATTAATTGTAACGTGGAGTGAATGGATAGGGACGAGTAGAGAAGGAAAATAAAACTTTAGTAACAGAAAGATGCGTAAACACTGAAAATCTGTAAATAAATAAAAAGAATTGTTACAATTAATATTATTACTAACAACAAATAAGTAAAATAAGAGTAACAAATGAGATGATGACTACAATCAATAGATAATACACACCTCTTGGACATAAGCAAAGATTGTAGAATAGATACAACGTTCGATGTTAGAGCGTCTATAAATAATGTAACGAGAATATAAATGGCAATGGCCACTTGAGAGACATCCGGTACGCTAGTAGCACAAGGATGCAGCAGGCTGAGTGAAAACGGGACACGAGGTGAAAAAAAAAAAAGAAAGCGTGGCGTGGAAACAGGATCTGTTTAGGTGTCCTCGCCACACTTACCTAGCCAGGACTTTCACCCACATTCATCCAGATAAAACAATGTTATCTCCCGGAATTCTCCTACACACAACCTCGTTCAAACAATCGTTTCTCCAACAAATATCATATGATATTTTACAATTCAAACATTACGAAAACATACAATAAAATAACTTCAATATACCTTAAACATTTCTATTAATGTGCATCAAACTCAATTTTCATAAGTAATGCCACGAGTGGCTTCCAAATTATCTAGAGAATTTGGAAATCAAGAGTGGCATTTGTTAGGACTATTTAACGAATAAAATTAAGCTGTTTACTCACAAATCATTATTTAACTATAGTTATTTTAAAATATTTATATATTTAATGTAAACGGCGATGTTTGAAAACAAATGAGAAGCGATAGGTACGCTTCATCTGCTTCTTTTGTTTATCACTACAACCAGATCATACTATTTATTGCCAAAGGAACGCAATATTGTAAGAATGCTCTCTAGTGGAGAAAAAATGAAACACATCAAACTGTATATTAATTCATTTCTGATGTCGTATGATGTAAATATGACAATTATATTTTTCTGGATTGTTACCTGGGAAAAAATACATTTAAGAAAGTGCAAACAGTGGTTTCTTTTTTTGGTGGTATAATAAATTGCTACACATGTTGACATGTATGCACTATATATACAATCTGGTAGCCGTATTTCTTATAGGCTCAGTCACTGCAAAATAACGGCCATACCTGTTCAGAATATTAAAAAGGAGGAGCTTTGTTTAATATGGTAATTATAACACTGATAAATATTTCGTGAAACACGACTCTGATTGGTTGTAAAACAGAAATCATTGAAACGTGATTGGTCATTGACTCCCATTTGGGGCATGAGTTAAATAGTCATAAGTAATGCCACGAGTGATTTCCAAATTATCGATAAATTCACGACTCACGAAGTGAGGAGTGAATTTATCTAGAGAATTTGGAAATCAAGAGTGGCATTTGTTAGGACTATTTAACGAATAAAATTAAGCTGTTTACTCACAAATCATTATTTAACTACAGTTATTTTAAAATATCTATATATTTAATGTAAACGGCGATGTTTGAAAACAAATGAGAAACGATAGGTACGCTTCATCTGCTTCTTTTGTTTATCACTGCAACCAGATCATACTATTTATTATTGCCAAAGGAACGCAATATTGTAAGAATGCTCTCTAGTGGAGAAAAAATGAAACTCATCAAACTGTATATTAATACATTTGTGATGTCGTATGATGTAAATATGACAATCATATTTTTCTGGATTGTTACCTGGGAAAAAAATATATTTAAGAAAGTGCAAACAGTGGTTTCTTTTTTTGGTGTTATAATCAATTGCTACAAATGTTTTTATATTAACTCCCGCATGCGGCATGTGTTGACATTCATGCACTATATATACAATCTGTATATATACAATTGCGTTTGGTTAGCTTTTAGGATCCTTGCATTTTATATGTGATTTAATACGTAAAATAAATTACCTCTTTCTAACTGTTATTCTATGAAAAATTCAACATGTCTGACGGTTATAAAGTAAAATTATATCTCCACTAGTACATTCCATGATACGTTTACATATGATGACGATGGTAATATCTCGAAGACTAATGGGACTCAATGGCCAATCACGTTTCAATGATTTGTGTTTTACAACCAATCACAGTCGTGTTTCACGAAATATTTATCAGTGTTATAATTACCATATTAAAGAAAGCTCCTCCTTTTTAATATTCTGAACAGGTCTGACCATTATTTTGCAGTGACTGAACCCACGAGAAATACGGCTACCAGATTGTATATATAGTGCATGAATGTCAACACATGCCGCATGCGGGAGTTAATATAAAAACATTTGTAGCAATTGATTATACCACCAAAAAAAGAAACCACTGTTTGCACTTACTTAAATGTATTTTTTCCCAGGTAACAATCCAGAAAAATATAATTGTCATATTTACATCATACGACATCAGAAATGAATTAATGATGTTTCATTTTTTCTCCACTAGAGAGCATTCTTACAATATTGCGTTCCTTTGGCAATAAATAGTATGATCTGGTTGCAGTGATAAACAAAAGAAGCAGATGAAGCGTACCTATCGCTTCTCATTTATTTTCAAACATCGCCGTTTACATTAAATATATAAATATTTTAAAATAACTATAGTTAAATAATGATTTGTGAGTAAACAGCTTAATTTTATTCGTTAAATAGTCCTAACAAATGCCACTCTTGATTTCCAAATACTCTAGATACATTCACTCCTCACTTCGTGAGTCGTGAATTTATCGATAATTTGGAAATCACTCGTGGCATTACTTATGACAAATGGTATCATTAACACATTGTAATATTTTAAATTATAACAAAAATGGCATAAGTCGCGTAAGTAAAAAGCTAGTCTTGTACAAGCCCACCCTTTCAATTTGTCAATATCGCACTGTTGCGTCGGTGTGAATTAACATGTCCATATAAAGATAATTATGAGGCTCGAAGTTTGATAGTTGGGAAGTTTTATCGCGGGTAACGTAATATTCTATAAACAAAAGTAATAAATTCACGTTAAAACTTACGAGTTTGACACAAAAACAAAACGTGTTTTCCGCCTTCGTGTCGATCTTTCTGTGATTACATTACTTTCTCTATGTTATGTATACATACTGTATATAAGAAGGCCTTGACTTTCTGTTGTATGAAAAATGTTGGCATGTGTACACTTCGTATCCAACAACTTTCGTTTCCTAACTTGGCCACATCCGTCACGCAGCAACTCCGTAAATTAAGCGAATTCCTCAGAAAGTCAAAATTATCGTTCGATTTTACTGGTTTACGAAATATATATTTCTTCTGTTAAACCTTCAACCGAAGAAACACTTGCTTTTTTACACGCTTTATATTAGCTTGACCTCTATCTATCTATGTAACGGAATCTTTCAACGCGATTTTCACCCACTTAAAATCAATGGATTCACTTGAAACTTTGTATAGCCTACTTGTAAAAGGTCCGTGACAATACAATAATTAAATTTTTTTTCTAAAATCCTGGCCAGAATCATCAAAAAATCAAAAAAAGTGTCTTTGTATCTATGTAACGGAATCTTTTAACACGATTTTCACCCACTTAGAAACACTGGATCGACTTTAAACTTTGTATATACTTGTAAAGGACCCTTGACAATACAATAATTTCATTTTTTTTCTAAAATTCTGGCCAGAATCATCAGAAAATAAAAAAAAAGTGTCTTTGTATCTATGTAACGGAATTTTTAGACACGATTTTCACCCACTTAGAAACATTGGATCGACTTGAAACGTTGTATACTTGTAAAGGACCCGTGACAATACAACGTTTTCAGATTTTTTTCTAAAATCCTGGCCAGAATCGTCAGATAATCAAAAAAAGTGTCTTTGTATCTATGTAACGGAATCTTTGAACACGATTTTCACCCACTTACAAACATTGGATCGACTTGAAATTTTGTATACTTGTAAAGGACCCTTGACAATACAACAATTTCATATTTTGTTTCTAAAATTCTGGCCAGAATCATCAGAAAATTAAAAAAATGAAAACTGGTGTAATAGGTTGCGGACTTCTCGACTTTTTAGTCAATCGTTGTAAGAGCTCAGTTGGTACAGCGTTTTCAGTTTTCTATCATTGTTATGATAATTGAACCAGTAATTACCATCTGGGAGTCTGATTAATTTTTCATAGAAGTTCATGGAATCCAACTCAATATCTGTTTTAATGTCTAGGTTCTATGTAAAAAGCAGCATCACGTCTATTGCACCTGTAATGAGCCCAAGCATTTGATTTTGTAGTTTCTATATTATTTAATACAGTATTGGAAAAACAAATCATTAGAGATTATTTACATGTGTGTCAAATTATACAACGATATGCAATAGTATTATAATGATATTGTGGAAAGAAAAATTAAAATAGCCCCAAATGTGAGACAAAAGCTAATCACATTTCAATGAATTTTGATTTACAACCAATCACAGTCGTTTTTCGCCTCGATTTTATCAGTTTAATTTTATCACATTCAAATCAAGCTCCTCCTTTTTAACATTCTGAATAGGCCAGATTATTATTTTGCAGTGACTGACTCTCTAAGAAATACGTTGAATATAACAATTTATATATTAAGATGTAAGAATTCTAGAATGCACGTGGCTACCAGATTGTATATATAGTGCACGAATGTAACCAGATAGTGCCTGCGGGAGATAATATAAAAAACTTTTTAGCAATTGATTAAACCACAAAAAACACTTTGCACTTTCTTAAACGTATTATTTCCCAGGAATTCACATTCCAGAAAATTATAATTGACAGATTTACATCATAAGATATAAAAAATTAATTAATAAACTATAATGTTTGTTCACTTTTTCTCCACTAGGATGCATTCTTACAATATTGCGATCCTTTGGCAATAAGAAATATGATCTGGTTGCAGTGATGAGCAAGTGAAACATAACAAACGTTTCTCATTTGTTTTTAAACATCGTCGTTTACATTAAATATATAAATATGTTTAAATAACTATATTTAAATAACGATTTGTGAGTAAACAGCTTAATTTTATTCGTTAAATAGTCCTAACAAATGCCACTCTTGATTTCCAAATTCTCTAGATAAATTCACTCCTCACTTCGTGAGTCGTGAATTTATCGATAATTTGGAAATCACTCGTGGCATTATTTATGATAATGTGCTTTGGAAACAACAGAAACAATATAATACCCCTGTTCTAAATGGTTACACATATATACAGTGATGGCTCCAAACTCAATCACAATAGCCCTGTGGGAGATCACTCTTTTCTCTATACATTCAACTTGGACCAAATAAAACTGTTTTTGATGGAAAGATAAAGGCACTTTTACAAATCAATGACCACATCGTCATTCTGTCTGATTCCAAAGCTGTCATTCTGTCTGATTCCAAAGCTGTCATACAAGCAATGACATCACTCAAATCAGTCCAAAGCGAGGAAGTAGTAGATTGCAAGAAATTACTCACTGATCTTTATCAAAAACATAAGACAGTAGTATTACAATGATTGCTGCGGAATCAATGGAAATTAAGTAGCCGATATGCTGGCAAAACGAGGAGCAATGTGTTTACACCAACCTAATTCAAAAAACATATTCTCAACCAATCTTCAAATCCGAATTCAAGAAAAGCAATGGAAAAACACTATCCACACCACATCGGATGCATCTCCAAAGGAAGCTGTAGTATATTTTCGACTAAACACAGGACATGATTGTCTTATAGCTCATCGAATTGGAATTTGCATAAGTGTTGATTGCCCACTGTGCTCCATGGACACCAACATGGACAGAAACCACCTGCTACAGTGTCAAAGCACTTCACTCTGCTGTTCTGAAGGGTAGATACTGGGAAGCAAGAGCCAAACTATATGTTTTGCTATCATGTTTTATTGTTTTAATTTACTGTTATCAGTTATTTGTTTACTCATAATTATGGGCAATGACTTCTGTCAAGTCCCCTGCATTTCTATAAATAAATAAATATTAAATAATTAAGAACAGAATAAATAAAGGTAGAGCAATAACAGCAATGATGGAGTCTTATGGAACAGACATATAACCAGGAAAAATTAGTTACAAATATACAATTCAATAGTGAGAAGTACTGTCACATATGGAGCTGAAGTTTGGAAATTCAACAAAACTTAGAACAAAAACTTATGTCGATGGAAATGGATTTCTTGAGGAGAACAGCAAGATGTTCAAAATTAGACAAAATAACAAATACTGTCATAAGAGAAAAAATGAATATTGGTTATTCAATAGTAGATTATATACGGTATAAGCAATTAAATTGGTATGGGCACGTACGACGAATGCAAGCAGAAAGATTACCCAGGAAAACATTGGAATGGTGTTCACCTGGAACAAGGAGGAGAGGAAGACATCGAAACTCGTGGATGCAGGAAATAAGAACTGGAATGAGAGCAAGAGGACTGGAGGACATGGATTAGATGGAGAGAGACGAGTGGAGAAGAAAAATAAAACTTTAGGCACAGAAAGATGTGTAAACATTAAAATTATGTATATAAATAAATAAATTAATTAATTAAACCAATTTATCTTACAGGGCACAGTCAACTTAACTGTTAATTAAATAATGGTATTGTATACAGATGCATTAGTCCAACACTGTGGTCTCGAGGTAGTGTGCTGCCTTATCAGGCAGCGGCCCGGGTTCGATTCCCGATTAGACAGGCTCCTGAGTGAGATTTTTTCTCAACTGTAAGACAAATGTCAGGAAGCTTAGGATCCAACAACGGTCCCCAAAAATCATCGGCCATCATCATCATTTCATCGGTGTGGAAAGCAACGGAAAGCTGCCGCATCTATAATATCATAGGAAAGCTGTAAAGCATAGCATGAAAATGCTAAGATGGCAGTGAAATACCTGTCCTAGGGCTGAATACTATAGAATAAAATAGATACATTCAATGTTCTGCTTTCGCCGAAATGCATTTTGTAATCATCCACGCGAAGAAATGGACGAAGACCATCTGAACAACTGTATCGCTGTCAAACATGAAGATACTAAGACCTCGAAGTATTGGAGAGCAAGACTGCTAATGACTTTAGTGTTAGATGCAGCACATTAGACAAAAACAAGATACATTTTGATTATGCAAACATGGTGGGTTTCAGGTAAACACACACTTCTAATGGTCGGGTTTGGCAGTTTTTTTTAGGTTACCTTCCTCGTTTTATTTCAATGGCATATACTGAGTTTCGTGGTGAAAAATCGAAAATTGCGAGAGATAGAGCGATTTTTAAAATTTTACTTTCAAGTGACCTTCTACAGCTAATGGTCCGGATTTGCTGCTTGATCAACTCTACTATACATATTTTTTAAATTGATTGATAATATATCAATTTTGGTTCTGTATTTGATAACTTGGAGAAAGTATTCGACACAAATGGCAGGCAATTTTCTCCTCGTGATAGTTATAAGTTTAGGATTAAGGGGACCGAATGGTGAATTTCAATTTTTTTATCTGATTATTTTGAAATGTTTATCACATACGTTAGGTGCTTATAGGAGTGTTTCTGTGAAGTTTGGTGTTTAAAGGTAGAATAGTTTCAGAATTAAGATTTTTTAAAACCATTTTTTAAATATTTTCTAAAAAATGTTGCTTATGATGCATTTTTAAATATTTTCTGTTGAAATTTGAGATTCATAGTCTGTATGATTCCACTAAACACATTTGCTGCGCAAAAAAACATAAAGGGAGGATACTGCTTACTTTTCATTTTTTGAAAAAAAATTATCATAAGTAATGGCACGAATGAATTCCAAATTATCGTGGAGTGAATTTATCTAGAGAATTTGGAAATCAAGAGTGGCATTTGTTAGGACTATTCAACGAATAAAATTAAGCTGTTTACTCACAAATCATTATTTAAATATAGTTATTTTAAAATATTTATATATTTAATGTAAACGGCGATGTTTGAAAACAAATGAGAAACGATTGGTACGCTTCATCTGCTTCTTTTGTTTATCACTGCAACCAGATCATACTATTTATTGCCAAAGGAACGCAATATTGTAAGAATGCTCTCTAGTGGAGAAAAAATGAAACACATCGAACTGTATATTAATTCATTTCTGATGTCGTATGATGTAAATATGACAATTATATTTTTCTGGATTATTACCTGGGAAAAAATACATTTAAGAAAGTGCTAACAGTGGTTTCTTTTTTTGGTTGTATAATCAATTGCTACAAATGTTTTTATATTAACTCCCGCATGCGGCATGTGTTGACATTCATGCACTATATATACAATCTGGTAGCCGTATTTCTCGTGGGCTCAGTCACTGCAAAATAATGGTCAGACCTGTTCAGAATATTAAAAAGGAGGAGCTTTCTTTAATATGGTAATTATAACACTGATAAATATTTCGTGAAACACGACTCTGATTGGTTGTAAAACAGAAATCATTGAAAAGTGATTGGTCACTGACTCCCATTTGGGGCATGAGTTAAATAGTCAATCTTATTTATTTTTTCCATCTCAATTTAAAAGAACACATGTGTCCTATACTAGTAACTGCATATCAAATGCGAATTAGCATATATTGGAGAGTCTAACCACAAAATTTCACTTTGATAGCATAAAAATTGCATAGTAGGGAGCATTTTAAGTTCTGGGAAATGTAAAAAAAAAATGGAAACGGGGGGAAAAAAAACGCATATTAAAGTTTATGTAATAATGCTGACCACATGTGCAAGACTATTTAAACTCTTACGTCATGGACTCAATTTTGCTCCTACAATAAAATATTTTATATGAAAATGATCCTAAAGAATCAGAGTTATTAAAAAGTAAATAAACAAAAAAATCAATGTTTTGTGATTTTTTCAATATTTTGACCAGTTGGTCCCCCTAACTTCAAATAATAAGGATGTTACATATAAATAAATTTTCCCTCCAGACCCTATGTAGTTCTAAACATCTAATAATGTTGGTAGATGTATTAGAGAAATGTTGCACAGAGATGCCGTCTTAAATATTTGTGCCTTAAATGTAAACTTTGAATGATGTTCCAAGGTCGTTTATTCCAAAACTAAATTTTCCTACTCAGACCTAACACTGGGTTTGTAAACTCTTCCTTTATCCAATGAGTACTCGCCAAAATTAGACCGCCCCCACTCTCTCTCTCTCTCTCTCTCTCTCTCTCTCTCTATATATATATATATATATATATATCAGTTGTTTTCCATTTGTGCTACTAATCTAATGAAGTTAAGTAATTCCAGTAGGCAGAATATTTCAAGGTTAGGGCAAGTTTTTTGTTAGGAGTTTCAACCAGTAAGTTCTGAATCCTTGACGGCTCATTACAATTTTAATGTATTCTCTACTTTCCTTATCAACTCTACATTACCTGTTATTAATTTATAATTATTGTTAATATTGGTATCTGTTTAAATTAACCCTGGTAAAGTGGATGAGTTGATATCATGTCCATAACTTCATCAGGTATAATAATAATAATAATAATAATAATAATAATAATAATAATAATTTTTTTTTTGATTGTGGATGAGCCCATGTAGATTTACGCAAAGTACTTAGAGGCGTTTCCTTTGAGCCCAAATTTCTTTCATTCTTTTGCTATGAGCTTGTTTTCTATCATCTGTCCAAGTTGTTCCAGTTTTTTTCTTCGGTTTGTCCTCTTGGTCAACTTGCCACTTATTCACCCTAATTCTAAATATATCTCTGTTTGGGATATCTTCTTTAGTAATTCCTGCCAATTTTAAGTCCTTTTTTACTTCATCAATCCACTTCATAACATCCACTGGAGCTTTACTTCTCTTTTCGTAGAATTCCATTATCTGTTTTGTAAGCCTATTTGAGTTCATTCGTTTAATATGAATTATTATTATTAATATTATTATTAGGTTATTTTGTATGCCTGTGCGGCCCCAGTGGCGTCAGATATAAAAAAGTAGGTACAAAGGGAGAGATTAAACTAACGGAAAGAGAGAACTAAACAGGCTGTCAATAACAAGGTTAAAGTTAATTATTTTTTATATTTTTTTCTGTTTAATTGTCTTAAGATTTAAATGTTCCCTAAAATATAACAACGAAAACCAAATTATAAACTGCACAGATGAGATTTTTTGCATCCTCTTTTAGGTGGATAAGAAGAAAAAAATGCTAAATTTCGTAAAGGAATAAAAGTTCAAAATATAGTAGAAGATATCCAAACAAAAAGAGAGAGAGAGAGAAAGAGAGAGAGAGAGAGAGAGAGAGAGAGAGAGAGAGAGAGAGAGAAAGTAAAAATTTCCTCCACAGAATGAATTCAAACAGTTTGTCAAGTAAGATATTCCAGTATCAACGCCGATACAGAGAAGGACCTGAACAACGCTCGACTATCTTCACATATAGGAACAGGTTCATCTCAACCTAAACCTAAAATGTTCGTGACGATGCGATGACAAAAAGTTAGATTGTAGAATGACAATTAAATATGCATTTGGAAAGTGTTTATTAATAGACTAAAAGCAATGTAGGTGAAAATATTCCAACGACTTCCTCATTTATCATCATCATTATCATTATCTTCATCATCACCATCATCATTATTATATTATTATTATATTATTGTTATAATTAATCAATTGAGTTGGTGTTTACTTGATGAAAATCCATGTTGATTAATTAAATAAAAATAAAACGTAGTTTTATTTGATTTTCATATTTATTATATAATTTAGTGACAGCTGTTTCGGTACACTGTACCTTCTTCAGACATGTTAACAAATTATGAATTGTGTTCCAACTGATCTAAGCAACAATACAACAATATTTATTTAATTTTTTAAATTTAACAAAGGCGATTCATTCAAATCAAGTTGAGAATTTATTTAATTTAATTAATATTATTTAATTAATATTTATTATTGTAATTATTATTATTATATTATTATTATTATTATATTATTATTATTATATTATTATTATTATATTACGTGTAATGCATAGCTATCTCTGAATGTCCCATACTGTTAATGTCACGTATTTTAGATGATATATATTCCCTCAGGTTGCTAAACAAGTTCTGCAACTAAAGGTCATTCGCATTTTTAATTAGGCCTATTTTAAGCAGATTACTACCTAAAAACAACAATTACAAACAGGAATGAGATGCACAAAGAAATTAAACATGGGTTCAATTCTGGAAATACATGCTATTCTGCATTCAGGGATTCTTGTCTCAAAAAACATTAAACTGAAAATATATAAAACTGTTATTTTCCTAGTTACATTATATGGATGTGAAACAAGGACTCTTACTTTAAGGAAGGAGAAAAGATTACAAGTATTTGAGAATAGAACTATTATAATAATGTTTCGACCGAGGAGAGCCGAACAGACAGTTGAATGGAGAACAATGAGATACATGATCCATGGAAAACCAGATGTAATAAGAACAATTAAGCCTCGTAGAGTGTTATACGTAGGACATGTGGCACGAATGGGGATTGGAACGGGCATCGAAACTCGTAGGAATACCAGAGGGAAAGCGCCTACTAAGTGATTAGGAATGAAATGGGAAAATAACATTATGATTTGGGGGAAGCAGATTATTGGGGATGATTTGAAACAGCTCAGGATAGGGATGTACGTAGAGTTTGTCCGCGCAGCCATTAACCTATGTGTTCAATACTGCGTGTAAGCTAGATGGCAATCGACGACTTAATTACATTGGTCGACAAGTTTTCTTCACAACAAATCTGATTAGTGAATATAGTGCATTTTTTCATACCGAATTCAGATATAAATAACAAACTAAATAAGTTTAATTATATAACAGAAACACTAAAAAGAACCTTGAAAAATAAAGCCAGGAAAGACTCTATAATGAAATTATACAAGACAATGGCAGTGCCTATTATTACTTATGGATCATAACACAGAAATAAGACAACTAAAAGTAGAGAAATTAAACACAATAGAAAAACACAGAACAAACTGGAAAGAACACTTGGCAAGGATGACTGAGAACAGAATACCAAAAGCAGCATACAGCTATTCACCACGAGGAAGAAGAAGTTTGGGAAGACCAAAGAAAAGATGGAAAGAGCAGCAATTTGGAGCCGGAACAGGCTAGTAAATAAGCCTAAACCGTGGAGAAGAAGAAGAAGAAAAAGAAGAAGACGAAGAAGAAGAATTCTGATATGTAGTCAGAACTTTTCCATGAGACCGTTTTTTTTTGTGACAGCTGCTTTTTTTAATTTGATTTCAGCATTCTCTTTGACCTGTCATAGGAACATTTACCTTATATGTAGCGATTTTATTCAAGCTGTATTTAAGGGCTGTCTCTGATGAGCACGGTGAGCGTTTTTATCAGCAAATTTCCACAATGGAAAAGAGGTACCAAGGCAAGTGGAGTTCTAATATGCTGGCTGACTACTGTTGGACCAGACAGAGAGATGTTCCATATGCAAAATATGCCCGAAAATCACGATCTACCACTTTCTAGGTAAGTCAGAATGAGTTAGAGTTGGATGGATTTTGTTAAAAATTATAAAAAATGTAAATGAATATCACATAACACTCTTGCCTGATAGGAAAAACTGAAATTATATTTTAATTCACGATGAAAAATGCTTCTAAAATCTCATATTTTTATTCTTGTGAAAGAAAAAAAAGTTCATTTTTGTCGACCAGTGTTATAGATAAATCTGCAAAAAACTGAAAACACTTGAAATTTAAAATATACCCACAAAAAAAGTGGCATTAGGGTAAACGTACATAAGTATGATTTTTAGTGTTTTTTATTTTGTATATTAATATGTACGCCGTAGCGTAATGGTTAAAGGCACTGAGCTACAAGCCGGAGGGTCGAGGGTTCAAGTCCCATTGGGGTCAGGATTTTTAAACTGACCCACACCTTCTGGCGGCACTATGGCCCTGGGGTCGACTCAGCCTCTAACGAAAATGAGTACCAGACGCTTGTTCTGGGGGTATAGGCGGCCGTCACGCAGGGCTGACATAAAGTGCCGATTGTCTAGAAAAAAGTGGGAGCCTTAACCTCCCACTACCCCAAAGGCCTCCAGGCCTGTTGTAGGATCACTTTGAATATGTAAGAAATACAGCATTTTTCTTCCTTTATCATAAGGATAAAGTTCTTTGTTTAATAGCTAACCTCTTGGTCAGAGGTAATGCAAATTTCAGATTATTAACAAGTTATTTACATATTAATAATGGAAACAGCGTTTCGGCTTACTCACAACACTTATAATAAAAAATGCATATCTTTACATACAAAATTACGACACTATAACACTGTAATTAAACCAGAGAGCCTCTTTGGAGCAGAAACATTAATTTTGAACAGAAAAGAAGATATCGAAAATATAGTGAAAAAAGAATGCAAAATTATAAGAAAAGTTTCAGGTCCACAAGTCATAGGTGAAGCATTTAGACTCAAAAGTAAAAAGGAAATAAAAAATATATGGCTGAATTCAAATACCTAGGAACAGTAATCACAAATAGGAATGAGATGCTCAAAGAAATTAAACATAGGCTCAATTCTGGAAATGCGTGCTATTATGCATTGCAGAGACTCTTTGATGTCCCAATTCCTTTCAAAAAACGTTAAGCTGAAAATATATAAAACTATTATTCTACCAGTTATATTATATGGATGCGAAACATGGACTCTTACTTTAAGGGAGGAAATGAGATTACGAGTTTTTGAGAATAAAGTACTTAGGAAAATTTTTGGACCAAAGAGAGATGAGCAGACAGGTGAATGGAGAAGGCTACATAACAATGAACTACATGTTCTTTATAGGAAGCCACATATAATAAGAACAGTTAAGTCTCGTATACTGCGATGGATAGGACATGTTGCACGTATGGGGAATGAAAGACTTGCATGGAAGCTTCTTGTAGGAAAGCCAGAGGGAAAACGCCCAGTTGGTAGACCAAGAATGAGGTGGGAGAATAACATTAACTATGATTTGAGGGAAGTAGATTATACAGGGAATGATTGGAAAGCATTAGCTCAGGATAGGGATGTATGGAGAGCTTATGTCCGCGCGGCCATGAACCTACGGGTTCGATAGTGCCAGTGAGTAAGTAAGTAAGTAAGTACAGACATTTATAGTGATATTAGTGTTAAAATTTGATGGCCATATTAAACAAATGGACTCAAATATGCTTACAAAACAGATAATGGAATTCTACGAAAACAGAAGTAAAGCTCCAGTGGATACTATGAAGTGGATTGATGAAGTAAAAAAGGACTTAAAATTGGCAGGAATTACTAAAGAAGATATCCCAAACAGAGACATATTTAGAATTAAGGTGAATAAGTGGCAAGTTGACCAAGAGGACAAACCGAAGAAAAAAACTGGAACAACTTGGACAGATGATAGAAAACAAGCGCATAGCAAAAGAATGAAAGAAATTTGGGCTCAAAGGAAACGCCTCTAAGTACTTTGCGTAGTCATACATGGGCTCATCCGCAATCAAAAAAAAAAACTCTCGTAAAAGTTACGTTTTGAGACTTATGTATGTTTACCCCGTGGCGACAGAATTACAAAACAAAACAACGCACCAAGATTGGAGAAGAAGTCCTATCCCGGTCTTCGGAACATTGGTTGAGAACTACCACCATTTGGAAGACGTCTCCGATGTAAGTTTTACAAAAATCTACCGAATTTTCCAAACACTGTACAACCATTAACACGTTTTCAATAACACAACTCACATTAAGTTAAAAAACCTTTTTTAGTAACACATACGTTACACGCCACTGTGTTATTGAGATATGACACCATCACACACACTCGACACGCTCACTAGAGAGAAAAAAAAGTATTGCATTTCATTGAAGAAGACAATCACGGGCACTGGTGTAATGTGAAACTATTCACGTCTCGGTATGTGTTGCCTACGTTAAACTCGAGCCGATGGCAACGTCACGAAGCGACAGCCAATCAGAGTTTAGTGAGGATCCGGGAGACAGAATTGCCACCTGCAGGCAGGCCGCTGACCTGAATTATCTAGCCCAGCTGATTCGTGACGCGATTTCCGGATCTGAAGGTCTTCACACACAATTTTTAGACGACTGCACTTCCAAAAAAGAATTGTATCGTCGCCTGACCAACAAAACTGACTGAGATTCCAAAGTTTACCGTAAAAGGAAGAGAGCGCATTATTGAGTTCACATCCTGTTCCCGGATCCGTGATAAACAGTCATCGTTCAAAGTCCAATATTCACTTGCTAGCACTCTCAAACACGGAGGTTCAAGGTCACCAGGACATAAAATCTCCAAACATCCCTATCCTGAGGCCCTTCATTATGAACTTACGCTCAATTCTGGTTCCAACATTCATGGGTTCTAAGTCTGCAGGGATCGATGGATTTTTATAATAATAATAATCCCTCCATGGTATCTTTACCTTGTCGTGGTGGAGTGGCTTGCGTGCTTAAATGATCCTGAGAGCTATGCCGGCGGTAGCATTGCTATCGATAGGGTTACCCATGCCGGACTGGTCGAAGGTGATAAGCCAGACGAAAAAAGTACCTTGGTCGAAAGAGTGACGATCTTTCACCGTAAAAATAGAACTGTCAAGAAATGCGGACATGGGTTCAACTGGGGTAAAATTTTCCGGAGGTCAAATAGTCCCCCATTCGGTTCTCCGGGCGGGGACTACTTCAGGGAACCCATGCCAAAGGCTCAAACACAGGTGGATTATACAGGGAATGATTGGAAAACATTAGCCCAGGATAGGGATGTATGGAGAGCTTATGTCCGTGCGGCCATGAACCTACGGGTTCGATAGTGCCAGTGAGTAAGTAAGTAAGTAAGTAAGTAAGTAATAATAATAATAATAATAATAATAATAATAATAATAATAATAATAATAATAGCTTTATTTTACCTGGCAGAGTTAAGGCCTTGAGGCCTTGTCTGCCACTCAACCAGGTTTAAAAAAATACAAAAAAAATAGTCTTACATCTAAATTACAACATACATAAACGATTACATGTTATGAATACAATACAATTAATATTTATATTGTAAAATCTTTCGACATAAAAATCTTGAGAATGTCCACAGCAGTTGTCTGGAGGTGGCGTCGCTCCCTCATACGCAGCAGACCCAGATTCAATTTCCGGTCGGGAGAAGTTTCCTTGGTCATAGCTTTTTTCGGGGTTTTCCTCACCCGTAAGACAAATGTCAGCAAACTTTAAGGTCCAAACGTCCCCGAACAACATCTGGTCTCCATAATTATCACATTCGCCGTGTTTAGTATGAATGTGTGTGTTTTATCTTAATGTTGTGTTGTCTAGGAGGAGGCCTTGACATTGAGTTGATCATTCATTCGAGGAGGCCCTCTATGTTCATGAGTGCTCAAATAATTATGTGTGTGAACCATAGTTTAATATCCCTCTCCCGACAGGTTGTGTCACTGTAAGGTCCGGTAGCGTGCGGCACGTAAAAGTGCCTGTAAGGTAAGTGGTTAAACTGCGTTAATAGAAGAAAAAGTGCTGAGAATAGGTTCCTTTGGAAGGTACTAAAATCATTGGTCTCCTGCAGTCACATAGAAGAACCTCAAGTCCGTAGGGACCCCTAAATTTATCTTCTTCTTCTTCCTTTCCAGGATTAGGTCAATGCGACCTGTTCCGGTCTCAAGTCCATCGTTTCCTCGGCCGTCCCAAATATATTTTTCCATGTGGTTTGTAGGTGTTCATCTTTTTGGGTAATCTTGTATTGTCCATTCTGTCTAAATGTTCTTTCCATTGGTATTTGTGCTCTTCTAGTTTATCGAGTATTGAAAATATATCCAGTTCATTTCTTATTGATTCATTGTGTAATCTATCCATGCGTGTACATCCTATTACGGATCTTAAACATTTCATTTCAGCTGCTTGAATGTGTGAGATATATTTTTTTGTAAGTACCCAAGATTCAGATCCATATAAAAGAACAGGAACAGCCATAATTTTATAAAACCTGAGCTGAGTTTCTCTTCGAGTCTTTCGGAGGGTTCTTCTTATGGTGCCACACATCATTTGATATCGGTTTAATTTATTGTGTATATCTCAATCATAGCCATATGTTATATCTGAACCAAGATAGTTAAAGTGTGCTATCTGTTCTATTATTTCATTATTGATTACTATTTTTGCTCTGACTGACACTTTGCCCTGAAAAGCTATAATTTTAGTTTTTGAAGTTGAGACTTTGAGACTATAATAGAGTCCTAATTGATTCAACATGTAAATGGCTCTTTGTAAATCATCCTCTGACTTCTAATTTATCCAATATATATATATATATATATATATATATATATATATTATAAATATATTTTTGACATTTGGCAATGAAGGCAAATATGATATGAAAAGAAAAAAGAATGCTTGAGTCGGGATTTGAACTCGAGTCTCTAAAGTCTGTACCTTTAGCGCTCTAACCAACTGAGCTACCCAAGAATTCCAAGACAAACATACAATTTTCTTATACATGTAGTAGCTCAGTTGGTTAGAGCGCTAAAGGTACAGACTTTAGAGACTCGAGTTCAAATCCCGACTCAAGCATTCTTGTTTCTTTTCATATCATATATATATATATATATATATATCAATCAATGTTTGTTTGTTTGTTCGTATCTTATACGCTGCCATAGCGTTCACCCGACTGTGATGGGACTTTTTGCAAAATGTTCAGGAGTTTTCCAGGAAGGTTTTAGGCTATAAGAGAGTTGTAATTCTCAACCCCTTCACCCTTAAAAACCATACTTTAGCGAAAATCGTGAAAAAGTCGATTTTTGGACGTTTAAATGGCTTATGCTGCCTAAACCATAATAAATAAACAGAATTGAATATCTCAAAAAAAACTCTAGAAAAAAGTCCGCGACAGAATATGTTGTACCTTTTACGGATAAATTACAATAACCATATTTTTTTCTTTTATTGATGCCAAGAAGATCGGGATAAGTAGATTCCCGGGCAAGTATAGCAGCGCTCTATCAGTTGTATAGGCTTCCTACTTTATATCAATTGAAGTTTCAAGATTGCGATGGGAAGGGCATGTAAAAGGAATGATTGAATTTGAGATACCCAAGAAAATTATGGAATGTAAATTTGAAGGATAGAGGAATATAGGATGATCGAGAGTTCATCGGATGGATGGACCTGAGGAAACTGAGAATCGAGGGGCGGTGGCTGGTTGCCAGAGGGAAGAGGGAAGCCGAGACCCGAACCGGGCTGTAGTACTAATGGTGATGATTGTTACCAATACTGTACATTTATCCGGAACTGGGTATTTTGATAACATATGGATCCGACATCAAAATTAGCAGTGCATACTCTCTCTCTCTCTCTCTCTCTCTCTCTCTCTCTCTCTCTCTCTCTCTCTCTCTCTCTCTCTCTCTCTCTCTCTCTCTCTCTCTCGCGGTCTTTCACTTGGAGCCCTCTCAGCAACCAGTATTGTATTCTGCACCCAATAAATTCTCATTCGTTACATATCGCATCTCCAAGTGGGGCAATAAAGAAAGCGTCCACAGGAATTATTGTGAAGGTAAAAGAAGAAAATATAACGCTTTCACCTTAGCATCGCACATCCTGGGCAATTTTAATAGGAGATAAATTGAATCGAACATTTGGGAAAGGCCATATCTCCGCATTTCCAAATTTTAGAGGATTAAATATTTTTCTTCTTCTTCTTCTTCCTCCCAGAGATATTGCATTGTTAGTGATATATATATATATATACGGGTTCGAATCCCGTCAAGGCATTTATTTTTCTTATCATAATATATATATATATATATATATATAAAAATAAATGCCAGGACGGGATTCGAACCCGGATCTCTGAGTCTGTACCTCAGCGTGATATCCATTACACTACCAGGCGAATCCAATTCAAACACTTATTTTTCTTATATATGTATTATACTCTCCATTATTACTAGATGTCGCGAGAACACTGTCTTCACATATATATATATATATATATTGGAGTGGTGTAATTGAGATGCTGCAATAACCCTGATCTCCGCGCCTTAGGGTCTTAATTTTTTGTCCTCTTCGGGTTGTTTACTAATAAGTTGTTTGTGTTGTTTTTTGAAGATTTGGGTTTTGAAAAATAAGTTTTTGGTCGCTGTGGCTAATTTCTTATACTTACCAATATTCTTGTTACTGGAAGTAAGTCAACGTTCCCACATCTAACCTGTTTGCTATGCAAACAAAAGAAATCGCAATGCTGATATGGACTCAAAAAGCACACGTTCGGTAAGTAAAATAAAACATTTCTTGAATGTTTTGTACACTAACTCGTACCTTTCTTTAGGCTTTTCCGGAATTAATGCAGAACATCCCACTCTCCAGGCTTCTTCAATTTCTCTATCATCTACCATGACTCCTTCCATAATAAAATTATCAAACAGATTCTAATCACGGTGCTACATATAAAAATGTCTCCACAGCCAACAATCCTTGCTTATAATAAAACAAATGAAAAGCTACATAGCAACGATAACCAAATGTTTGTTTCTCATAGAAGTCATTTATATCCAACCAATATTTTAATTCGTTCAGCGCTGTGGTCTCGAGGTAGCGTGCTACCTTGTCACGCAGCGGGCCCGGCTTCGATCCCCGGTCGGGGCAGTTTTTCTGGGTGAGGTTTTTATCGGGGTTTTTCCTCACCTGTAAGACAAATGTCAGGAAAACTTTAAGGCCCAAACGGTCCCCGAAATCATATGCCATCGCAATCATCATCATTCACATTCATCTTAGGTTAAGCTTAGGATTAGGGACTCTCCTGGCGCACCACCATCATCACCCATCATATCATCGGGGCAACGTAACCCCACCTTCCAGGCGCCCCAACCTCAGAAGTGGGTTACAAGTACGCCATGCCAGGAGAAAAACCAGGTATGTCGAAAGACAACCTGGGGCATTTGAAAAAATAATAATTTATTACAATATTTAATAAAAATTAGTCACATCGACCAAAAAAATAGTATGTAATACACAAGAGGTAAGCACGTAACAGATCTCGAAAATTGAAAAAATTCGGCGCAAACGCCTCGTTTTTTTTTTTCAAACTTTTTCTCGATCAGTAACAAGTGCTTACCTCACTTGTATCGCAATACACTATTGGTTTGTTATGTTCGGCCGTAGAAAAAGAAGTAGTTTTGAGTATTGACACAGTTTGGAGAGGGTGAAACGGTTAGCATCCCAGCATTATAAGATTTTACATTTTGATAATAAATTATAAAACTTTGCAAGAAATTTGAAGCCAACCGGAACCTTTATAGATATTATAATAATTATACCTATATTATAGGTACATTTTACGGTGTGATCTAAAGATATTTTATACACAACGTTCTTCTTCCAGATACCCTTTAATTTATCAACAATCGTAAAAAAGGGGGAGGGCTAAACTTACAACCTGTGACGCGACTATTTTAATTCTTTCATAAACTCCTGTCAAATTTTATTCTGAGGGTTTCATTTTTCAAATTATTTTCCACCATTTAAAATAACTTTTACATTTTTTAAACGATTATTTCAATATATATTTTCTATGATATTTAACTACATACGTAGCATGAAGACGTGGCAGCCATACTGATTTTAACGAATATTCTAAGCAAAAACAAAGCCATCTTCCAGTGCAGCCAACAGAGTATGTACTAATTAACTGTTCACAAATACTTCAGAACTTCAGAACTTACTATTTATTTGTGGGCATTCTTTCACAGGTTAGAGTGCTTAAATTGTGTCAGGTTAGCTATTAGGTTGGTCTTTCACAGGTTAGAGTGCTTAAATTGTGTCAGGTTAGCTATTAGGTTGGTCTTTCACAGGTTAGAGTGCTTAAATTGTGTCAGGTTAGCTATTAGGTTGGTCTTTCACAGGTTAGAGTGCTTAAATTGTGTCAGGTTAGCTATTAGGTTGGTCTTTCACAGGTTAGAGTGCTTAAATTGTGTCAGGTTAGCTATTAGGTTGGTCTTTCACAGGTTAGAGTGCTTAAATTGTGTCAGGTTAGCTATTAGGTTGGTCTTTCACAGGTTAGAGTGCTTAAATTGTGTCAGGTTAGCTATAGGTTGGTCTTTCACAGGTTAGAGTGCTTAAATTGTGTCAGGTTAGCTATTAGGTTGGTCTTTCACAGGTTAGAGTGCTTAAATTGTGTCAGGTTAGCTATTAGGTTGGTCTTTCACAGGTTAGAGTGCTTAAATTGTGTCAGGTTAGCTATTAGGTTGGTCTTTCACAGGTTTAGAGTGCTTAAATTGTGTCAGGTTAGCTATTAGGTTGGTCTTTCACAGTTAGAGTGCTTAAATTGTGTCAGGTTAGCTATTAGGTTGGTCTTTCACAGGTTAGAGTGCTTAAATTGTGTCAGGTTAGCTATTAGGTTGGTCTTTCACAGGTTAGAGTGCTTAAATTGTGTCAGGTTAGCTATTAGGTTGGTCTTTCACAGGTTAGAGTGCTTAAATTGTGTCAGGTTAGCTATTAGGTTGGTCTTTCACAGGTTAGAGTGCTTAAATTGTGTCAGGTTAGCTATTAGGTTGGTCTTTCACAGGTTAGAGTGCTTAAATTGTGTCAGGTTAGCTATTAGGTTGGTCTTTCACAGGTTAGAGTGCTTAAATTGTGTCAGGTTAGCTATTAGGTTGGTCTTTCACAGGTTAGAGTGCTTAAATTGTGTCAGGTTAGCTATTAGGTTGGTCTTTCACAGGTTAGAGTGCTTAAATTGTGTCAGGTTAGCTATTAGGTTGGTCTTTCACAGGTTAGAGTGCTTAAATTGTGTCAGGTTAGCTATTAGGTTGGTCTTTCACAGGTTAGAGTGCTTAAATTGTGTCAGGTTAGCTATTAGGTTGGTCTTTCACAGGTTAGAGTGCTTAAATTGTGTCAGGTTAGCTATTAGGTTGGTCTTTCACAGGTTAGAGTGCTTAAATTGTGTCAGGTTAGCTATTAGGTTGGTCTTTCACAGGTTAGAGTGCTTAAATTGTGTCAGGTTAGCTATTAGGTTGGTCTTTCACAGGTTAGAGTGCTTAAATTGTGTCAGGTTAGCTATTAGGTTGGTCTTTGACAGGTTAGAGTACTTCAATTGTGTTAGGTCAGCATTTAGATTCGTTAAATATAGTGTATATTATGTTGGTTGCGTCACGCGATTCCATAGTGTGAACCGCTTCGCGTTTGTTGGCGCATGCGCATGGTGTATGACTGGAACTTACAAAAATATTTCACGTCACATGTAGTGAAATATTTCCTGGCAAACAGATGATTCAAGCAATTCTACATAGCAATTTTATCAACACTCTGTCTGAAAATTAATAATTCAAATAAATAAATAAATAAATACCAGTAGGACCTAAAGGTCAGACTAATGTGTGTGTTTTTTTAAACACGTGATGACAGTGTTCCTAACATTATACTGATAGTTTCTTAACTATGTAGTTCACCGCAAAATGAAGAAAATTTTGAAGTGGCTGAATTCAAATACCTAGGAACAATAATTACAATTATGAATGAGATACACAAAGAAATTAAACATAGGCCCAATTCTGGACATACATGTTACTACGCATTACATGGACTCTTGTTGTCCCAACTTATCTAAAAAACATTAAACTGAAAATACATAAAACTGTTATTCTTCCAGTTACATTATATGGATGCAGAACATGGGCTCTTACTTTAAGGGAGGAGAAAAGATACGAGTATTTGAGAATAAAGTTCTTAGGAAAACAAATTGGACCAAAGAGAGATGAACACACAGGCAAGTGGAGAAGACTTACATAACACTGAACAACATGGTCTTTATAGGAAGCCAGATACAATAAGAACAGTTAAGTCTAGTAGACTGCGATGGGCAGAACATGTGGCACCAATGGGGAATGAAAGACGTGCATGGAAACTCTTTGTAGGAAAACCAGAGGGAAAGCGCCCAGTAGATAGACCAAGAATCATTAACCACGATTATAGGGACATAAATTACACTGAGAAACAAAAAATAAACTTTTTTTTGTCTCAGAAAGAAAAATATGTGATTTATAGTATTTTTTCTCCTGAATTCAAATATGATATCGATTTTTCTCCACCATGAAATGTTTCCGAGAGACAGGCATTTATCATTTCAAACACTTTAATATTTTATGCATTCGTAGCTACACAATATTCGAACATTCGGACTCACCTAGAAAGTAAGAAATGACGATTTTCTGCTATATTTCGACTGTGGAGCATCCCTCTTGATGGTCCAACAATAATCGGTCAGCATATTAGAATTCCATTTGCCTTGATATCTCTTTTCCATAGCTGATACCTTGAGTTAGCTCATTTGGTTTTATTTTACAATGGACAAATGGACGAAAAAAAGTGTATTGAAAAAATAATTATTTAAATCCACTAATTGAAATAAAAAAAACTGTGGTCGATGAGGAAATTCCGAATACATATTTGAGAACACGATAAAAAAACTGCATTAGTACAACTATTGGTACTCATGACACAAAAATCATGTTGACCAGTGTTATAGAGGGGATGGTTATAAAGCTTTATTTCGGGATAGCGATGTTGCAGAGCTGATGTCCGCATGACTATGAACCTGCTAGTTCCATAGTGCCAGTGAGTTTGTTAGTTCATCATCATCATCATCATCATCATCATCATGAACAGTTTAGTAGGATCTGTCGCATGTACTTTACTAAAGATGGTGATGGTGAATCCATCTACAGCGACCTTCTCCAAATCTCTCTATCCCTGTAGAGATAGTATGGGTAACCTTTCCCTTTCCATTCTCAAAACATGTTGTTTCCAATTTTGTTGATATTTGGTTATATCATTTATATATTTTCGACTTTTGATGGAGAAATTCCGAATTTATATTTGAAAACACGATAAAAATCCGCATTTAATACAACTGTTGGTACTCATGAGACAAAAATCATTTTGACTAGTGTTATAGAGGGGATGGTTATAAAGCTTTATTTCGGGATAGCGATGTTGCAGAGCTGATGTCCGCATGACTATAATAATAATAATAATAATAATAATAATAATAATAATAATAATAATAATAATAATAATAATAATAATAATAATAATAATAATAATAATAGCTTTATTGAACCTGCTAGTTCAATAGTGCCAGTGAGTTAGTTAGTTCATCATCATCATCATCATCATGAACAGTTTAGTAGGATCTGTCGCCTGTAGTTTACTAAGATGGTGATGGTGAATCCATCTACAGCGACCTTCCCCAGATCTCTCTTTCCCTGTAGAGATAGTATGGGTAACCTTTCCCTTTCCATTCTCAAAACATGTTGTTTCCAATTTTGTTGATATTTGGTTATATCATTTATATACTAGCTAATACCCGGCGTGCGCTGCTACTCCTAAATAAATGTTAATGTGTGTTTACCACCTGCCGTGCGCTGCTACACTTGCCCGGGAATCTACTTATCCCGATCTTCTTATTATCAATGGAAGACAAAAATGGTTATTGTGAGTTATCCGTAGAATATATGCTTAGCGGACTTTTTTGTAGAGTTTTTTGAGATGTTCAATTCTGTGTACATTAATTTGGTGTATTTGTTATGGTTTAGGCTGCGTAAGTCATTTAACCGTCAAAATAGGGACTTTATTTCACGTTTTTCACTACAAAGGGTGATTTTTAGGGGTGAAGGGGTTGAGTATTACAACTCTCTTATAGCCTATGTTCATCCCCGAAATGTCCTGAACATTTTTTTCAAAAAGCTCCATCTCAATCGGATGAACGGTATGACAGAGGACGCTTGCCCGGGAATCTACTTATCCCGGATCCTCTTGGTATCAATGAAAGACAAAAAATGGTTATTGTGAGTTATCCGTAGAATACAAATATATGCTGTCGCGGACTTTTTTGTAGAGTTTTTTTAGATGTTCAATGTTGTGTACATTTGGTGTATTTGTTATGGTTTAGGTAGCGTAAGCCATTTAGGCGTGAAAATAGGGACTTTATTTCACGTTTTTCACTACAAAGGGGTGAAGGGGTTGAATATCACAACTCTCTTATAGCCTATGTTCATCCCGGGAATCTCCTGAATATTTTGCAAAAAAAAACATCAAAATCGGATCAACGGTATGGCCGCGCATAGAATACAAACAAACAAACAAACATTGATTTTTATATATTAGATTTTCGACTTTCAATTTTTTTTTCATCTGATATCAATATTTCTTCCCCGAAATCATACGGCCATCGCAATCATCATCATTCACATTCATCTTAGGTTAAGCTTAGGATTAGGGACTCTCCTGGCGCACCATTATCATCATTAATCACCCATCATATCATCGGGGCAACGTAACCCCGCCTTCCAGGCGCTCCAACCTCAGAAGTGGGTTACAAGTACGCCATGCCAGGAGAGAAAACAGGAATGTCGAAAAGACAAACCTGGGGCATTTGAAAAAAAAAAAAAAAATATATATATATATATATATATATATATATATATTTCTTTGATGATGTAACCTTGTGAATCCAAGAAGTGGTCTCGACCTTAAATGTTAAAAAGTGTGATTAAAAAGGCACTGTTACCACAAACTAGTGAATTTATACATGTGACGTTATGCATGTTTGTCACAATCGCAGGGTCATGTGTCACAGTAATGTTTTGGAAGCAAAGGAATTGGAAAAACCCGCTCCAGCAAAAATCCCCGAGTGTTTCGAATCATAACATTGAGAAATTTCCTCTTGCCTGTAAAACTACACCGACATGGGATACACCACAACGTTATAACACTGGAAACACAACCAAACTGGCTTCAATCAAGTGTAATTATTCACACCTTCAAAGCTGAACCTACCAACTTACGTGCTCCTTTGCGTAACCTGTCATGTTCCCGCTATCATTAACACCAGATTGATATGCATGGGTTTGTCCGATTATTTCGAATACCGAAAGAATATAGCTAATAGTTGTTTATTATTATTATTATTATTATTATTATTACTATTATTATTATTATTAACACACACACACTACTGAGTAACACTAAGAAATTGGAACTGGAAGTAAATATCAACAAAACTAAATATATGGTCACACATTAAAATACATTATATAATGGAAATGAACAGTTAATGACAAATGAGGGAAATTTTGAGGAAGTGGCTGAATTCAAATACCTAGGAACAATAATCACAAATAGGAATGAGACGCACAAGGAAATTAAACATAGGCTCAATTCTGGAAATGCGTGCTATTATGCATTGCAGAGACTCTTTGATGCCCCAACTCCTTTCAAAAAACGTTAAACTGAAAATATATAAAACTATTATTCTACCAGTTATATTATATGGATGCGAAACATGGAGTCTTACTTTAAGGCAGGAAATGAGATTACGAGTATTTGAGAATAAAGTTATTAGGGAAATGATTGGACCAAAGAAAGATGAACAGACAGGTGAATGGAGAAGACTGAATAACAGTGAATTACATGGTCTTTATAGGAAGCCAGATATAATGAGAACAGTTAAGTCTCTAGACTGCGATGGGCAGGACATGTTGCACGAATTGGGAATGGAAGGCGTGCATGGAAGCTTCTTGTAGGAAAACCACAGGGAAAACGCCCAGTTGGTAGACCAAGAATGATATGGGAGAATAACATTAAGTATGATTTGAGGGAAGTAAATTATACAGGGGATGATTGGATAGGGATGTATGGAGAGCTTATGTCCGTGCGGCCATGAACCTACGGGTTCAATAGTGCCAGTGAGTTAGTTAGTTAATTATTATTATTCACTTCACGGGTTAGGCAAATTGCCTGTTCCGCCTCACAGTTGTTCTGTCCATATTTTCACTGGCCTTCCTACATTCCTTGAACCTCTTGGCTTATAGTTAAATGCTGCTTTTGGTAACCTTGTTACATTCACTCTTTCTACATGTCTAAACCATTTATCATAAGTAATGCCACGAGTGATTTCCAAATTATGGATAAATTCACGACTCACGAAGTGAGGAGTGATTTTATCTAGAGAATTTGGAAATCAAGAGTGGCATTTGTTAGGACTCTTTAACGAATAAAATTAAGTTGTTTACTCACAAATCATTATTTAAATATAGTTATTTTAAAATATTTATATATTTAATGTAAACGGAGATGTTTGAAAACAAATGAGAAACGATTGGTATGCTTCATTTGCTCATCACTGCAACCAGATCGTATTATTTATTGCCAAAGGATCGCAATTGTAAGAATGCACCCTAGTGGAGAGATTTATAACCAACATTATAGGTTATTAATTAATTTCTGATGTCCTATGATGTAAATATGTCAATTATATTTTTCTGAAACGTAAAATTCTGGGAAATAATACGTTTAAGAAAGTGCAAACAGTGTTTTTTTGTAGTATAATCAATTGCTACAAATGTTTTATATTATATCTCGCAAGCACTATCCGTTAACATAATATTTACTCTTCCTGAATTTTTTATTTGATACATAAAAATAAACTACATATAATAATAAATAATAATAATAACAATAATAATATTACTTATATATATTATATATATATATATAAGATAAGAAAAATAAATGCTTGGACGGGATTTGATTTACACACACACACACACACACACACACACATATATATATATATATATATATTTGTGTGTATGTGTCCACCGCTGTGGTCTCGAGGTAGCGTGCTGCTGCCATGTCACGCAGTGGGCCCGATCGGGACAGGCTCCTGGGTGAGGTTTTTTTCGGGGGTTTTCCTCACCTGTAAGACAAATGTCAGAAGCCTAGGGCCCAACGGTCCCCGAAAATCATCCGGTCGTCATCATCATCCCCTTATCATTATCATCATCCTTCACCGGTGTGGAAAGCAACGGGAAGCTAACACACCTATAATTCCCTAGTAAAGCTCCAAAGCATAGCATGAAAATGCTACGATTGCAATGAAACACCTGCCCTCGGGCAGAACACAAGTGAATGTATATATGACGACAACAATAGACCAGTAGCGCCATGGAGAAAATTGGAAGCGGTCATGAACCTCCAGGTTCGTTTGTTGTAATATACAGATTAATTAGATAGAACATTGTTATACAGGGTGCTTCACAATAAGTATTACAGACTTCTAGGGGTTGTAGAGGGGACTCAATAGACAAAGTTTTGATAAGGAACCCATGTCCAGAAACGTACAAATTTTATGTAAAATAAGTTTGAAGATCGAAACAAAATGGGCCAATATCATGTGTCTTGTGTTTCAGAATAAGTATTACAGACTTCTAGGGGTTGTACTACACTTGTCGAGTCGGAGGAAGATCGTATTGAACGAATTCTGGCGGCAGACAAATTATTAAGTAGACACCAGGTCTTGGGGGCGTGTGTATTAAAACATGCATCGCGGGTACACTTTGTGCAACGAACAACAGGGTCCACATATGGAACCACACTTGTAGTACAGGCGCTAGAAGTCTGTAATACTTCATCTGAAACACAAGACACACGAATCAGTCCGTTATGTTCCGATTTTCATACCTATTTTACATCCAAATGGTACGTTTCCGGACATGGGTTCCTTATCAAAACTTTATCTACTAAGTCTCCCTCTTCAACCCCTAGAAGTCTGTAATACTAATTGTGAATCGCCCTGTATAGTTTGGATTAAGAATTTATATTTGAATCTGTCTGGGCGACATTGTGCAGTGGAATGACGACAAAACCATAAGGAATTGTGTTGTTTTCTGAAGCTATAGATCTTATTAATGAGGTATGTCATTATCTTCCCACACAGATGGTCTGCTCCCGGATGTTACCGATTCCTTCAAAATCCACCAACATCTAAATTTAGCAATGGCACGTGGTTCGTCACGGCCACAATCCTCTGCAACAGAATCCAACAAAAATTTACCCAATTTAGGTCTGCCTGAATAAAAAAACGGGACATTTACCATAAGTGATGCCACGAGTGATTTCCAAATTATCGATAAGTTCACGACTCACGAAGTGAGGAGCGAATTTATCTAGAGAATTTGGAAATCAAGAGTGGCATTTGTTAGAACTATTTAACGAATAGAATTAAGCTCTTTACTAAAAAATAATTATTTGAATATAGTTACCGGTGTTTTAAAATACTTATATAGTTAATGTAAACGGCGATGTTTGAAAACAAATTAGAAATGTGAGGTTATGTATATTCACTGCTACTCAATCATATTATTTATTACCAAATAGAATCGCAATATTGTAAGAATGCACTCTAGTGGAGAAATAATGAAACACATCAAACTATTATAATCAACATTATAGGTTAATCATTTATATTTTGACTAAACAACTCAGTAAAATCACTGAATCTATTCATTATTTGCTATATTCAGTGTATTTGTTGGAGAAAAATAATGGTCTAACGTGTTCAGAATATTAAAAAAGGAGGAGCTTTCTTTATCACAAAAGCAGGAGCTGATAAAGAGAAGTCGATAAAGAGCGAGGTGAAACAAGACTGCCATTGGTGTAAAACAGAATTCATTGAAACGTGATTGGTCATTGACTACCATGAGTTAAATAGTCTATTGTTTTAATTCAACTGACACACACAGAGAATTAGAAGATGATAGAAAAACATGCGAAGAAAGTGGTAAACTGTCATGATTAATCTATCGCTTATATATTTACTTATAGGCCTATAAGATGTTAGGTAGATATATTGATATATCTTTATAATATTTTATTAAATAAAGGAAAATAAATTATTGTTAAAAATACTATTAGTGAAATGTGTCCCATATAGAAATACATTATATAATGGAAACGGACAGCTAATTACAAATGAAAGAAATTTTGAGGAGGTGGCAGAATTCAAATACCTAGGAACAATAATCACAAATAGCAATGAGATGCACAAAGAAATTAAACATAGGCTCAATTCTGGAAATGCGTGCTATTATGCATTGCAGAGACTTTTGATGTCCCAACTCCTTTCAAAAAACGTTAAACTGAAAATATATAAAACTATTATTCTACCAGTTATGTTATATGGGTGGCGAAACATGGACTCTTACTTTAATGGAGGAAAGGAGATTACGAGTATTTGAGAATAAAAAGTTCTTAGGAAAATTTTTGGACCAAAGAGAGATGAACAGACAGGTGAATGGATAAGACTACATAACAATGAACTACATGGTCTTTATAGGAAGCCGGATATAATGAGAACAGTTAAGTCCCGTAGACTGCGAGGGTAGGAAATGTGACAGGTATGGGGAATGAAAGACGTGCATGGAAGCTTCTTGTAGGAAAACCAGAGGGAAAACGCCCAGTTGGTAGATCAAGAATGAGGTGGGAGAATAACATCACTTATGATTTGAGGAAGTAGATTATACAGGGGATGATTGGAAAACAGCTCAGGATAGGGATGTATGGAGAGCTTATGTCCGCGCGGCCATGAACCTACGGGTCCGATACTGCCAGTGAGTTAGTTAGTGAAATGTTTCCATCAGTTGGTTAATAAAATGTATAAAAGAAAATATTGCGTTTAGATAGGTGTGCTCAGGTAGCTCAGTTGACAGAGCATTGGCATAGAAAGCCAAAGGTCCTGAGCTCAAACCCCAGTCTAAGCGTATATTTTTCTCTTTAAATAAAATTTTATTGCGCGATAGTGTGTTTTGTCGTACTTACAGCAATGGCGACCATGATTTAAAGTTCAACTTTCATTTCGGGGTGTCAACTTAAATAACTATACTGTAATGTTACATATTACAAACCCCGTGCGAGAAGTAAAACCACTCCCCTTTATGTACACTACGTAGAATGTATATACAGAAAATATCCAAAATCTAGCGTTAATATACATTATACGAAACAAAGCACTGCATTTCAAATGAACTGAACTTTATATGAAACAACATAAAACAATAAATACGTACTTGCCGTCATTTTATCACTAATTGGTCTCACGGCCTGCTGTATCCTTAACTAATAAACATTGCTCACATTTTTAACGTTAGTCAGTTGTTTATAATAAACGCAAATATTTCCAATAAATATATTATTTTACTATTATTTATTATTTTGAAAACACCATCGCGCAAAAAAATGTACAACGCACGTTTGTGAAGTGTTTTACAGAATCTCGGAAATTAAAAACCTCGCTATCGCTCGGTTTCTAAACATTTCCTCGCTTCTGTAAAAACCACTTCCCAACCTCGCATCGTAATATTCTATTGTCCTTCATTAAGAAATATTAAATTAATCGACATTAATAAGATTCATGATGAAGTCCCGTTGTGGTATTATTCAAAATTAAAATATAAAATTATGAAATATTTACCTAAAAGGTCCGTCTCCTCAACTTTATTAGTTCTTTGTCTGTAGCGCTTTCGAGACTAGTCCCATCATCAGCAGGATTCAAAACTGGTGTTTCGCTGAAGATCTGGTAGAGAGGGTTATATATAATGGGTGCGTTTACAAACGCACATGTAACCCCCTCTATCAGATCTTCAGCGAAACACCAGTTTTGAATCCTGCTGATGATGGGACTAGTCCCAAAAGCGCTACAGATAAATAACTAATAAAGTTGAGACGGGCCTTTTAGGTAAATATTTCATAATTTTATATTTTAATATTAAATTAATAATAAAAACATTAAAAAAAATTAAATTTGTTTCTGAAAGATGATAAAGTTTGGCGGTCTCTGATATCCCATCCATCCATAGTAATTCTGCCCGAAGACAGGTCCTTCACTGCAATCATAGCATTTTCATGCTATGCTTGCAGCTTTACTAGGGAATTGCAGATGTGGTAGCTTCCCGTTGCTTTCCACACCGATGAAGGATGATAATGATGATGATAACGACAAGGATGATGATGATGGCCATGTGATTTCGGGAACCGTTTGGGCCTTACAGTTTTCCTGACATTTTTCTTACAGCTGAGGAAAAACCCCGGTAAAAACCTCACCCAGAAAACTGCCCCGACCGGGGACCGAACCCGGGCCCGCTGCAGCACGCTACCTCGAGACCACAGCTGTGGACTCTCTGATATTAAGGTTTAACAAAAAAATAACTGTAAACCAGCAAGAAAATAACAGCATTAATTGGACTTGCCGAGAAATTTCCTGTGTGACTTGTTTTAACCAATAATTGAAGGCGTTTCTAAAAATATCGAGCTATGCAGTTGAATAATCATACATGTTTACTAATGATAATGTCTGATTCCAAATATGGATTTTTCACTGACAAGTTGGTACTGATTTACTATAACGGTACGCGAAATGACGTAAAACGTAAAAATCACAACTTTATATAAACTACACTCAATCCCGGATGATGTTCTTTGTATTTTTGTATTTCAAACCACAGTTTTTTTTACACATAACGCGGAAGGACACACATTTCCTTTTTAATCTGATGACTATGGCTCGGACATGAAGTTAGATTAAGTGCAGTCTTACTATACATAATGCGTAGGTCACTAGATGCAACAATGGGCCATGATAGAGTTTCCATACCTATCATATCTTTTCAAACAACTCTTCGGCACATTCTATACACCGTTGCATCCTCTGGAACCACTTCTGGAAGCAGCCACGCCACTCGATCTCAGACATTGCACTAAGCTTCTCCAACAGCATCTTCTGGGCTAGGAAATTGGTGTCCGCGCATGCAGTTCTTCACGTTCGGGAACAGGATATAGTCGCACGGTGCTAGGTCCAGACTGTAGGCTCAATGAGACATTAATTTCACCGGCGTCTTTTCCAAAAACCTAATTGTTGCATTGGCTGTGTGCAAAGAGGTTCATGGTGGAGCAGAATTCCAGTAGTCCATCCTTTGGCCGCATCTCCTGGATCGTTGAATAGATTTTGGGGAGACAAGACTTCTGTTTTTTTTTATCAGTCTAGCAGTAACTGTCCTCTGATCCTCTAGCATAAATGTAGCCAGATGACCAAGGGTTGAGAATGAAAAGAAAGTTGCCACCAGTTTCGTCCCCAACACTCCTAGGCCTTTTGACTTTGGTCGGAGGCTGCTCATCTGGGAAGACCCACCACCTATTGATTTGGTGCTTTGTTTCACGGTCATACTGGTAGATCCAAGTTTCGTCACCTATCACTATGTCTGACACCCGGCGGGAGTCCCCGTTGTTGAATCTCGCCAGAAGGTGTGGACACACAATGCCAACTCAGTGCGTTTATGCCCTTTCTGACAAGTCGTGTGGCAACCATCGAGAAAAATAAATTTTCCTCACTCTTACGTATTGGTGCAGGATGGTGGGAAGGAAAATACTTGGCGAACTAATCCCTAGGCCCCCCTCGATGTCCTTACAGGTCAGTCGTGGATCTTCTTAATCAGAGTCTCCACTGCAGAGACGTTTTCCTCTGTCACCACTGTTGTTGGCCTCCCACTTCTCCCTTCATCTTTAAGGGATGTTCTCTCCCTATTGAATTCAGTAAATTAGCGGAAAGCTTTTGCACGCGAAGGAGCAAGGTCCCCAAATGTTTGTGTGAGTTGCTCAAGTGTTTGGGACTCATTTAAACCGCACTTAAAATCATAGCAAGAAAATACTCCCTCTCAAGCTCCATAGGACACGTTTGATTTCACCACACACAGACTACTTCACAAAGGTGCTGCTCAGAGAGAACTGAAAGGAATCGTTTCTACCTGCTATGGTTTTGACGTTCGAGAGTTGGGCTTTCAAATTGTATATTAGTTTATTGCATTCCTGTCGCCATACTGCCGTGTCTAAAAACTTATCTAGTGGCCCTCGTATTGCTTGATGAGAGAGTGGTAGGGGGTGTAGTAGCACCAGTCTTACTATAAGGGGGACCGTTTGGGCCTTAAAGTTTTCCTGACATTTGTCTTACAGGTGAGGAAAACCCCGATAAAAACCTCACCCAGAAAAACTGTCCCGACCGGGGATCGAACCCGGGCCCGCTGCATGACAAGGCAGCACGCTACCGCGAGACCACAGCGGTGGACATATTTAAATATAACTTAAATAAATAAAAACATTTAAATAATTCATTGTTAGTTATTGTTGAATAAAAATGTCTCAGTAACAATTAAAGAAATTGCACTACTTAACAGTTTTTGTAAATAATGCTTTTAAAAATTGTTTTGAGTCATTGTTGTCAGAATTATAAAGCTTTCTATTATAACTGTAATAAGAACTTCATATTATTAAATGAAAGTCTTACCTAATAGACGAGATTAATAGACCAGCAGTTATATTAAAAACTATTGGTCATCAATGATATTGAAGTTATAAATATTCAGATTTTATAAAGGTAAAATTTGATTCATATATAATTCCCCAGAATGAAAGAGAAACAAGAAATTTTCGTCTTCTAAAACTAAACTCTGATTGGATGTTAAAACAATTAACTTTCGTATTTAACAAATCAATTTAAACCTTATATTTAAAGGACTATTAACCAATAGAATTTAAAAATAACATAATGTGATGTAATAATGGTCTTAAAATGATAAAAAAATTACACTAGTTATTCTGCATACAACTTCCAACAAAGATAGAAGCAAGTAAAGATATCCTGATAAAATGCAATATTTAATAAAACAAGAAAACTGATTTAAGAAAGGAAAATAATTTATTTTTAACTAACGGTGAAGAATAATACCACCTACATTTACTTAATATGCTGGGAAATTAAGAAGTGATTCAATTTGCAATTATTTCTACAAGAAACAGTTTTCAGTGATTTTAAAGTGTTTTCATATCCAGTGTACCAACTTCCGACCCTAAGAAGAGAATCCGGCTCTACCGAAAATTAAACCCAACCAGAACCAGTAATTCTTTTTGGGACACCAATCCTTCTTCAAAATGTCACCACAACGTGGGACAAAGCTATCTACTTCTTCAATATAGAGATTTATCTTAAAGAGTCGGTGTTTATCCCAACAGGTTGTGAAATCAGTTGAAGTGGAATTTTGTGAGTGAACAATGGTTCCTGCCTTGGTGTATAAGTAATGTGTTATACTATGTCTATATTTTCTCAGATAGATTTTTAAAATTATGCGCAGAGATATGATTGCAATGTAATAAAAGCTAAAATGCCACGATATTGTGTGTGAATTCGATAACTAGAGACCAGCTTATTCGTGTGTGGCAAGAAATGAACCACCATTTTGATATTTGTCGTGTAACACATGGTGTTCATATTAAATGTATAAGATAGTTAAATTCGAACTGTTCTCTTTCAAAGAACGTTGGAATTGTGTTTCTATTTTTTGTAGTTTGGAAGAAATAAATGTTTGAAGTCTGTTCCTTCTTTCTGAATAACCCTGTATATATATGTTAGATCATGAAAAATCAAGATTCTACAGAGAAGCAAATAGAGATTGAGAAAAGCCACAATCATGAACATCCGAGATGATGGCCAAAGATAACCATCTACATGGAAAACTGCTCTAGCTGTCCACCATGTCATCCCCAGTACAGCAAAGAAGATATGAAGAAAACCACGGTAGGGCAACATGAAGTGTGGTCGACGCTTGGATGGGTGTACGGCTTCCGAAACGGACCACACTGAAAACTGAAGGTATTTAACTACATAAGAACTAAACCTTGGACGGGTGTACGTCTTCGGAAACGGACCACAGCGAAAACTCTATGTATTTTATTATATAAGACCTAAACCTGTGACTCGAACTTGAATCCAAGACGCGGAAAACCCAAGAAAACGTTCATATATATATTATAAAGTAATGGAAAAATACTTCGGGCTTATGAGTAATCTAATCAGATTTTAATTTTGGAGTGTCTTTCTCCTAAATGAATTACCATTTGGCCATCTGGTTGTTGTTATGTATCATGGACTCGCCATACACCCTCCATTTTCAGTAATACAGCTTCGTCACGAAAAGGCAGCTGGTAAGATTTAGCAGAGAGAGGTTTTGAGAAACTAGCTTTATGGAGCTATATTTACCTTGTGGTGAAGAGGCTTGCGTGCTTAAACGACCCCAAGAGCTATGAGCCGCGCAGTAGCATTGCTACCGAAAGGGTTACTTACGCCGGGAGAGGTCAAAGGCGATAGATAAGCCAGAAGAAAAAAGTGCCTTCTCAAAAGAGCGACGATCTTTCGCAATACAAATATAACCTCACATTCAACGCAATATTTAGTTACAAGTCAACCCGGATTTTCCCGATAGCTCATTTTCTTCACAACTTCCCGAGAAATGTCTAATCTTTGTGACATCCATGTTTCCTCTGCGCAGTACATCCTCATTGTTAACATTCGTTAAGCAGTGCTCTCCCCTTTCGTTACTATTTATTAATTCTAATGACTGGCTGAGTTTTTCAAAATATCTTCTTCGTTTTAGTGAAATCCGAAGGAAATAGAGCTTGTTTTATAGATATACGAGCGTTGGGGCATAACTCATGGCAACGATTTTTTGTGACTATTTAACTCATGTCGCAAATGGTAGTCAATGGCCAATCACGTTTCAATTAATTCTGTTTTACGCCAATGACAGTCGTGTTTCACCTCGCTCTTTATCAGCTCCTGCTTTTGTGATAAAGAAAGCTCCTCCTTTTTAATGTTCTGAACAGGTCAAATCATTATTTTTCTCCAACAAATACATTGAATGTAGCAAATAATGAAAAGATTCCTTGATTTTACTGAGTTGTTTACTAAAAATAAATGAATAACCCGTATGTTGATTATGATATATAGTTTGATGTGTTTAATTATTTCTCCACTTGGGTGCACTCTTACAATATTGCGATCTTATTTGGCAATAAATAATATGATCAAGCAGCAGTGAATAAACATAACCTCATATTTCTGATTTGTTTTGAAACATCGCCGTTTACATTAAATACATACATATTTTAAAATAACTATAGTTAAACAATGATTTGTGAGTAAACAGCTTAATTTTATTCGTTAAATAGTCCTAAGAAATGACATTCTTGATTTCCAAATTCTCTCGATAATTTGCAAATCACTCGTGGCATTACTTATGAGAATTTGAGCGTGGGTGAAAAATCTAAAATGTACATATGAAAGAACAAGGGATGAACGAAATTTAAGGAATTTAATAACACGCCAACATTTTGCTCCTCATGTTTATTAAGGGGGGTGATGGGTGGAAATTGACCATTTGAGATCAAATTTGGCTTTTTTTTTTGTTTTTTGTACTAAAAAATAGCCTATACTCTAATGTATATGTTGGCAAAGTTTCTAAGTGCCCTAAAGTGCTGATTAGACCTGTATGTTACAATTTGTATTTAAACTGCATCCAAATCTTTAAACTTGTTTTCCACACTTTTATTTTCACTTCATTTTTGTACATTCAAAATTGAATGGATTTCACAAATTTTGTCCTAGAAGGTTCAAATTTTTACTGCATGTCCTAAAAATAATGAGTAACAAAGTAAGTGCATGGGTTTCATGTTTGAAGTAATATTTTAAGAAATAAAAAGTAAAATGTATGCAATTATTATTTTTTTTTGTAATTCCACGCATGAGGTACATTTTTTTTCTCTCCCTTTGTATTCACATTATAAGAATTCCAATGCATGATGTTTTTCTAAATATTTGAGGGGTCTTGTAAAAAAACTCAGACATTTACTAAAAAATTGTGGAACCCATTTAATTATAGTATATGGATTTTTAAAATATAATATTTAATAACTCATAAAATAAATGTCTCACAAGAATGACACTTAAACACATCATTATGTATCATGCAGTGAATGTTTGTACAAAAAATCAAGTCTCTAGCTCAAAACATGTAGAACATATGGTAGAAATTTCACCCATCACCCCCCTTATGCTAATGATATCAATACAGTTTTCATGTTCCAGAGTCATTACATCACACCTTTTTATTTTTTTCGCTCTCTCTTTTTTCTACTCTATATTCTTCACTCTTCGATAGTGACAGTGAGGCAGTTAGTCATCATCATCAACAACAAGGATTAAGCCCAATGTCCTGTTTCGATCTCATTATAGGTCGAATTGGTCCTTCCATCTCTTCAATGGTCTTCCCAACATTCTTCTCCCTTTTGGTTTATAATTATACATTCTTCTTGGTATGCGCTGTTCATTCATTCGTAATACGTGCTGAAGGTAAACATTTTGATAATATTTTATTCTTTCACAGAGATTAAATATATTAAGGCAGTTAATAATAGCTTTATTTTACCTGGCAGAGTTAAGGCCTTAAGGCCTTGTCTACTACTCAACCAGGTTTTGAAAAATACAAAGAAAAAAATAGTCTTAAATCTAAATTACAATATATATATATATATATATATATAAACGATTACAAGTTATGAATACAATACAATTAATATTTATAATGTATTTTGATTTACTCTAAATTTAACGAATTAAATATATAATATGTACAAGATATATAAAAAACGAGGAAAAGATTAATGACATAGTATAAAATTAAATAAATAGAGAAAAATTAATTATTAGACAACAGGTAACTGTATAAGCGTGACTTAAAGGTACCAAGTGTGCGGCAACCCCTGATATCTTGAGGAAGGAGATTCCAGGAGCGGGCAGAGGCTACTGTGAAAGAAGTAGAATAGGAGGAAGTGCTATGAAGAGGAATTGTTAGCAGACTGTTATCTTGTGACCTAGTGTCAATATTGTGGTAAGAGGATAACTTCTCAAATCTGGACGCCAGGTAAGTAGGGATGTAGGAATTCAGAAGCTTGAAAAGTAGTGAAAGAGAGTGCAATTTACGTCTGTCAGTTAGACGGAGCCAAGAGAGGTTATTAAAGTCTTAGTCATTTATGAATTATTGACAAGTCGGAAAAAGTTGCGTCCGTGCCTATAAATATTACAAAGCATCCATTTTCCGGTCACGTATTGAGATAAAAGTGTGAAGAAATATATTCAGTGCGTCATCTCATCCAAGTTGTTAAAACGCTTTTAATGAATTCCACAAATTAAATTTTCCGCGACTATTTCAGCGGATGGGGAACCCCGCAAAGAGCCTTTGGAGACAGATTCGTGTTTATGAGGGACAATTTCTTCGAACACAGTATCAACTAGCGGCGGGTCACCCGGAAGTGCCTCCGTGACATCACAAGGGCAAATAACGTCAGCATAGCGCAAGGTAAATCTCGCCTCACAAGTTGTTTACCACATAGTGGACTGTTATCATGAACACAACAGCGGGGCAGATAGCGACTATTAAATACAGTAAAACTTGTTTAATTCGGAACGTGAATAATGCGGAAATTTGTTCAATGTGAACAAATTTATTGGTCCCGGCGAAATAATAGAAATGTTACGTGTATTTATTTTGTGTAAAACGGAATCTGTCCAACGGGGAAACGTAATATTTTTACACAATTCATGAAAAAAAATGTTTATATAGCTCAATGACAGATAAATAAATTAGTTTCCATTTCATTGAATTTCCGTTATGCCAAAAATCAATAAGGAATGATTCCTGTCGCCGGGTGAAATATAGATTTTTCCTGTACCCGAAATTTTATTTCGGCCTCACTGCACACCCGTTATACGAAATACAGATACTTGCCTTACAAATAACCATCAAGTCCAATAGGAATACAAATTAATAAGGAAATGTAGGGGCTACATGAATATTTTAACGTATGCAGACGATCTGGTAATTATACAGAAGTCAGAGGAAGATTTACAAAGAGCCATTTACATGTTGAATCAATTAGGACTCTATTATAATCTCAAAGTCTCAACTTCAAAAACTAAAATTATGGCTTTTCAGAGCAAAGTGCCAGTCAGAGCAAAAATAGTGATCAATAATGAAATAATAGAACAGATAGCACACTTTAACTATCTTGGTTCAGATATAACATATAGCTACGATTGGGATATACGTAATAAAATAAACCGATATCAAATTATGTGTGGCACCATACGAAGAAACCTCCGAAAGACTCGAAGAGAAACTCAGCTCAGGTTTTATAAAATTATGGCTGTTCCTGTTCTTTTATATGGATCTGAATCTTGGGTACTTACAAAAAAAGATATCTCACACATTCAAGCCACTGAAATGAAATTTTTAGGATCTGTAAAAGGATGTACACGCATGGATAGATTACACAATGAATCAATAAGAAATGAACTGGAGATATTTTGAATAGTTGATAAACTAGACGAGCACAAATACCGATGGAAAGAACATTTAGACAGAATGGACAATACAAGATTACCCAAAAAAAGATCAACACCTACAAACCACAAGGAAAACAATCTTTGGGACGGCCGAGGAAACGATGCACTTGAGACCGGAACAGGTCGCATTGACCTAATCCTGGAAAGGAAGAAGAAGACAAATAACCATTGCACTGTAAAATCTTAAATTAGTACAAGTTCTGAGACCGATTTTCACAGGAGCTTCTGAATTTACGGAATAAAGATGGCTAAAACGTATGTATCATTGTCATTAAACGAAAAATGAAAGTGATTGAAGATAAATCTACAAATTTCCGGACCGATGTTCCAAAGTCAAGCTCTAGCCGTTGCTAAATCCCCAGGGAATAACTATTTCAAGGCATCTTCAGGTTGGCTGGACAGTTTTAAAAGACGACACAATGTAGTGTGAAATGAAATTTTCGGAGAATAAATGGATGTGGACGAAAGTGTAGTTAGTGAGCGGAAACCGAAACTGCATACTTTAATTTCAGGATACACGCCTAAGAGACATTTTAACGCTGACGAAACGGGACTTTTTTTTTTTTTTCGCGCGTTACCGCCGAAGTCGCTCATACAAACTATACTTCACTTTTCAAAGGCAGCGGAACTACAATTAATCCAATATACATACAAAGACATATGCGGTACTGTATAATCTGAGATTTTTTAATAAATTTCAGTTTTTTTATAATGCGGAATTTTGTCCAATGTGGAAAAAACTGGTCCCGTGCGATTCCGCTTTGAGCAAGTTTTGCTGTATTTAACAATAACCTCAACAGTGCAAAATCTTTCTTAAAATTATTGATTGACGAATACCAGGAAATAAAATAGTGACCTCCCGAATAGCAAACTAAAATGCTACTCGTTCAACCAAACTTTCTTATTGGTAGTTATTATCCAAGTAGTTTTTAATCTGATAAGTGTGTGTGTACACACGCAAACACATACACATACATACTTTACCATTAGAAGGTTTAGTCCTGCCTACATAATATCTTACTTTTAATATAAGTTTATAAAGTAAAACAATATGGTTTTAGAAGTGGTAGATCATGCTCAGATAATATATTTTCCATAACGCAAATAATAGAAAAAGAAAGAGCTACTATCAGAGAAGTACATTTACTTTTTGTCGATTTAACTAAAGAATATGACATTACTCAAAAAAATGTATGGAAAACTTTTAGACAATTCTGACATTACCAAAAGATTAATAGAAGCTATAAAATCATTATACAAAGGATTAATTTCAAAAATAAAAGTAGGATATCATATAACAGAGATATTTGCTATTACAAAAGGTTTAAAGTACTCTATTCAAAATGTATCTTGAAAGAGTACTAAGAGACGGAAGGAAATAATGTCAAAAATGGGCAAACCTATCCAAACTACACATGTATATTCCCTCAATTTTGCAGACGACCAGGTATTAATAGCACAGGACCACGATGACATAGAATATATGGCTAAAAAACTAAAAGAAGAATATGAAAAATGGGGACTTTATATAAACATTGAGAAAACTAAATAACTGTGTATAGGAGAAGAAATGGAAAATATAAATTTCAACAATGGAAAAGAACTAAAACCTAGTATTGAATGCACTTATTTAGGAACAAAATTAGACCATTCAGGCTATAACACAGTGGAAATTAAAAATAGAATCGCACAAACAAAACAAGCAATAAATGCTTTAAACTCTGTTTGGTGGAGCAAAAATATTACAAAAAATAGAAAATTACAAATATATCAAACCATAATTCAGAGCATTTTAACATATGGTGCTGAAGTTTATATTCTGATGTAATATATTATTTTTGCCCTGGTGAGTGGAAGAGATGGCCACATGGCCTTAACTCCACCAGGCTAAATAAATAAGTAAAAAATAATAAATATCGGCCGCGGTGGACTAGTGGTTATGCTCCTTGCCTCTGCTCCCAAGGATCGCGGGTTCAAACCGGGCCGGGGTCGATGGATTTTTTACGACGGAAAAATCCAATGAGCAAGTCCTCCGGGAGGGACTTTAAACCGTGGGTCCCGAGTCTGAAGATTTTCAGGCTTGTAAAAAATCCTTAAGCCTGAATGAAAAGGCCTCTAAGCAAAATTTACCGAACTTTCCCGTCCTAGTACTACCTTGGTTTCCTAGATGTCAGTATGAGGCGGAACGCTGACCACGTACCACTCAAAATGATATCTATACGAAAACAAGTGTAACTAAATTAGTATGGTTCAAATTCTTCCCTGTAGGGGGAGAGCGCCTAAATTTCTGTAAAGGGAAAACATAGGCTTACAATACAATACAAAAAAATAATAAATTATTTTGAAAATATTTTAAAAGTCTATATACCACTTTGAGAAGGAGGGAAAATACTTCAATTTTCATGTGTTAAGTCAAATTTTAATTCAATCCACCTTATGCAGAATAATGAAGTAAATGCTAATGTGTAAAAAACCCATGTTATACAATGTAACTTTAAGTATGTTTCCATGTTGGAGAGTAAAGTATGTGACAGCTAAACATAATAAACATAAGACAAAAATGTGAATATAATACTTTGTATGGGACCCAAAACAATGGAGTCCACAGTTCGAGGCAAGCTTGCTTCACCTTGAAAGGTCGAGAAGTTCCGTTAATCTGGACGAAGATCCGGGAGCTGAGAACTAGCACTGGCGTGATGCTATCTACCTAGTGATTGGAAAGCTCGGCCTCTTTCCTACAATGTACCTACTTCACTACCGAAAAATCAACGCTTTCTTCATTATTTTTCCATTTAATAGCAGTTTTAATGTTCTACAAGCAGAAACCGGATGTTCAAACATTTAAAGAAATCCGTCACGCAGTAACTCCGAAAACTAGGCGAATTATTCAAAAAGTTAATTTGTTTTGAACCAGAAACCTAAAAAAAAGTATATTAGTAAGCGGACATACTCCCTATATAATGACTTAATAGATCATCAATATGGATTTAGAAGAAACAGGTCTATAACAGATCAGATTTTTATTAAAAGACAGATTTTAGAAAAGAAATGGGAATATAATGGCATTCCATTCCATAGTAATTCTGCCTGAGGACAGATTTTTCACTGCAATCATAGCATTTCCATGCTGTTCCTTGCAGCTTTACTAGGGAATTATAGGTGTGTTAGCTTCCCGTTGCTTTTCACACCGGTAAAGGATGATGATAATGATAAGGATCGTGATGATGATCGGTTATTTTCGGGGACTGTTGGCCCCTAAGCTTCCTGACATTTGTCTTACAGGTGAGCAAAAACCTCACCATCTTTATTCCGTAAATTCAGAACATTACCTGTGACAGATCGGTCTCAGAACTTAACTAATTTAAGATTTTACAGCACAATTATTTGCAAGACAGGTATCTGTGTTTCACAGATAGAATGTATACAGTAAAACCTCCTTATTTGTGGGGGATATGTTCCGCAAATATGCCGCGAATATGGAATGGTAATTTGTTTGGGTATATAGGGGAATTTGTTAGGACTATTTAACGAATAAAATTAAGCTGTTTACTCACAAATCATTGTTTAACTATAGTTATTTTAAAATATGTAATGTAAACGGCGAAGTTTGAAAACAAATCAGAAATGTGAGGTTATGTTCATTCACTGCTGCTTGATCATATTATTTATTGCCAAATAAGATCGCAATATTGTAAGAGTGCACCCAAGTGGAGAAATAATGAAACACATCAAACTATATATCATAATCAACATTACGGGTTATTCATTTATTTTTTTAGTAAACAACTCAGTAAAACCAAGGAATCTTTTCATTATATGCTATATTCAATGTATTTGTTGGAGAAACATAATGCTTTGACCTGTTGAGAACATTAAAAAGGAGGAGCTTTCTTTATCACAAAAGCAGGAGCTGATAAAGAGAAATCGATAAAGAGCGAGGTGAAACACGACTGTCATTGGTTGTAAAACAACATTCATTGAAACGTGATTGGTCATTGACTAGCATTTGTGGCATGAGTTAAATAGTCAAAATAAAATTAATCAATGAGAGATTTTGAACAATTTATATTAATTATTACTGTCAGGTTTAGACAAGGACTTAAAGAACTTAGTAATTCTTTTCAGTTTTTGACCTTCTGCGGTCGGGACCTGGACCGCGGTCCGCTAGTTGCCGACCGTTGCCACGGACGAGCAATATTTAAGGGGACCGACTGGTGAAAATGTTGAAAAAATCACAAAAAGTGCATTTTTTGTTTATTTACTTTTTAATAACTCTGATTCTTTAGGTTCATTTTCATATAAAAATGTTGTTGGAGCAGAATTGAGTCCGTGACGTAAGAGTTTAAATACCCTTGCACGTGTCGTCAGCATTAATAACTAAACTTTAATATGCGTTTTTTCCCCCTCGTTTCCATTTTTTTGACTTTTCCAAAACTTAAAATGTTCCTTATGATGCAATTTTTATGCTATCAAAGTGAAATGTTGTGGTTAGACTCTATGCTAATTCACATTTGCTATCCAGTTACTAGTCTAAGACACGTGTGTTCTTTAAGGTTGTAAAGTATAAAAGTAAAGTGATCCCACTACAGGCCTCAAGAGGCCCTTGGGGTAGTAGGAGGTTAAGGCTCCCACTTTTTCTAGACAATCGGCACTTTGTGTCAGCCGGGTTGTCAGCCCTGCGTGACGGCCGCCTTTACCCCAGAACAAACGTCTGGTACTCATTTCAGTTAGAGGCTGAGTCGACCCCACCGGGACTCGAACCCTCTACCTTCCGGCTTGTAGCTCAGTGCCTTAACCACTACGCTACGCGTGCCCCCTCTTTAAGGTTGAGATGGAAAAAATAATGAGAGTGATAAATGTTTTTTTTAAATGAAAAATAAGCAGTATCCTCCATTTATGATTTCTTTTACACAGCAAATGTGTTTAGTGGAATCATGAAGACTCTGAATCTCAAATTTCATCAGAAAATATTTCACTTATAAACATCAAACTTGACAGAAACGCTTCTATAAGCCACTTGTAGTCATTCATGTTGTTTGTAGTATGGTACCGGCCTCATTCAGGCCTTGACCCGATCATTGAAGTGCTTGTATGTAGGTATGGTTGTAATTTAAGTTCTGTAGCTAATGAGAATACTCCTCTCTTAGCTTTTTCTGATTTCGATGTCTTGAGGTATCTTGTCATCTGTGTTTTCTGGTAGATCTTAAGCTCTTCGGTCTTAAAAGATTTCCTTGAAGTTCTTCTTTTTGTCATTTATTGGCTAGAAGTTGAAGCTTGAAGTTGACTTGAGGCTGTTAGGGTACTTATGAAGGATAAGGTGGTTTGTAGAATTTGAGGATTCTGGAGGATTCTGGTCAGGAGTTGTAAGATTTGTTGTACGAGGGCGGATCGGAAAGTAACGCACAATAATTTTTTCTGCCTTGGTATTGCAGCTAGAATGTTGAAATTTCACAGAGATATAGTTTGAAGTTTTCACTACAGATGGTATTTTTTTCTCAGGTGCACCTCTTGCGAGAGAAGCTTGAACTATGCAACAAAGATGGCGCGCATGCTACAGTCGTCCACCTGTGAGGAACAGAGAAGTGTTGATCGATTTTTGTGGGCCAAAGGGCATAAACCCAGTGAAATTCACAGGGACATGCGTGGCGTGTATGGGGATGATTGTATGGACCGTAGCAATGTCTCCAGGTGGTGCACATTCTTCCAAGAGGGACGCGTGAACCTTAGTGATTCGCCACGCTCCGGCCGACCGACAACAGCAGCAATCCCGCACCATCGGACTTTCATCTGTTTGGTCCCATGAAGAAATTCCTGGCCGGCAAACGCTTTGAGACAGATGTGGAAGTGAAATCAGCAGTGCGCAGATGGCTACACTCCAACCAAACGGACTTCTACGAACAGGGCATATTGAAACTGGTAACACGATGGGAAAAATGTGTTGAGAAAGTTGGTGACTATGTCGAAAAGTAGGTAAAAGATGTAAGTTCATTTGTCATTTTTTTCCTTTTTTTTACTATTAAACTTTTTAAAAAAAAATTATTGTGCGTTACTTTCCGATCCGCCCTGTGGACGACTGTAGCATGCGCGCCATCTTTGTTGCATAGTTCAAGCTTCTCTCGCAAGAGGTGCACCTGAGAAAAAAATACCATCTGTAGTGAAAACTTCAAACTATATCTCTGTGAAATTTCAACATTCTAGCTGCAATACCAAGGCAGAAAAAAATTATTGTGCGTACTTTCCGATCCGCCCTCGTAGAAGGAATTCAGGCTTTGGATCTGAGATCTTAGTAGTAGGTAATGGAGGAAAGTTGTCGTTTTCTATTTTTCTTGTCGGTTTTGAAGACTGATTTTCTTATTGTAGTCTTTGTTTCAGGCATTTCTTGAAATAAATGCAGTTACGATAGCTCGCTGCATGCTCCAGTTTGCAGTTTGCACATGTTGGCATCTTCTTGGTGCACTCAGCTACTTTATGTTCTGAGCATCGAACACATCTAGTCGCTCTGAAGCAGAACTCCGCGATGTGCCCGAAGCCCTGGCAGTTGAAGCACTGCGTGCCTCCTGATGGTTTCTTGTACGGTTCCAGCCTGATGCGGATGTTGAATAGTTCTGTAAGGTCCTTTAATCTTGGTTGAAGGTCTTCTGTTTTGTAGAACGAAGATTTGAATAGGTAATTCAATCTTTTTCTTAACGCCTTGTTCTGTGACTTGTTTTTCAATGCACCTAATGTATGTGACTATTTAACTCATGCCACAAATGCTAGTCAATGACCAATCATGTTTCAATGAATCTTGTTATACAACCAATGACAGTCGTGTTTCACCTCGCTCTTTATCGATTTCTCTTTATCAGCTCCTGCTTTTGTGATAAAGAAAGCTCCTCCTTTTTAATGTTCTGAACAGGTCAAAGCATTTTTCTCTAACAAATACATTGAATATAGCAAATAATGAAAAGATTCCTCGATTTTACTGAGTTGTTTACTAAAAAAATGAATAACCCGTAATGTTGATTATGATATATAGTTTGATGTGTTTCATTATTTCTCCACTTGGGTGCACTTTTACAATATTGCGATCTTATTTGGCAATAAATAATATGATCAAGCAGCAGTGAATGAACATAACCTCACATTTCTGATTTGTTTTCAAACATCGCCGTTTACATTAAATATATAAATATTTTAAAATAACTATAGATAAACAATGATTTGTGAGTAAACAGCTTAATTTTATTCGTTAAATAGTCCTAACAAATGCCACTCTTGATTTCCAAATTCTCTAGATAAATTTGGAAATCACTCGTGGCATTACTTATGATAAACATTTCAAAACAATCAGATGAAAACTAAAAGAAAACTGAAATTCACCATTCGGTCCCCTTAAAGCGTAAGGGAAACAAGGAATCGAAGCTTGTGTTACGTGCGCGTGCGCAGTAACTCGCTAATAAATTAACATATACTTCCATACATTTGTTTAATTAAAAAAAACATGTGGGTAATTTACATGGAGTAAGAAAGGTACGCAAATTAAGACATTTCCACATAATTCTGTTAATTGCGAAAATACAAAGCATTTTGTGAATCACGCAAATCTCATGTTCAACAAGAGAATGTTATTAAAATGCAAGCAATAAAGCAATCTCATGGCCCCATCATATAATTAACTGTCATTTTTAAGAAAAGTCTAACTTACGGCTTATTTGTTTCCAAAATAAGAACCCGACATTACTTTAACCCTTAAACTGGCAACGTATCCTATAGGATGTATCAATTGGTTTAATTTATTTATTACTAGCTAATACCCGGCGTGCGCTGCTACGCCTAAATAAATGAAAATTAATGTGTTTTTACATTTAATTGAATAAGTAAAATTAAAAGGGGGCACGCCATAGCATAGTGGTTAAGGCACTGAGCTACAAGCCGGAGGGTCGAGGGTTCAAGTCCCGTTGGGGTCAGGATTTTTAAACTGACCCAAACCCTCTGGCGGCACTATGGCCCTGGGGTCGACTCAGCCTCTAACGGAAATGAGTACCAGACGCTTGTTCTGGGGTAAAGGCGGCCGTCACGCAGGGCTGACAACCCGGCTGACATAAAGTGCCGATTGTCTAGGAAAAGTGGGAGCCTTAACCTCCTACTACCCAAAGGGCTTCCGGGCCTCTTGTGGGATCACTTTACTTTTAGGGCGCACGTCGTAGCGTAGTGGTTAAGGCACTGAGCTACAAGCCGGAGGGTCGAGGGTTCAAGTCCCGTTGGGGTCAGGATTTTTAAACTGACCCAAACCCTCTGGCGGCACTACGGCCCTGGGGTCGACTCAGCCTCTAACGGAAATGAGTACCAGACGCTTGTTCTGGGGGTAAAGGCGGCCGTCACGCAGGGCTGACAACCCGGCTGACATAAAGTGCCGATTGTCTAGAAAAAGTGGGAGCCCTAACCTCCTACCACCCGAAGGGCCTCCGGGCCTGTTGTGGGATCACTTTAAGTAAAATTAAAAATAATTATAAATTTACATCGTAATTATTTTTAGATAATAAAGCCCATAAACAAACAAAATTAAAATTTTATAAAACAATGACTGTCCCTGTTCTTTTGTATGGGAGTGAATCTTGGATTACCACTACCAAACAAGAAAGTAAAATCCAAGCAGCCGAGATGAAATTTTTAAGAAGAGTAAAAGGCTGCACTAGAATGGACCAGATAAGAAACCAGGATATCCGTGAAGAACTCCAGATCTACTCCATAAAAGAAAAGATATTTAACAACAAGATACAGTGGAAAGAACATGTAGAAAGAATGGAAGAAAGTTGATTACCAAATAAAATCTTCCATTATTTTTCAAGAGGAAGAAGAGATGTCGGACGTCCTCGGAAGAGATGGTCTTAGATCTATTAGTGAAGACGGAACAGGCAACTCTTGCCTAAACCAGGAAGTGAAGAAGAAGATGATTATTTTTTGATTATATTATATGGATGCGAAACATGGAATCTTACTTTAAGGGAGGAATGAAGATTGCGAGTATTTGAGAATATGGTTCTTAGGAAACTTTTTGGACCAAAGAGAGATGAACAGACAGGTGAATGGAGAAGACTGCATAAAGTGAACTACGTGGTCTTTATAGGAAGCCAGATATAATAAGAGCAGTTAAATCTCGTAAACTGTGATGGGCAGGACATGTGGTACGAATGGGGAATGAAAGAGATGCATGGAAGCTTCTTGTAGCAAAACCAGAAGAAAAACGCTCAGTTGGTAGACCAAGAATGAGGTGAGAATACCTAACTATGATTTGAGGAAAACGTTATCTCAGGATAGGGATGTATGTCCGCGCTGCCAGTGAGTATTGTTTAACTAGGTGTGGGTGGACAGCATTAGTAGGAAGTTCACTAGGTGTAACACATAGACTTAGAAACCAGAATATAAATATAATTGAAGTGTGACTGAAGACATCGCTCTGGTTGCTGTGAGAGGAGGATGTGAGGTGTTGGACTCCTGACCTCCTTCTGGAGCAGGTGCTGCTTGCAAAAACTCTGGGCATTTAGGGTTATCAACCAAGTACCTTTTAGGCCAGAGGGTAAGTAAACCTCTGGAATCATCCACTATTCAAAAAATAGGACATTTAAAAATACTTATATTTTCTAGAGTTTTAACTTTATTCTCGAATATTAGTAAGTTTTCCTCCTCCCTCAGAGCAAGAGTCCACATTTCGCATCCCTATAACTGGGATAATAAATAACTCACTGGCACTATTGAACCCGTAGGTTCATGGCCGCTCGGACATAAGCTCTCCATATATCCCTATCCTGAGCTAATGTTTTCCAATCATTCCCTGTATAATCCACTTTCCTGAAATCATAGTTAATGTTATTCTCGCACCTCATTCTTGGTCTACCAACTGGGCGTTTTCCTTCTGATATTCCTAGAAGTAAGCTTCCGTGCATGTCTTTCATTCCCCATTCGTGCCATATGTCCTGCCCATCGCAGTCTACGAGACTTAACTGTTCTTATTATATCTGGCTTCCTATAAAGGTCATGTAATTCATTGTTATGTAGTCTTCTCTATTCACCTGTATGTTCATCTCTCTTTGGTCTAAAAGTTTTACTAAGAATTTACAGTTTCATATATTTTCAGTTCAATGCTTTTTTACAAAAATTGGGACAAGATTCCAAGTAAATAGTCCACCGCTGTGGTCTCGAGGTAGCGTGCTGCCTTGTCACGCAGGCGGGCCTGAGTTCGATACCCGGTCGGGACAAGTTTCAAGGGTGAGGTTTTTTGGTTTTTATTTTTTTCACCTGTAAGATAAATGTCAGGGAACGTAAGGCCCAAATGGTCCCCGAACACCATCTGGTCATCATTACCATCTACATCATATTCACCTAATTAGCTTAAGTTTAGTTTAAGGCCTCTCCTACCGCATCATTACCATCATCATCAACTCTCATATCATCGGGGCAGCATAACCCTGCCTCCCAGGCGCCCCAACCTCAGAAGTGTATTACAAATACGCCATGCCAGGAGAAAACAACAGAAATGTCGAAATGATACAACCTGGAGCATTTGAAAAAAAAATCCTAGTAATGCATAATAGCATGCATTTCCAGAATTGAGCCAATGTTTAATATCTTTCGGTACCTCATTCCTCTTTCCAATCGAATCGTTGTCCCGAAAAGAGATCCAGTAAACCACTAAAATTCGAAAGTTGAGTTTTGAGTGGAGTGGAGAATATCGCGGCATGGTGCATGTAAAACTATCCTTCCTCTCTATCAGACATGTTTTATTTATTTTTAAAACTTGACATTCAAGCGAATGGTGATCCATGTTTAACAAAATGGCGGTAGAAGTTAGTCAAGTCATGGGTAGCAGTTTATGAGTTAGATCTGTTTTCGAGGCAACTAATCAATTATTGATCCCGGGTATTTGAATTCAGCTACATCTTCAAAATGTCTCTCATTTGTCATTAACTGTCCATTTCCATTATATAATGTATTTCAACAAGACTAAAACAATGTCTTGCATATGCTGATGATGTAATAATAACAGCAAGAACAAAAAATTCCCTACTGGAAACCTTTGACAAATTGAAAAATGAAAATATAAAATATGGGCTTGTAATCAATCTAAATAAAACAAAATATTTAAGATGTATGAGAAATAAAACAAATTTGATTGAACTAACTATAAATAGTGACTGCATTGATCAAATTAACTCCTTTAAGTACCTGGGCACAATACTAAACGATAATAATACTGTTGAAGAAGAAATCAAAACAAGAATATCGCAAGGGAATGAAGCATATTTTGCTAATTTCGATATATTCAAAAGCAAATTAATATCAAAAAATGTTAAATTCAAATTATATACAGCAATAATAAGACCAATCATATGTTATGGAGCTGAAACCTGGGTACTAAAAGAAGCAGATAAATTAAGACTATTAACGTTTGAGAGGAAAATATTTAGAAGAGTGCTAGGTCCAGTAAAGGAAAATGGAACTTGGGAGGTTGAGAAGGAATAACGAATTATACCTCAAGAATAATAAAGAAAATATAGTTAGTTTCATCAAATCCAAAAGATTACAATGGTTTGGACATACACTAAGAATGCCAAAGGGAAGATTGCCGAATGATATTTTGAATTGGAAGCCACAAGGAACAAGACCAAGGGGAAGACCCAAGGATCGATGGGAAGATGACGTAATTGAAGATTTAAGAGAGATGGGGATTTTTGATTTGAAATCTACTGCACAAGATAGGAAGAAGTGGCGTAAACTGGTTGAGAAGGCCAAGACATTCCACTGGAAGTCGTAGAGCCTGACGAAGAAGAAGAATGTATTTCTATGTTAAACTATATACTTACAATAGATTGATGTTTCCTTCCAGTCCAAATGTATTAGTGTTACTCAACAGAATTTGTGTGTTAGCCCTTAGTATCTGCGCTCCATCGACTAGAAATACTAGTTAAGTATACACCTTATCCGTTCTTAGAGTGGTCCTAACCTAACATAAACAAACGCCAATTGTATCCTTCCGCCAATCGCGCCACAATGACTGTCACATTGACAGGGAGCTTGTGTGAAGTCCTTCTGTTGGGGTTAATACAGCAGACGGCTTGACATCGAGTCGTAGATGTCAGCCCCATCAGATATCTTACCCTGCGAGACGCCAATATTTATACTTTCAAGTCTCGTGGTAGAAAAGGCCAGCTCAATTATTATTACCAATACTTCAAATAAATAATAGTTTTAAAAAACTAAAACAACACGCTTTATTAGAAACCCGAACTAAAAAATGAAAAATAATTTTAATTTCTAATACGCTTGGGATAAAATTAAAGTGGTCAACAAAAAAATCATCTCCAACACATCTAGAATAAAACTAGAGTTATCTACAAAAAAAATAATTTTACCACCAAAAGCGTGGGGTGCTTTATATGGCTTTTACGTTTTTCTTCTTAGAGACTTTACTTTTACCAATATCTGTTTATTATCAAATATATTAACTGATAAAGAGCACCCCTCACTTTTGATCGTAAAATTATTTTTTTGTAGATAACTCTAGTTTTATTCTAAATGTGTTGGAGATAATATTTTTGTTGGCCACTTCAATTTTATGCCAAGCGTGTTGGAAATTAAAATTATTTTTCATTTTTTAGTTCGGTTTTGTAATAAAGCGTGTTGTTTTAGTTTTTTAAACTATTATTTATTTTTTAGTTTGGTTTTGTAATAAAGCGTGTTGTTTTAGTTTTTTAAACTATCATTTTTTTTTATTTTTAGTTTAATTGATTGTCATGGAATTTAATTGCTTACGATATTTTTAGTGTCTAGGCACGAATATAATTATATTTTTTAAATTAGAAAGGAGGAGGGGGAGGAGTAACAACCTTGTAAAAAAACAGGGTTCAGTTGGCTCCGACTGATAGTACTGTGTAAGGGCCCCTAGCCAGGGTTACGGTGAAGACCTAAACGGCAGATTCGGCGCAGAAGGAGTCCTTCATCACGGTGGAACTGGCGGAAGTGGCAACCCTCTAGATGGGGTTAGTACATCCAGAAGCTGGACCTAAAGCTTTGAGGTGGCAGCCCCACCAATGGTCTACTCTGCATAGCGTTGGTACCGCGATCAGAGGAAAACATATTACTCGTATTCTTCGCAATGGCCGAACAGGCAACTCTTGCCTAAACCAGGAAGTGAAGAAGAAATTATTATTATTATCTAACATTATTATTATATTTTCTAAAAAATCATCCGGGCCGGATTTGAACCAGCGACCTATGGATCACTGAAATTATATACCACTACAGCCACCACTCAACCAACTGAGCTACCAGAGGACATAATATTAATTTCTTACAACGATGGACTAAAAAGTCGATAAGTCCGCAACCTATTATATATTATTTACGAAATTATTGTATTGTCATTGGTCCTTTACAAGTATACAAAGTTTCAAGACAATCCAATGTTTTTATGAGTCAAAATCGTGTTGAACGATTCCGTTACATAGATAGATATAGGTGAAGCTAATATCAAGCATGTAAAAATGCATGAAGTTCAATTAAAAGGGAAAACTTGTATAGTATCCTGCTGTACTTCGAAATACCTAAAAAGTTAGACTTATTCCATTGCATCTAAATGGAAAATTCATCATCATCATCATCATCATCTGCCTTCCAAGTATTAGACCCAGTTGCCCGTTACGGTCTCCCGCCATCTCCGAAAAGGTCGACCCACAGATCTTCTGCCTCGAGGAATGTAGTGAAGAATTTGTTTTGGTATTCTGTGACGATCCATGCGCTGAATATGGGCTAGCCAATTGTTTCTATATTCTTGGAGGTATTCAGATATAGGTACGATGTTTAACTCTCTGGCTATTGTTGAATTTCTTTGGTGGTCTAGAAGGCTATAACCTGCAGTTCGTCGCTTCCCTCTATGTTATATAAAACATTCAAAAATTTAAACCACGTTATCGTAAGTAATGCCACGAGTGATTTCCAAATTATCGATAAATTCACGACTCACGAAGTGAGGAGTCAATTTATCTAGAGAATTTGGAAATCAAGAGTGGCATTTGTTAGGACTATTTAACGATAAAATTAAGCTGTTTACTCACGAATCATTATTTAAATATAGTTATTTTAAAATATTTATATATTTAATGTAAACGGCGATGTTTGAAAACAAATGAGACACGATAGGTATGCTTCATCTGCTTCTTTTGTTTATCACTGCAACCAGATCATACTATTTATTGCCAAAGGAACGCAATATAATAAGACTGCTCTCTAGTGGAGAAAAAATGAAACAGATCAAACTGTATATTAATTCATTTCTGATGTCGTATGATGTAAATATGACAATTATATTTTTCTGGATTATTAACTGGGAAAAAATACATTTAAGAAAGTGCGAACAGTGGTTTCTTTTTTTTTTTTTTTTTGTGGTATGATAATCAATTGCTACAAATGTTTTTATATTAACTCCCGCATGCGGCATGTGTTGACAATCATGCACTATATATACAATCTGGTAGCCGTATTTCTGGCAGGCTCAGTCACTGCAAAATAATGGTCAGACCTGTTCAGAATATTAAAAAGGAGGAGCTTTCTTTAATATGGTAATTACAACACTGATAAATATTTCGTGAAACACGACTCTGATTGGTTCTAAAACGGAAATCATTGAAACGTGATTGGTCATTGACTCCCATTTGGGGCATGAGTTAAATAGTCAGGAAAACACATCTTTAAAGTTAGCCTTTTACAACAACGAACAAAATCACACACAATTAATTCTGATTCCTCAAATTCCATAGAAGAAGAATGGAATAACATCTCTAACATATTACGAAAAGCAGCTCTAGAAAGTTTAGGGACAAAACTAAAATGGCACAGGAAAAGAGGTCTCAGAAAATGGGATGATGATATACTCGTAGCAAAAATTATTGCTGAAATGGAAAATAGGAATCAGAATAGCGAGAGGAAGTTGAGTAGCAATTATTGGTGCGATCATGTGCTCAAATTGCGTTTTATATATGTTGAAGGAAACTAATCTGCTGCGTAGTAAGGATACAGAATGATTTCCTTACAAGATAACAGATCCAGATTAACAGTTGAAGGGCACGGATACAATGTAACAGTACATTGTGATCGTATCAGCTGTTCATAACAATGTGTACACAGGTGGAAAATCTAACTGTAGGGTTATTCTTCCCGGACACGTACGTCCTCTTTAACACATGTCCTGCTGGAATTTTCATTACCCTTAAATTGGCAACATCAATTGCTTTATTTTATTTTATTTATTTATATATCTTGAAGTAAATATCAGTAAAACTAAATATATGGTCACACGTAGAAATTCGTTATACAATGGAAATGGACAGCTAAGGACAAATGAGGGAAATTTTGAGGAAGTGGCTGAATTCAAATACCTAGGAACAATAATCACAAATAGGAATGAGATGCACAAAGAAATTAAACATAGGCTCAATTCTGGAAATGCGTGCTATTATGCATTGCAGAGACTCTTGATGTCCCAACTCCTTTCAAAAAACGTTAAGCTAAAAATATATAAAACTGTTATTCTACCAGTTATATTATATGGGTGCGAAACATGGACTCTTACTTTAAGGGAGGAAAGGAGATTAAGAGTATTTGAGAATAAGGTTCTTAAGAGCATTTTTGGACCAAAGAGAGATGAGCAGACAGGTGAATGGAGAAGGCTACATAACAATGAACTACATGATCTTTATAGGAAGCCAGATATAATAAGAACAGTTAAGTCTCGTAGATTGTGATGGGCAGGACATATTGCGCGTATGGGGAATGAAAGACGTGCATGGAAACTTCTTGTAGGAAAGCTAGAAGGAAAACGCCCAGTTGGTAGACCAAGAATGAGGTGGGAGAACAACATTAACTATGATTTGAGGGAAGTAGATTATACAGGGAATGATTGGAAAGCATTGGCTGAGGATAGGGATGTATGGAGAGCTTATGTCCGCGCGGCCATGAACCTACGGGTTCGATAGTGCCAGTAAGTAAGTAAGTAAGTAAGTTTATATACAGAATTTTAATGTTTACACATCTTTCTGTGCCTAAAGTTTTATTTTTCTTCTCCACTCGTCTCTCTCCATCCAACCCATGTCCTCCAGTCCTCTTGCAGTCATGCCAGTTCTTATTTCTTACATCCACGAGTTTCAAGGTCTCTTCCTTTTCTTCTCCTTACAGGTGGTGTCCATGCCAAATATTTTCCTGGGCAACCTTTCTTCTTGCATTCGTCGTACATGCCCATACCAATTTAATTGCTTATATCTTATATAATCTATTATTGAATATCTAATATTCGTTTTTTCTCGTATGACAGTATTTCTTATTTTTTCTAATTTTGAACATCTTGCTGTTATCCTTATGAAATCCATTTCCATTGACATAAGTTTTTTTTCTAAGTTTTCGTTGAATTTCAAAACATCAGCTTCATATGTGACAGTACTTCTCACTATTGAATTACATATTTGTAACTTATTTTTCCTGGTTATATGTCTATTCCATAAGACTCCATTCATCATTGCTGTTATTGCTCTACCATTATTTATTCTGTTCTTAATATCACTTTCTTGCTAATCCTATTTATCTAATTTTACTCCCAGATACTCAAATTCTTCACACCCTCTAATATACACCTTTCGATCTTCTAATATTAAATCTTAGATTTCGGCTCCACATCCCATATAAAATGTATTTTTAAAATTTATTTTCAAACCCCAGTTATCGTATTCGTCCAATAATTTTCTGCACATAAACTCCATGTGTTCATATTCTTGAGCAATTATTATCTGGTCATCCGCAAATAACAGTGTATATATTGTATCTGTTGTTCCATCTCCAATTGGTACTCCCATTCCTGAACATTTTTTGCTCCAGTTTGACAGTGCTTTATGTATAAATATCTTAAATAATGTTGGTGATATGCTACAACCTTGACGAAGGCCTTTTGTTACTTTAATTTCTTCTGATATATATATTTTCCAATTTCAATTTTAGATACTGCATTTTTATACAAATTTTTATTGCATTAATAATCTATTTTTTTTGCCATTTTATTTAATATTCTTAATAAAAAAAGAATACGAACGAGTAGAAATTGTAAAAATGTGTGTCGAATTACACAATATACACAACAATAATAATAATAATAATAATAATAATAATAATAATAGTTATGTATGTTATCGCAAAACCAATTATTATAGTCACACTTTATGATTAATGGTCGACCCCTCAACACAATGTATGCAGATGATCAAATAATATTGGCTACTTCTGAAGATCACGTACAGAGAGCAGTACATAGATTGTCAAATATAACCAAAGATTCTTCTTCTTCCTTCTAAGTATTAGGCCAAGGCCTGTTACGATCCTATAGAAAATTTTCCCTCCAGCGTCTTCCGGGAAATTCTCGTATAAGATTTGAAAGCATAATGATAGTCCCTTCGATTGGTTGCTGGCCAAAGGAAGGCAAGACCAGTGATGGGGCTGCCATCTTATAGCCTCTGGTCAGGTTTTCTGGAGAAGAAAAGAAAATAAAGGAAAGAAGAAATGGAAGAAAGGAAATACTCCCTAGCCCTCGGATGCCCTAATAGCGTCGGGGTCGAAAAAACAAGAGTTAACCAAGAGAGGTTAGATAGTAAAGTTAAAAGAGTGCAAAACACAAGTAAGTGGAAGAAATGTTTTGCTCAGCTTGGGCACCTTGTGGTCGCCATCCACATATCCCCTAGATGAGGACCCCTGAGGGAATAACCAAAGATTATAATTTACAAATTTCGATAAGGCAAAAACCATGGTTTCAAGGGAAAATGCCGATATGAACTAAAATTGTTACTAACAACAATATAATAGAACAAGTAAAATAACTTTACTTATCTTGGCTGCAACCTTTCCTACGACACATGTAAAGACGTAATATAAAATTGATCAAATTCCAAAAACTTATAGGAACAATAAAAAACACTCTTCTTCGAAAAGTACGCCCATTTACAATTCTAAAATTTTATAAAGCAATAGCACTTCCAACTCTACTTTATGGCTCTGAAACCTGGACTCTTACTACAGACAAATTAAATAGGATAATAGCTGCAGAAATGAAGTTAAAAAGACCTTTAGCGGGTTATACGCTTTATGACCACATGCGTAATGAAGCTCTCAACACACCAGCAATAACTGAAACCATCCAAATATACCAAAATAATTGGCCTGAACACCTTCTTAGAATGCCAAACAATAGACTACTTCTGCAGCTATTGAACTACAGATCCACAGGACGACCTAAGAAGAGATGGAGGGATCAATTTATATTCTGAAGCGGAACAGACCAATGGCCTAATCCCTGCTGTTATTGTTGATGATGTATGCTACCGTTTTCAGTGCGGTCCGCCACATTAAAATAACTGTGAGAAATTAGTGCTTTGCCAATTTAAGTGTTAAAACAAGGTCAAATATTCTCTTTTATTAGTTCTACACATACAATAACACTGGTTAACATGATTTTTGTCTCGTGAGTACCAATAGTTGTACTTAATGCAGTTTGTTTATCTTTTTTTCAAATATATATTCGGAATTTCTCCATCACCCACAGTTTTTTATTTCAATTTCAATTAATGGATTTAAATAATTATTTTTAAATAAACGTTTTTTTCGTCCATTTGTCCATTGTAAAATAACACCAAATGAGCTAACTCAAATGGTTTCAGCTATGGAAGAGAGATAACAAGGCATATGGAATCCTAATATGCTGGCCGATTATTGTTGGACCATCAAGAGGGATGTCGAAATATAGCAGAAAATCGTAATTTTTTTTTACTTTCTAGGTGAGTCCGAATGTTGGAATATTGTGTAGTTACGAATGTAGAAAATATTAAAGTGTTTCAAATAATAAATTCCTGTCTCTCGGAAACCTTGCGTCATGGAGTAAACCCGATATCATATCTGAATTCAGGAGAAAAAATACTATCAGAATCACATATTTTTCTTTCTGAGACAAAAAAAAAAGTTTATTTTTTGTTGCTCAGTGTAATTTGAAAATTATCACAAGCTATGATGGGTTGGGATCAGCGTAATGGCGAGGAGTTAAAGGCATGGTGCCTTGGTGGAGAGCTACGAGACTTGCTCTGTTTCGAGTCCTCATGAAAGAAGATTTTCTCATGGAATTTCGGCCAGTATGGGACCGGTGCCCACCTAGCATCATGAGGAATTTGGGTAGCTACAATAAGTAGAAAATTTGGTGGCATTAAAACAAATTAAATAATATCTTGTTACATTTTTTCTCGGGACATAGGCGAATAAGACATTTCTGGCATTATCTCATAGCATTGGCGGAATTATAACCCACTTCAGAGATAAGGGAACCGGTTCCGAAAGGATTTGGTGATGGGCCACATCTGGATCTTAAGGTGTTTTTTCGGGGCTCTCCCGTTTCCCGATTATATACCACTAACATCCTCATATCTCTTGATTTCCTTCACCATCTTGTCATTCCATTCACCATTCACCTCATCTCATGTCAAGTAAAAAATAGTCTGAATAGTCTGATTTAAGAAACTACAGTTGTGAAAATATGTGGCTGCGGTGATCTAATGGAGCACACTCATGTACTTTTTCGTGAGTCCAAGCTAGCCTATCAGCTTAGGGCAGAATAGGGCCAAATATAGGGTTGTAGCCAATCTTCAAAGCCTTGAGCCCAGTCCAAATAAATGTCGATGAGTCGTGTTTGAATCCTTGATGTGTGTCGAAAAAGGAACACCATAACATATGTCATATCACAATAGAGTGGATTTCATCTCATTCTTTTACCATAAGATATAGAAGGATAATAATATGAACAAGAAAAGTTGCCGTGTTAAGAACTTATACCCCAGCCGCCATATCACCGGCTCTGAAGTTTAGGTTATACGAGGGGTAAAGGGAGAATTCGCCCTCTACTGCCAATAAAGAAATGGTTGTAGTGCGAGTAGATGTCTGCCACAACCAATCACTGCTCATGACGCAGCTATAGCGCGCTAGTAAGGTTTGAAATTGCTGAGATGTTATCAGCTGTATGTCTGCTAACCGCAAACATAAAGCGGCCACCCCCACTGAATATCCATATCGGCAACACTGTCGTGAAAACGTCAGGGCTGGAGAATCAGTGGCTGCAGTATAAAAAACCTCGTACACGCATTTTCTAATCTAATATAATCGACCTTTCGGAACCTATTCGAACATCAGCTTTCCAAAATGTACTATTTTTTTAATTCAATGTCTCAATTGTCATATCGACATTTCTGTTGTTTCCTCCTGGAATTGGCGTAATTGCAACCCACTTGAGGTTGGGGCGCCTGGAAGGCGGGATTACGCAGCCCTTATGATGTGATGGGTGATGAAGTAGATGATGATGATGATGATGATGATGATGATGATGATGATGATAGTGGTGCGCCAGGAGACCTTAATCCTAAACTTAATCTCAGGCGAATATAAATGATGATGATTATGATGGCCATGTGATGTTCGGGGACCATTTGGGCCTTAAAGTTTCAATGACATTTGTCTTACAGGTGAGGAAAAAACTGTAAAAAGCCTCACCCAGAAAACTTTGCCCTGATCGGGGATGGAACCCAGACCCGCTGCATGACAAGGCAGCACACTACCTGGGCACCACAGCGGTTGACAATGTACTAATTTTTATAGGTTGAAATTCTATTAGATGGCATCCGTGAAAATCTGTAAAATATCTTTTCAAGGGAACAATCTACGTAGCCTATTTCTTTGGAATTCCCTAAAAGGTGAGGGAACGCAGTCAATAAACAGCCATGACATACTTTTTATCTGCATTATATTCTAAAAACTTCATTTTAGAAATGGTGGAACAATAGAAGTTATCTTCTTACCACAATATTGACACTAGGTCACAAGATAACAGTCTGCTAACAATCCCTCTTCATACCACTTCCTCTTGTTCCACTTCCTTCACAGTAGCCTCTGCCCGCTCCTGAAATTTCCTTCCTCAAGATGTCAGGGGTTGCCGCACACTTGGTCCTTTTAAGTCACGCTTATACAGTTACCTGTTGTCTAATAATTAATTTTTCTCTATTTATTTAAATTTATACTTTGTCATTAATAATTTTTCTCTTTTTTATATATCTTGTATAGGCTATATTAAATTCGTTTAAATCTACAATAAATCAAAATACATTATAAATAATAAATGTATTGTATTTATAACATGTAATCATTTATGTTTAATGTAATTTAGATGTAAGATTATTTTTTTGTAAAAAAGTAAAGTAAAGTAAAGTGATCCCACTACAGGCCTCGGGAGGCCCTTGGGGTAGTAGGAGGTTAAGGTTCCCACTTTTTACTTTTTAAAACCTGGTTGAGTGGCAGACAAGGCCTTAAGGCCTTAACTGTGCCAGGTAAAATAAAGCTATATTATTATTATTATTATTATTATTATTATTATTATTATTATTATTATTATTATTACTATTATTAACTAACTCACTGGCACTATCGAACCCATAGGTTCATGAGATGCACAAGGAAATTAAACATAGGCTCAATTCTGGAAATGCGTGTTATTCTGCATTACAGAGACTCTTGACTTCCCAACTCCTTTCAAAAAAACGTTAAACTGAAAATATATAAAACTATTATTCTACCAGTTATATTATATGGATGCGAAACATGGACTCTTACTTTAAGGGAGGAAAGGAGATTACGAGTATTTGAGAATAAAGTACTTAGGAAAAATTTTGGACCAAAGAGAGATGAACAGACAGGTGAATGGAGAAGACTACATAACAATCAACTACATGGTCTTTATAGTAAGCCAGATACGACAACAGCTAAGTCTCATAGACAACGATGGGCAGGACATGTTGCACGTATGGGGAATGAAAGATGCCCATGGAAGCTTCTTATAGGAAAGCCAGAGGGAAAACGCCAGCTGGTAGACCAAGAATGAGGAGGGAGAATAACATTTTAACTATGGTTTGAGGGAAGTAGATTATACAGGGGATGGTTGGAAAACATTAGATCATGATAGGGATGTATGGAGAGCTTATGTCCGTGCGGCCATGAACCTACGGATTCGATACTGCCAGTTGGGTTAGTTAGATAGAACCATGAATTTTGAGTTTCCGGACGGACCAAATTTGATTGCAAAGTTCTTCAAATCAACACCAGATAGTAGTTTAAGAAAATTAATTGAAAACAACTGACGATGGGAATCATGTTTCTCGAGACTGCAGTTCTGTGTTAAAAAAACATAGATGTATCAGGTAAGAAGAATTCACGATTCATTTGCTTTTTATTAAGAAAACATCATAATGTGTAAATTCCCAACTTTATTATATGAATGTATGGAGTGATTATTACGTTCGCGGTGCCAGATTTGAGAAGTTATCCTCTTACCACAATATTGACACTAGGTCACAAGATAACAGTCTGCTAACAATTCCTCTTCATAGCACTTCCTCCTATTCTACTTCCTTCACAGTAGCCTCTGCCCGCTCCTGGAATCTCCTTCCTCAAGATATCAGGGGTTGCCGCACACTTGGTACCTTTAAGTCACGCTTATACAGTTACCTGTTGTCTAATAATTAATTTTTCTCTATTTATTTAATTTTATACTATGTCATTAATCTTTTCCTCGTTTTTTTATATATATTGTACATATTATATATTTAATTCGTTAAATTTAGAGTAAATCAAAATACATTATAAATATTAATTGCATTGTATTCATAACTTGTAATCGTTTTATATATATATATATATATATATATATATATATATATATATATTGTAATTTAGATTTAAGACTTTTTTTTGTATTTTTTTAAACCTGGTTGAGTGGTAGACAAGGCCTTAAGGCCTTAACTCTGCCAGGTAAAATAAAGCTATTATTATTATTATTATTATTATTATTATTATTATTATTATTATTATTATTATTATTATGAACGGGTTGTAAGGGGTAGTGACGTGTGTATAACCTCTCCTACCCAATTCTCATCCTCACCTTCTCGTGGTACAACCCGTTTTCACAAACGAGGCTCTGAGGACCGAGTCACGGCGGTATAACCGTTCCATCAGGTACTGAGTAAATGCGGTATCCTAATGTCTGTCCAGAGACTAAAAGGTAGCAGCCCTACCACTGGACTACTTAGCGTCGGGCCAGTAACCTGTCCTAAGGAACTTCAAAACTACTTTCAAGTCTCAACACGAAAAAAGTCCACTCAAAAGACTTCTGGATGGTGTTTCTCTTGAGGCCGAAACAGGTCAACAAATGGCCTAAATTCGTGAATGTACTATGATGATGATGATTATTATGAACCTGCAGGTTCGGTAGTGGCATGAGAGTTAGTCAGCTGTTTTATAAAGAAATTAGAAGTAAATTCTCAGAGAACGGATATAAAGCCTACTTTTGAGAGGAGAAATCAATTAAGACATACGTGAAGAGAAAACAGACAGATGAAGTGAGATCCTGTTTCAAGTACTAATTCCCTCATCCTGCTGCAACTAGACCTGTCATTCTATGTTTTGTGCCTTTTTTTTTTCTTTCTGAAGGAATAAGTAAAAAGACTGTCATGCAGAACTGAGTAAAATAAGCTAATTTCTCAGCAAGTCCAATGTTTGGTCCGATTTTGCTGGTTGATGGAAAATAAATTTCATATGTTAACCTTTAAATTGGTGAAACAAAGTCAAAGTCAAAAGGTCATCTCCCCTGCGACCCGCGCAAACAAGTGGTGAACCGCTCTTCGACTATTGAGTCAGTGGGCCCCGGGTTCCAAGACGGAGTTCATTTTCCCCGCAATATATATATATTATATATAATATATATATATTGTGTGTGTGTGTGTGTGTGTGTGTGTGTGTGTCCACCGCTGTGGCCTCGAGGTAGCGTGCTGCCTTGTCACGCAGGAGCCCGGGTTCGATCCCCGGTCGGGACAGTTTTTCTGGGTGAGGTTTTTCCTCACCTGTAAGACAAATGTCAGGAAAACTTTAAGGCCCAAACGGTCCCTGAAATCATCCGGTCATCATCATCATCCTTATCATTATCATCATCATCCTTCGCCGATGTGGAATGCAACGGGAAGCTACCATACCTATAATTTCCTAGTAAAGCTGTAAGCATAGCATGAAAATGCTATGATTGCAGCGAAGGACCTGTCCTCGGGCAGAATTACTATGGATGGATGTATATATATATATATAATTCTTCTCCTAAACGACTAGATCGATTTTGACTAAATGTTTTGCCCGTGTTTGAGGGGCCCCTGGATGGTTTAGATTCACAATTGGGCCCTCTAAAACATTAGCTGTAGGAGTTCAAATGAAGTGAAAATTTAAAAATCGCTCTAGCGGTCACAATTTTTTTATGTTTCACAACAAAACTCAGTATATCCTATCAAAATAAACCCAGGTAACTATTCTCCAAAAATGAGAGAAATCCGACAATTAGAAGTAGAGGTTTACCTGAAATCCGAAATTAAAAACTAGCAACCGCCATGTTTGGTTTGTTTCAGCGTATACCATGCAGTTACTATGTCTTTAATAATTTATATATTTCTGCGTAGCAACGTATGCCGGTTAAGAGCTGGTATATATATATATATATATATATATATATATATATATGATATGAAAAGAAAAATGAATGCTTGAGTCGGGATTTGAACTCGAGTCTCTAAAGTCTGTACCTTTAGCGCTCTAACCAACTGAGCTACCCAAGAATTCCAACACAAACATACAATTTTCTTATACATGTAGTATTCTCAATTCACACAAGAGGTAGCGGAAATTTGTTCCAACTGACATCTAGCGGCTAACATAACAGTTAAGCAAATTTTTAAAGAGAATATTTACTTTATAGCAGTAACGCTTGTAGTTGGTTAGAGCGCTAAAGGTACAGACTTTAGAGACTCGAGTTCAAATCCCGACTCAAGCATTCATTTTTCTTTTCATATCATATTTTGCCTTCATTGCCAAATGTAAAAATATATATATATATATATATATAAAACTTACTAGTGGACCCATAAGACATCCTGTCCGAACGATGACTTTCCTGATATTAGTCCGTTCAACTAACTATTTTCGATATTCGAATTTTCGATAAACTGTACACAAACTACATTTAACATTGAGTTTGACACTGTAAAATTTTAGTTTCATCATAGTGTGTTTTGCAAAATCAAGAAATTGGTGCAATTTCAGGTTAGATTGATTTAGTAACGCTAAGCTACGACCAAATACCATAGAACTGGACATCAGCGCCACCTATGGTATACAAACGTAATTATGAATTATTCTCAGGTCAATTATTCATGAACTAAGAAGGTTTTAATGGTCTTTTTTTTAGTATATATATTTTATTATTCCGGCTCTTACAATGAATGTACATTTTTCCGGTACCCATGTACACAGTTAACTACACATTTGTTTCAACACATTTTTCCATTCTTGTCTGTTCATCCATATATCTTCTTCTATTTCCCATTCCCTCTTAGTGTCATTGATTCCCTGAATCCACGTAATATTTGGTCTACCCTTATTTTTCCTTCCCTGTGGTTCCCAATCCATGATTATCTTAGGTAGTCTTCCTTCTTCCATCCTTCTAATGTGTCCGTACCAATTTAATTCTTTCTTCTTTATAAAATCTAATATTGAATATTGTACCTGCATTTTTTATTTTATATATGAATTTCCGATTTTATCCTTCCTGGATATTCTTGCAGCACGTCTCCAGTAGTCCATTTCAGTGGCGAATATTTTTTTTTTTCATTTGTGCATTTAAAGCCCACACATCAGCTCCATAGGTAATAATGCTTCTGATTATTGTATTAAAAATAGTTTTTTTTTGTTTCTTTGAAGATATGTTTGTCCCATACTATTCCATTTAGGGCAGATATAGCATACTTTCCTATATTGATCCTGTTTCTTATCATTGTTTCTTGTTTTCCATCTTTAGTAATTTTAATTCCCAAATACTTATATTCTTCAGTGTATTTAATTGTCCCTAAATTTTCTTTATATTTTATATATATATATATATATATATATATATTGGGGGTAGTCACACGTAGAAGTGCATTATATAATGGAGACAAATGAGGGAAATTTTGAGGAAGTGGCTGAATTCAAATACCTAGGAACAATAATCACAAATAGGAATGAGATGCACAAAGAAATTAAACATAGGCTCAATTCTGGAAATGCGTGCTATTATGCATTGCAGAGACTCTTGATGTCCCAACTCCTTTCAAAAAATGTTAAACTGAAAAATATATAAAACTATTATTCTACCAGTTATATTATATGGGTGCGAAACATGGACTCTTACTTTAAGGGAGGAAAGGAGATTACAAGTATTTGAGAATAAAGTTCTTAGGAAAATTTTTGACCCAAAGAGAGATGAACAAACAGGTGAATGGGGAAGACTACATAACAATCATCTACATGGTCTTTATAGGAAGCCAGATATAATAAGAACAGTTAAGTCTCGTAGACTGTGATGGGCAGGACATGTTGCACGTATGGGGAATGAAAGATGTGCATGGAAGCTTCTTGTAGGAAAGCCTGAGGGAAAACGCCCAGTTGGTAGACCAAGAATGAGGTGGGAGAACAATATTAACTATGATTTGAGGGAAGTAGATTATACAGGGAATGATTGGAAAGCATTAGCTCAGGATAGGAATGTATGGAGAGCTTATGTCCGCGCGGCAATGAACCTACGGGTTCGATAGTGCCAGTAAGTAAGTATGTATATATTGGGGGTGGTGGGGGTGAAATTTAGGGGTTATATGTTCTGATATGCGAAAGATATTTAAAATATATTTTTTTAAATTGTCAAAAAAATCGTATAGCCCGATCGCAGCGCCAGCTACCGGGTCCAATTGTGAAAATGAACCATCCAAGGACCCAATCAAACACACAACAAATGTAATCAAAATCGGTCCAGTCGTTTTGGAAGCGTTCAGTGACACACACACACGTACAGAAAAATTATATTTGAAACGCAATCTCCCGTTTGATTGTCGTTTGTATCCCACTATTTTCTCGTGCCGATTATTTAAATGTGTCAGACTGCAGTGAAAGCTATTTTTAAATTTCCGATTTCAGATATACCACCACTTTTAATGTACGTACTTCGCTGATTTTTTTTATAGTACCGTCCTTAATTTATTTCTACAGCATATACTGAGATCCAATTAAAAACGCGAAAATTGCTGAGGCTAGAGCGATTTTTTAATTTTAATAATAATAATAATAATAATAATAATAATAATAATAATAATAATAATACTTTATTTATTCTGGCAGAGTTAAGGCCATAAGGCCCTCTCTTCCACTCAACCAGCACAAATACAAATAAATATTTGACAAATAAAGATATACACTATACTAATTACAAACAGTTCAAGATACATTAAATGTAGCAATGTAAATGTCATGTACAAACAACATTTTATAGGGTAATAACAATAATGATACGATAATAATAATAATAATAATAATAATAATAATAATATAAATATGATACATTATACGAGAAATACCAATTAATATATATATATATATATATATATATATATATATATCTTACACTGGATAATAATGAAGTCGAGTTTAGAGCAAATATAAATTTAGATTTCTTTTAAAAGATGCCAATGTCCGGCAGCCCCTTATTTCTTGTGGTAGAGAATTCCAGATGAAATTTTACACCTAATTGTTGGTTAACAAACTAGACTTTTTTTAGTAGTCAGATGGCGATGATGATAGCAACGGCTATCAGCTTTCAGATGAAAGGAGAAGTGTATAAGTGGAAAGATATTTGACATACCTATCGGAAGTTCGAATGGCGTGACGATTATCGCACTGACTTATAGATTGTCACTTCGACTCCCGGTTTGAATGTATTTTTTTCTTTCTAAAATATAACTCAACCTTACTTACTTTCTTTTTTAAACTGAGTATTTTATGGCGAGATTGAGTTCCGAAAGAACAAAAATTGCAGCCGCTAGAACGTAAACGCGTTGGTCACGGTGGTCTAGAGGTTAAGTTCCTTGTCTCTAGTATCTAAAGTTATGGATTCAAACCCGGCAAGGGCAAATAGCATTTTAGGATGAAAAAATTCTCCGAGAAGGATTTTAAAGCCGTGAGTTTCGAGTCTGAATTTTTTAGGGCTCGTAAAAGAACCTCAAGTCTGAATAAAAAGGCATCTGAGCAAAATTTAACCGACCTTCATCCATCCCAGTAATACGTTAATATCGTACACACATATTTTTAAACAGGGAGAAAAGAAAGACAGAGAAAGAAAGAGGGAAAATCAAATTTTATTTTTCTCTTTCTATCACTCATCAATCCTTGGGAATTCTCTAAAACCCTATGATACAACACACTGTGAGATATTACAAATTACACTGAGCAACAAAAAAAGAAACTTTTTTTTTGTCTCAGAAAGAAAAATATGTGATTCTGATAGTAATTTTTCCCCTGAATTCAAATATGACATCGGTTTTTCTCCATCATGCAAGGTTTCCGAGAGACAGGCATTTGTAATTTCAAACACTTTAATACGTATTTTCTACATTCGTAACTACACAAAATTCGAACATTCGGACTCGCCTAGAAAGTAAGAAATGACGACTTTCTGCTATATTTCGCCTGTGGAGCATCCCTCTTGATGGTCCAACAATAATCGGCCAGCATATTAGGATACCATTTGCCTTGATATCTCTTTTCCACAGCTGAAATCTCCTGATGAAAGTGTTCCCTGTTTTATTTTACAATGGACAAATGGACGAAAAAATGTTTATTAAAAAAATAATTATTTAAATCCATTAATTGAAATTGAAATAAAAAGAACTGTGGGTGATGGAGAAATTACGAATACATATTTTAAAACACGATAAAAAACAGCATTAAGTACAACTATTGGTACTCATGAGACAAAAATCATGTTGACCAGTGTTATCGGATTTGGCATCACTGTACACGGGATGCGGAAATGAGGGAAGGTGCGGCTGGTTGTTACAAATTGCGTAAATATATTTTAATGAATCATATAATATTTTTAAATGGTCCAAATCAATATAATTTCAAACATCTGTACTTTAACCCAACACGCACATTCGGTTGAACAACGCTAAGAAATTGGGACTGGAAATAAATATTAATAAAACTAAATATGTGTTCACACATAGAAGTACATTATATAATAAAATAAACAGTTAATGACAAACGAGGAAAATTTTGTAGAAGTGGCTGAATTCAAATACATTGGAACAATAACACTGGTCAACATGATTTCTGTCTCATGAGTACCAATAGTTGTACTTAATGCAGTTTTTATCGTGTTTTCAAATATGTATTCGGAATTTCTCCATCATCCACAGTTTTTTTTATTTCAATTTCAATTAATGGATTTAAATAATTATTTTTTAATAAACGTTTTTTTCGTCCATTTTCCCATTGTAAAATAAAACCAAATGAGCTAACTCAGGAGATTTCAGCTATGGAAAAGAGATATCAAGGCAAATGGAATCCTAATATGCTGGCCGATTATTGTTGGACCATCAAGAGGGATGCTTCACAGGTGAAATATAGCAGAAAATCGCCATTTCTTACTTTATAGGTGAGTCAGAAGTTCGAATATTGTGTAGTTACGAATGTAGAAAATATTAAAATGTTTGAAATTATAAATTCCTGTCTCTCGGAAACCATGCGTGATGGAGAAAAACCGATATCATATTTGAATTCAGGAGAAAAAATACTATCAGAATCACATATTTTTCTTTCTGAGACAAAGAAAAAAGTTATTTTTTGTTGCTCAGTGTAACTACAAATAGGAATGAGATGCACAATGAAATTAAACATAGACTCAATTCTGGAAATGCGTGCTATTACGTATTACAGGGACTCTTGTCGTCCCAGCTTCTCTCGTAAACATTAAACTTAAAATAATGAAACCGTCATTCTCCCAGTTATATGGATGCGAAGCATGAAATCTTTCTTCAAGGGAGTAGAAAATAGAATAAACGTATTAGAATTTGTTTTGGAACAAACAGAGATAAACAGATAGGCGAATAGAAAAGACTATATAACAGTGAGCTACATGATCTTTGTATGGAACCAGATTCAATAAGTACAGTTAAGTCTCATAGACTGCGATGACAGGACATGTGGCACGAATGGGTAATAGAAGACGAGCATAGAAACTCCTTGTAGAAAAAATAACAGGAAAAGCGCCCAATAATAGGCTATGAATGAGCTGGGATAATAACATTAACTATGATTTGAGGTAGATAAATTATATTGGCAATGTTTGGAAAACATTTTCTCAATATAGGGACGTATTGAGAGCTTTTGTCTGCGCGGCCATGAACCTACCGGTTCCACAATGCAAGTGGATTAGTCAGTTATGCCGAGTTTGGTTCAGAAATAACTAAAATTGCAGCAGCTAGACATACACACACGCGCACACACACTTAAATGTAGTGGTCATGGTCTTTTTCGGTTGTGTCTACTTGATAGGATCGATGAACTGTATTTTTTTTTTCAAAAATATGAGAACAACCTCAACAGATTATCATTATTTTCTTCGGAGTTCGCAAATATCTCCTCAGCTGTTATCCTCGTACTCTGAAAATATGATTAAAAAAAGTTTCTCTGTATGCAAATGTTAACATAACCTGTTCTGCAATTTTTAGTGTGGTATTCATTAACCCGGATTGTATGTTACGTCAGAACATGTAGAGTTCGTGATCACAAGTATGTAAACCCCCGCAGAATTCGGCCTTCGCGGGCCAAAAGGGAAGTGAAAGTACGGGCCGGTTGGTGACATTGGAGTATATCCTACGCAGAACGGGTGCCAGCCCGCATCCACAAGTACATAACTGTATACCTGGGAAACATTATAACAACGTTTTAAAAATTATTAATTGTAATGAGTTCAAATAAAAAACCATAGAGCAATTAAATATTTTTTTTGCGCAATGAAACTTTGCAATTAGCGAATTCCAAGTAATGAAGTTATTTGCATGAAAAGATTTTTGAAAAAAAAAAAAAACAGAACTTCACTTATCCTATCTAGCATATGCCAAAATTATATATATGCTAATCAAGGAGTTAAACAAGGATGCAGTATCTCTCCAGTTTTGTTTAACCTATACAGCAATGATATAATAAAAAAATGGAACGAAGAAACAAATAAAGGAATAAAATTAGATAAAACACACTACTTGAAAACATTATTATACGCTGATGACCAGGTAATAATAGCAAATATAGAAGACGAACTTCAAAGGAATATTTTTAAACTACATAATAAATGTGAACAATATAATCTCAAAATATCCATAGAAAAAACTAAGGTAATGGCATTCCAAGGGAAAAATCAAATCAGATCCAAAATAGTAATAGGAAACAAAATTATAGAACAGGTGAACCATCTCAATTATCTAGGATGTGACATTTCATTTAATTATGATAATGATATAACGAATGAAATAGCAAAATTCCAGGGAATATGTGGTACGATAAAACGATCACTAAATAACAAAACAACAAGAGAGACCCAATTGAAATTTTACAAAACGCTGGCAGTGCCGGTACTGCTCTATGGTTCAAAAGCCTGGATACATAAAAAACAAGATCTAAGTAGGCGGCAGAAATGAATTTTTTGAGATCTGTTAAAGGGTGCAATAAGGAAGACAGAATCAAGAACACAGAAATAAGACAGGAACTTGAAATATTTGCAATAACTGATAAAATAGATACATATAGACAGAATGAATGAAGATTAATATCCAAAACAAATAACAAAATACAAACCTAAAGGCACCCGAGATGTGGGCAGACCTAGAAAGAGATGGGCTGAAGAAAAATTTACCGTCCTATTTAGACCCGATTTTTTGCATTATAAATCCCAGATATACCCTCTAGATAGTGTTTTTCACGTTTCAGAACTTTTGAAAATAATGACATTTTTCGAAAAACACCAAGAATATATATAGCCTTGGAAAACTCAATTTTGAAATTTTGGATTTAGACCCGATTTTTTGCATTATAGATAACGGAGAAACCATTTAGATAGAATTTTTGACGTTTTTGAACTTTTGAAAATTTTGACATTTTTTGGAAAAACACCAGGAATATACATAGCCATGGAAAACTCAATTTTGAAATTTTGGATATAGACCCGATTCTTTGCATTATAAATCCCAGATTCAACCTCTAGATAGTATTTTTGACGTTTTTGAAATTTTGAAAATTTTGACATTTTTTTTGGAAAAACGCCAAGAATATATATAGCCTTGGAAAACTTACTTTTGAAATTTTGGATTTAGACCCGATTTTTTGCATTATAAATCCCGGATACACCCTATAGTTTGTATTTTTCACGTTATTGAACTTTTGAAAATTTTGACATTTTTTGGAAAAACATAGCCATGGAAAACTCAATTTTGAAATTTTGGATTTAGAACCGATTTTTTGCATTATAAATCCCGGATTCACCCTCTAGATAGTATTTTTGACGTTTTTGAAATTTTGAAAATTTTGACATTTTTTGGAAAAATACCAAGAATATATATAGCCTTGTCAAACTCAATTTTGAAATTTTGTATTTAGACCCGATTTTTTGCATTATAGATAACGGAGACACCATTTGGATAGAATTTTTGACGTTTTTGAACTTTTGAAAATTTTGACATTTTTTGGAAAAACAGCAAGAATATACATAGCCCTGGAAAACTCAATTTTGAAATTTTGGATTTAGACCCGATTTTTTGCATTATAAATCCCGGATTCAACCTCTAGATAGTATTTTTAACGATTTTGAAATTTTGAAAATTCTGACATTTTTTGGAAAAAACACCAAGAATATGTATAGCCTTGAAAAAATTCAATTTTGAAATTTTGGATTTAGACCCGATTGTTTGCATTATTAATCCCTGATACACCCTATAGTTAGTATTTTTCACGTTTTTGAACTTTTGAAAATTTTGACATTTTTTTGGAAAAACACCAAGAATATATATAGCCTTGGAAAACTCAATTTTGAAATTTTGGATTTAGACCCGAATTTTTGCATTATAGATAACGGAGACACCATGTAGATAGAATTTTTGACGTTTTTGAACTTTTGAAAATTTTGACATTTATTGGAAAAACACCAAGAATATACATAGCTTTGGAAAACTCAATTTTGAAATTTTGGATTTAGACCCGATTTTTTGCATTATAAATCCCTGATACACCCTCTAGATAGAATTTTTAACGATTTTGAAATTTTGAAAATTTTGACATTTTTTGGAAAAACACCAAGAATATACATAGCCATGGAAAACTCGATTTTTAAATTTTGGATTTAGACCCGATTTTTTGCATTATAAATCCCGGATTCACCCTCTAGATAGTATTTTTAACGATTTTGAAATTTTGAAAATTTTGACATTTTTTGGAAAAACACCAAGAATATACATAAAAAAATACATAAAAAAGCCTTGTAAAACTCAATTTTGAAATTTTGGATTTAGACCCGATTTTTTGCATTATAGATAACGGAGACAACATTTAGATAGAATTTTTGACGTTTTTGAACTTTTGAAAATTTTGACATTTTTTTGGAAAAACACCAAGAATATACATAGCCCTTGAAACATCAATTTTGAAATTTTGGATTTAGACCCGATTTTTTGCATTATAAATCCCGGATTCAATCTCTAGATAGTATTTTTAACGATTTTGAAATTTTGAAAATTTTGACATTTTTTTGGAAAAACACCAAGAATATATATAGCCTTGAAAAACTCGATTTTTAAATTTTGGATTTAGACCCGATTTTTTGCATTATAAATCCCTGATACACCCTATAGTTAGAATTTAACACGTTTTGAACTTTTGAAAATTTTGACATTTTTTTGGAAAAACACAAAGAATATATATAGCCTTGGAAAACTCGATTTTTAAATTTTGGTTTTAGGCCGGATTTTTGCATGATAAATCCCTGATACACCGTCTACATAGCATTTTTGACGTTTTTGAACTTTTGAAAATTTTGACATTTTTTGGGAAAAAACCCAAGAATATACATAGCCATGGAAAACTCAATTTTGAAATTTTGGATTTAGACCCGATTTTTTGCATTATAAATCCCGGATTCAATCTCTAGATAGTATTTTTAACGATTTTGAAATTTTGAAAATTTTGACATTTTTTTGGAAAAACACCAAGAATATATATAGCCTTGAAAAATTCAATTTTGAAATTTTGGATTTAGACCCGATTTTTTGCATTATAAATCCCGGATTCAATCTCTAGATAGTATTTTTAACGATTTTGAAATTTTGAAAATTTTGACATTTTTTTGGAAAAACACCAAGAATATATATAGCCTTGGAAAACTCAAATTTGAAATTTTGGATTTAGACCCAATTTGTTGCATTATAAATCCCTGATACACCCTATAGTTTGTATTTTTCACGTTTTTGAACTTTTGAAAATTTTGACTTTTTCTTGGAAAAACACCAAGAATACATATAGCCTTGGAAAACTCGATTTTTAAATTTTGGTTTTAGGCCGGATTTTTGCATTATAAATCCCTGATACACCCTCTACATAGCATTTTTGACGTTTTTGAACTTTTTGAAAATTTTGACATTGTTTGGAAAAACACCAAGAATATACATAGCCATGGAAAACTCAATTTTGAAATTTTGGATTTAGACCCGATTCTTTGCTTTATAGATAACGGAAACACCATTTAGATAGTATTTTTGACGTTTTTAAAATTTTGAAAATTTTGACATTTTTTTGGAAAAACACCAAGAATATATATAGCCTTGGAAAACGCAATTTTGAGATTTTGGTTTTAGGCCGGATTTTTGCATTATAAAATTCCTGATACACCCTCTACATAGCATTTTTGACGTTTTTGAACTTTTGAAAATTTTGACATTTTTTGGAAAAACATAGCCATGGAAAACTCAATTTTGAAATTTTGGATTTAGAACCGATTTTTTGCATTATAAATCCCGGATTCACCCTCTAGATAGTATTTTTGACGTTTTTGAAATTTTGAAAATTTTGACATTTTTTGGAAAAATACCAAGAATATATATAGCCTTGTCAAACTCAATTTTGAAATTTTGTATTTAGACCCGATTTTTTGCATTATAGATAACGGAGACACCATTTGGATAGAATTTTTGACGTTTTTGAACTTTTGAAAATTTTGACATTTTTTGGAAAAACAGCAAGAATATACATAGCCCTGGAAAACTCAATTTTGAAATTTTGGATTTAGACCCGATTTTTTGCATTATAAATCCCGGATTCAACCTCTAGATAGTATTTTTAACGATTTTGAAATTTTGAAAATTCTGACATTTTTTGGAAAAACACCAAGAATATGTATAGCCTTGAAAAATTCAATTTTGAAATTTTGGATTTAGACCCGATTGTTTGCATTATTAATCCCTGATACACCCTATAGTTAGTATTTTTCACGTTTTTGAACTTTTGAAAATTTTGACATTTTTTTGGAAAAACACCAAGAATATATATAGCCTTGGAAAACTCAATTTTGAAATTTTGGATTTAGACCCGAATTTTTGCATTATAGATAACGGAGACACCATGTAGATAGAATTTTTGACGTTTTTGAACTTTTGAAAATTTTGACATTTATTGGAAAAACACCAAGAATATACATAGCTTGGAAAACTCAATTTTGAAATTTTGGATTTAGACCCGATTTTTGCATTATAAATCCCGGATACACCCTCTAGATAGAATTTTTAACGATTTTGAAATTTTTGAAAATTTTGACATTTTTTGGAAAAACACCAAGAATATACATAGCCATGGAAAACTCGATTTTTAAATTTTGGATTTAGACCCGATTTTTTGCATTATAAATCCCGGATTCACCCTCTAGATAGTATTTTTAACGATTTTGAAATTTTGAAAATTTTGACATTTTTTGGAAAAACACCAAGAATATACATAAAAAAATACATAAAAAAGCCTTGTAAAACTCAATTTTGAAATTTTGGATTTAGACCCGATTTTTTGCATTATAGATAACGGAGACAACATTTAGATAGAATTTTTGACGTTTTTGAACTTTTGAAAATTTTGACATTTTTTTGGAAAAACACCAAGAATATACATAGCCCTTGAAACATCAATTTTGAAATTTTGGATTTAGACCCGATTTTTTGCATTATAAATCCCGGATTCAATCTCTAGATAGTATTTTTAACGATATTGAAATTTTGAAAATTTTGACATTTTTTTGGAAAAACACCAAGAATATATATAGCCTTGAAAAACTCGATTTTTAAATTTTGGATTTAGACCCGATTTTTTGCATTATAAATCCCTGATACACCCTATAGTTAGAATTTAACACGTTTTGAACTTTTGAAAATTTTGACATTTTTTTTGGAAAAACACAAAGAATATATATAGCCTTGGAAAACTCGATTTTTAAATTTTGGTTTTAGGCCGGATTTTTGCATGATAAATCCCTGATACACCGTCTACATAGCATTTTTGACGTTTTTGAACTTTTGAAAATTTTTGGAAAAACACCAAGAATATACATAGCAATGGAAAACTCAATTTTGAAATTTTGGATTTAGACCCGATTTTTTGCATTATAAATCCCGGATTCAATCTCTAGATAGTATTTTTAACGATTTTGAAAATTTTGAAATTTTGACATTTTTTTGGAAAAACACCAAGAATATATATAGCCTTGAAAAATTCAATTTTGAAATTTTGGATTTAGACCCGATTTTTTGCATTATAAATCCCGGATTCAATCTCTAGATAGTATTTTTAACGATTTTGAAATTTTGAAAATTTTGACATTTTTTTGGAAAAACACCAAGAATATATATAGCCTTGAAAAATTCAATTTTGAAATTTTGGATTTAGACCCGATTTTTTGCATTATAAATCCCTGATACACCCTATAGTTAGAATTTAACACGTTTTGAACTTTTGAAAATTTTGACATTTTTTTGGAAAAACACAAAGAATATATATAGCCTTGGAAAACTCGATTTTTAAATTTTGGTTTTAGGCCGGATTTTTGCATGATAAATCCCTGATACACCGTCTACATAGCATTTTTGACGTTTTTGAACTTTTGAAAATTTTTGGAAAAACACCAAGAATATACATAGCCATGGAAAACTCAATTTTGAAATTTTGGATTTAGACCCGATTTTTTGCATTATAGATAACGGAGACAACATTTAGATAGAATTTTTGACGTTTTTGAACTTTTGAAAATTTTGACATTTTTTGGAAAAACACCAAGAATATACATAGCCATGGAAAACTCAATTTTGAAATTTTGGATTTAGACCCGATTTTTTGCATTATAGATAACGGAGACACCATTTAGATAGAATTTTTGACGTTTTTGAAATTTTGAAAATTTTGACATTTTTTGGAAAAACACCAAGAATATATATAGCCTTGGAAAACTCAATTTTGAAATTTTGGATTTAGACCCGATTTTTTGCATTATAGGTAACGGAGACACCATTTAGATAGAATGTTTGACGTTTTTGATATTATGACTTTTTTTGGAAAAACACCAAGAATATAGCCATGGAAAACTCAATTTTGAAATTTTGGATTTAGACCTGATTTTTTGCATTATAAATCCAGGACACTACCTCTAGATAGTATTTTTGACGTTTTTGAGATTTTTAAAATTGTGACAATTTTTGGAAAAACACCAATATATATAGTCTTCGAAAACTGAATTTTGAAATTTTGGATTTAGACCGGATTTTTTGCATTATAAATCCCAGATACAAACTCTAGATAGTATTTTTGACGTTTTTGAAATTTTGAAAATTTTGACATTTTTTTGGAAAAACGCCTAGAACAGCGGTACTCAGTTAATTGCTTACATAGCGGAATTATTTGAAAAGTTAATTGTTAGTGTTATTCGTTTGTTTTTATTGACATGAGCAATAAATAAATAAATAACCAGAAATGATGTATTTTATTAATTTAATGTTTGTACCTCTATCCAATTGAAAACTATTTGCATATTTCATAGTGTTCCTTTAATTGTTTTTTTAGCAGTGTATATTTGTTTTTTTTTTTATTCCTTGAACATTCCATATACCCAAAAGAAGAAGTATGACAGAGCTAGGTCTGGAAGAACTGGAATGGGAAGATAGAGAAGAATGGAGAAAGATAAAAATTTAAAAAGTTTTGGGCACGGTAAGATGTTTTATTACATTGTAAACTGTTTATAGATAAAATAATAATAATAATAATAATAATAATAATAATAATAATTATTATTATTATTATTATTATTATTATTATTATTATTATTATTATTATTATTATTATTATTATTATTATTATTATTATTATTATTATTATTGTTAACTGTTCTAACTATTAACTAGCGTTGAGTGAGAAACTAGAGAATTATGTATTATGAATTTTAAAAAAACTAGCCTTTTGAGCTTGTTTTCTCCACAAGTTGTATTAACGATGAGAACAGATCAGTAAAAAGAGAGTTAAGCATAATTAATAAGTCAAACAGAATCATGTTTGAACCCACGCACAACCTGTTCATCTCCAACACAGTAACGCCTGCATCATACTGACTCGGCAACCCGCATCACAAATATTGTACCGCTCCTACGCCTACACTCTCTCTTCATTGTTGGAGAATATGAACTTCAGAGATCTTGCGTAGGCAGTTTTGAAAATCAATCAGTTACATCAGAACGTTGGCATGACAACAGTGGCGGACGACGGTATTTTACAATTCGGGGAGGCCAAGAAATTAAAGCCTGCATAACTAACATACGGATGCCATTAAATCTTTAGAGAATGAGGAAGGCTTACAACTCAATGGTATTAATAAGCTGTTAGTTTATGCTGATGATGTAGTACTACTGGCCGATAGCGAGGAGATACTAAAGGCCAACACGCACACACTATTGAGTAACACTAAGAAATTAGGACTGGAAATAAATATCAGTAAAACTAAATATATGGTCACACGTAGAAATTCAGTATATAATGGAAGTGGACAGCTAATGACAAATGAGGGAAATTTTGAGGAAGTGGCTGAATTCAAATACCTTGGAACAATAATCACAAATAGGAATGAGATGCACAAAGAAATTAAACATAGGCTCAATTCTGGAAATGCATGCTATTATGCATTGCAGAGACTTTTGATGTCCCAACTCCTTTCAAAAAACGTTAAGCTGAAAATATATAAAACTATTATTCTACCAGTTATATTATATGGATGCGAAACCTGGACTCTTACTTTAAGGGAGGAAAGGAGATTACGAGTATTTGAGAATAAAGTTCTTAGGAAAATTTTTGGATCAAAGAGAGATGAACAGACAGGTGAATGGAGAAGACTACATAACAATGAACTACATGGTCTTTATAGGAAGCCAGATATAATAAGAACAGTTAAGTCTCGTAGACTGCGATGGGCAGGACATGTTGCGCGTATGGGGAATGAAAGACGTGCATGGAAACTTCTTGTAGGAAAGCCAGAGGGAAAACGCCCAGTTGGTAGACCAAGAATGAGGTGGGAGAACAACATTAACTATGATTTGAGGGAAGTAGATTATACAGGGAATGATTGGAAAGCATTAGCTCAGGATAGGGATGTATGGAGAGCTTATGTCCGCGCGGCCATGAACCTTCGGGTTCGATAGTGAGTTAGTTAGTTAGTAGTTATAACTAACATACGGTATCTTCCAACTTCGTACAAAATTCTAACAAATATATTAGCATCCAGACTTACTCCCTATACTGACGATGTAATAGGAGATCAATGTGGATTTCGAACTAATAGGTCTGTAACAGATCAGATTTTTAGTATAAGACAGATTTAATAAAATAAATAGGAATATAATGGCATTGTGCATCAATTATATGGTAGACTTCAAAATAGCATACGATTCAATTAATGGATGAAAAATTAACCATTTGAGATCAAAATTGGCATTTTTTGTTTTTTGTACTAAAAAATAACCTGTACTCTAATGTATATGTTGGCAAATTTTCAGAGGCCTATGACGCTTCTAAGTGCCCTAAAGTGCTGATTAGGCCTGTATGTTACACTTTGTATTTAAACTGCATGCAAATCTTTAAACTTGTTTTTCCACACTTTTATTTTCACTGCATTTTTGTACATTCAAAATTCAATGAAATTCACAAATTTTATCCTAGAAGGGTCAAATTTTTACTGCATGTCCTAAAAACAATGAGTAACAAAATAGTGTATGGGTTTCATGATTGAAGTAGTATTTTAAGAAATAAAAAATAAAATGCATGCAATTATTTTATTTAATTCCACGCATGAGGTACATTATTTTTTCTCCCTTTGTATTCACATTATAAGAATTCTAATGCATGATGTTTTTTTCTAAATATTTTAGGGGTCCTGTAAAAAAATCAGACATTTTACTAAAAAATTGTGGAACCCATTTAATTATAATATATGCAATTTTTTAAATATAATATTTAATAACTCATAAAATAAATGTCTCACAAGAATGAAACTTGAACACATCATTATGTATCATGCAGTGAATGTTTGTACAAAAACTCAAGTCTGTAGCTAAAAAAAATGTATAAAGTAGAAATTTCACCCATTAGCCCCCTTAAGGGAGAAAGGTTATGTATCGTATCTTCTTAGAGTTGGGAATTTCTAAATAGTTAATCGAATGTGTCTAAATGGCACAAAGAGTAGGAAGCATATAGGCAGTTTTCAGATACTTTTCAAAATGGGTTAACGCAAGAATATGCAATATATCTATTCAGTTTCGTACTAGAGCATGCCATAAAATATTTAGAGGATGGAGAAGGCCTATAACTCAAGGGTATTTATAAAGCTGTTAGTATATGCTGATTGGGTGATAGCAAGGAGATACTAAGGGTCAACACACATACCCTGTTGAGCAACACTAAGAAATAAAAAAAAACTCCTGGCGCGACAGGCCTACATGGCCCTTAGCTTTCCATCCGGCTGCTGGCCTCACATCCACATGTGTCAATCACAGGGACTGGGATTAACACAACAAAACTAAATATACGATCACACATAGAAATACATTATATAATTGAAATGGACAATTAATGACAAATGAAAGAAATTTTCACAAAATTGTCGAATTCAATTACCTAAAAGTAAAGGTAAAGTGATCCCACTGCAGGCCTCAGGAAGCCCTTGGGGGTAGTAGGAGGTTAAGGCTCCCACTTTTCTAGACAATCAACACTTGATGTCAGCCCTGCGTGACGGCCGCCTTTACCCCCAGAACAAGCTTCTGGTACCCATTTCCGTTATGGATTGAGTCAACCCCAGGGCTATAGTGCCGCCAGAAGGTTTGGGTCGGTTTAAAAATACTGACCCCACCGGGACTCGAACCCTCGACCTTCCAGCTTGTAGCGCAGTGCCTTAACCTCTACGCTACGGCGTGCGCTATGAACAATAATTACAAATAGGAATGAGGTGCACAAAGAAATTAAACATAGGCTCAATTCTGGAAACTAATGCTATTATGCATTTTACATTTTGTTATCCTGACTTCTCTCAAAAAACATTAAACTGACTATTTAACTCATGCCCCAAATGGGAGTCAATGACCAATCACGTTTCAATGATTTCTGTATTACAACCAATCAGAGTCGTGTTTCACCAAATATTTATCAGTGTTATGATTACCATATTAAAGAAAGCTCCTCCTTACAATATTGCGTTCCTTTGGCAATAAATAGTATGATCTGGTTGCAGTGATAAACAAAAGAAGCAGTAGAAGCGTACCTATCGTTTCTCATTTGTTTTCAAACATCGCCGTTTACATTAAATATAGAAATATTTTAAAATAACTATAGTTAAATAATGATTTGTGAGTAAACAGCTTAATTTTATTCGTTAAATAGTCCTAACAAATGCCACTCTTGATTTCCAAATTCTCTAGATAAATTCACTCCTCACTTCGTGAGTCGTGAATTTATCGATAATTTGGAAATCACTCGTGGCATTACTTATGAAAATATATTAAATTGTTATTCTTCCAGTTACATTAAATGAAGCTATATATGGTCTCTTACTTTAAGCGAGGAGAAAATATTAACAGTATTTGAGAATAAAGTCAGAAAATACAATACGGAAATTAACACGAATAAGACAAAATTCTTAACAATATCAAAAGTACCAGTAAGATGCAAATTAGAAGTGGAAAGAAAAGTTATAGAACAAGTATCAGAATTTAATTTATAACAAACACTAAAAATTTAAAAATTTAATAAAAGAAGACAGATTTTAGAAAAGAAATGGGAATATAATGGTACTGTACATCAACTATATGTAGACTTCAAAAAAGCATATGATTCAATTAAGAGGGAGAAGTTATATAGTATCCTGCTGGAGTTCGGAATTCCCAAAAAGTTAGTTAGACTTATACGAATATGTCTAAATGGCTCAAATAGTAGGGTGCGTGTAGGCAAACAGTTTTCAGACACTTTTGAAATCCAGAATGGGTTGAAGCAAGGAGATGCACTATCTCCTCTACTATTTAATTTTGTACTAGAGCATGCCATTAAATCTTTAGAGAATAAGGAAGGCTTACAACTGAATGGTATTAATAAGCCGTTAGTTTATGCTGATGATGTGGTACTACTGGCCGATAGCGAGGAGATACTAAAGGCCAACACGCACACACTATTGAGTAACACTAAGAAATTAGGACTGGAAGTAAATATCAGTAAAACTAAATATATGGTCACACGTAGAAATACATTATATAATGGAAATGGACAGCTAATGACAAATGAGGGAAATTTTGAGGAATTGGCTGAAATTCAAATACCTAGGAACAATAATCACAAATAGGAATGAGATGCACAAAGAAATTAAACATAGGCTCAATTCTGGAAATGCATGCTATTATGCATTGCAGAGACTTTTGATGTCCCAACTCCTTTCAAAAAACGTTAAGCTGAAAATATATAAAACTATTATTCTACCAGTTATATTATATGGGTGCGAAACATGGACTCTTACTTTAAGGGAGGAAAGGAGATTACGAGTATTTGAGAATAAAGTACTTAGGAAAATTTTTGGACCAAAGAGAGATGAGCAGACAGGTGAATGGAGAAGACTACATAACAATGAACTACATGGTCTTTATAGGAAGCCAGATATAATAAGAACAGTTAAGTCCCGTAGACTGCGATGGGCAGGACATGTTGCGCGTATGGGGAATGAAAGACGTGCATGGAAGCTTCTTGTAGGAAAGCCAGAGGGAAAACGCCCAGTTGGTAGACCAAGAATGAGGTGGGAGAACAACATTAACTATGATTTGAGGGAAGTAGATTATACAGGAAATGATTGGAAAGCATTAGCTCAGGATAGGGATGTATGGAGAGCTTATGTCCGTGCGGCCATGAACCTACGGGTTCGATAGTGCCAGTGAGTAAGTAAGTACGTAAGTAAAGCAATAAGCTGATAAAGCAGCACAAATATATGAAACAAACATATGTCAATAGAAAGCAAAACCCGCTTATACAAAACGATAGTTAGACCAGTTACCGTATATGGAGCAGAAACTAGGGCTGATACAACAAAGCTAAACAAAAATAAGCACATGTGAAATGAAGATCTTAAGAACTATTCAGGGGAAAAAATTATTTGATAAAATATACAACACAGAAATTAGGGACAAATGTCATATTGTAGACATAACCAAATGTATTATAGATAGACGAATATATTGGAAGGGCCATATAGAAGCAACCGACTTGCAAAAAAAGCTAAAGAACATAGACCAATGGACGGGAGAAGAACAAGAGGAAGACCAGCCAAGAGATGGATAGACAGTGAATGCACATCCAATACGTCTTCCTCCGAGGAGTGATTTTGGAAATAAACAGGATTAAAATCCTACAAATTATGATTAAGAAGAAGAAGAAGAAGAAGAAGAAGAGAATAAAGTTCTTTGAAAATATTTGGACCAAACTGAGATGAACTGACAGACGAATGGAGGAGACTACATAACAATGAGCCTCATGATTTTTATGGGAAACTAGATACTATAAGAACAGTTAAGTCTCATATACTGCGATGGGTAAGACATGCCCGGAAGGCTGTGACATTATTTGTATTTGATTTAAGATTTTTTATAATTCAGTATTTTTCCTTGTCAATATAATTTCTTGGAATTAAGTAGTTGTTTTGCTAACTACTACCTCTACTTTGCAAGGTATGTGCATAACGATCTTGCCCACTTCTAGAAATTTTATTCAATTTCTTAGAGCTTATGCTAGCTTCCACCCTTATTGTGATTGTTAACTGCTATTCAAAATTGCTGTAAAAGTGCACTGTGTAATTGAAATGGATTTTCTGCAATAAAAGGTACTGTAACATGTATTTTTTAAATACTTTTCTTTTAATATTTTGATGTTAAGTTAAATTTTATGTAATTCAGTAATCAAGTGAGTACTTAATCTAATAAAGAGTATTTTTATTGGTAATTCTTAACTTTTTATTTGTCTTTTTTTATTTTATTGGTCTTTTTTGCATTTTTTAGGTCATAAATGCATTTTTTACCAATTTATAGGCCATTAAATGCCTTGCCCTAGTTATTACCGATCTGCCTTTTTGAATTCTATATTTTATGTGATTTTCTTGGGTACTTTTGAGTTAATTTTGATCCTCAGGTAATTACATTCTTTCGATACATCCCATTCCATCTTCCAAAACTAAATCTTTCCTTCCATCACCACAAGTTAAATAGAATGATTTATTCAAATTTACTTTTAAACCCCATTTAATACACTATGTCCACCGCTGTGGTCTCGAGGTAGCGTGCTGCCTTGTCACGCAGCGGGCCCGGGTTCGATTCCCGGTCGGGACAGGCTCCTGGGTGATTTTTTTTCAGGGTTTTTCCTCACCTGTAAGACAAATGTCAGGAAACTTAGGGCCCAACGGTCCCTGAAAATCATCCGATCATCATCATCATATCATTATCATCATCATCATCATCATCCTTCACCGGTGTGGAAAGCAACGGGAAGCTACCACACCTATAATTCCCTAATAAAGCTGCAAAGTATAGCATGAAAATGCTATGATAGCAGTGAAAGACCTGTTCTCGGGCAGAATTACTATGGATGGATGGATGGATGGATGAGTACACATTATTATTATTAATGTGTGGACTAGTGGTTATGCTCCTTGCCTCTGGTCCCGAGGGTCGCGGGTTCAAACCCGGCCGGGGTCGATGGATTTTTTTGGACGGAAAAATCCAAGGAGCAAGTCCTCCGGGAGGGACTTTAAGCCGTGGGTCCCGAGTCTGAAGATTTTCAGGCTCGTAAAAAATCCTTAAGCCTGAATGAAAAGGCCTCTAAGCAAAATTTACCGAATTTTCCCGTCCTAGTGCTACCTTGGTTTCCTAGATGTCAGTATGAGGCGGAACGCTGACCACTCAAAATGACATCTATACGAAAACAAGTGTAACTAAATTAGTATGGTTCAAATTCTTCCTTGTAGGGGGAGAGCGCCTAAATCTCTGTAAAGGGAAAACATAGGCTTATAATACAAAAAAATATTATTATTATTATTATTATTATTATTATTATTATTATTATTATTATTATTAATAGTAGTAGTTTCGTTGGCTACCTCCTTGCTTTGACTAATGAGATCTGGAACATCCTGTATAAAGTTTCTATAATCAGTATGTCCAATTTCTATATAAACTATTTATATGTATTTATTCAAACGCCAATCTAGCTGTTGTCATTCTTAACGGATTTAAATTATTCATTATTCCGACCAGCGACCCTTGACATTTCCATACTGTTCCAAGCTTGGAAATTCGAACCCAGAACACTGGGTCACCGTACCAGTCGATGTCTGTCCACGGTTGACTGCAAACACGCGACCAAACGAGCCATCTTCTTACTTAGAGACTTCCATAATGAAAAAGATGGGACGAGATTTGAAGGTTTTTACAGAACTAACAAACAAGGGAGTTGACTACGCTTCTCCCAGAATTTCCCGTGATCCCTCGGATTTCCCTCAAATCGCCGAGGCTGGGTTCATTTTCATCAATCACTCAACAACAAAAAATAACTCTCTACAAACTGTTTAATGGTAATAGGTGATTCGGCTATTCTTCACAGCCTGTGACGCAACTTTTTAAATTCCTTCATAAACTCCTGTCAAATTTTATTCTTATGGTTTCATTTTTCAAATTACATCATTTACAATGATTTTTACATTTTTTCTAGTGATTATTTCAATATATCTTTCTATAATATTTAACTACATACGTAGCAAGGAGAAGCAGAAATTAGGGGAAAATGTCATATCCAAGATATAATCAAATTTATTATATAATCAATTGAGTTGGTGTTTACTTGATGAAAATCCATATTTATTACATAAATAAAAATAAAACGTAGTTTTATTTGATTTTCATATTTATTATATAATTCAGTGACAGCTGTTTCGGTACACTGTACCTTCTTCAGGCATTAATAAATTTATTATAGATAGACGAAAATATTGGAAAGGTCATATACGTAAAAAGAATGGGAGACAACCTACTTGCAAAAAAGAGTTAAATAGACGGGAGAAGAACATGAGGAAGACCAGCCAAGAGATGTTTTATTATTTTATTATATACAACTTTCCTCATTAGAGGATTGCCTCAAGGACAAAGTGATACAGACAATTTTCGAAATTGATGAAATACATTTTGTAAATACATTTTAAAAAAATCAACTTGTAGGCCTAATTGAAGTATACATACTATAAAGTAAACATTTTGTAAATATGGTTTCTTAAAATTGAAATTGATCCTCTAATGGCAGCGATGGCAATTTTAGAAAGATACGCCCTGTTCAAATCTAAGGAATTCCAAAATTTAGCTAAGAATCCTGGTATAGTACCTCTTGCCCCATCATCAATCCTGTGACAGTTATACTATCTAATTGGTATTTATCTTTGTAATAGTCAATTATTGGCTCATATATGGCTTTCTTTTCACAGTCAACTTACTCAGGTTGGCCACTATGAGTCTCAAAAGACAGTGAATGTACATCCAATACGTCTTCCTCCGAGGAGTGATTTTGGAAATAAACAGGATGAAAATCCTACAAATTATGAAGAAGAACGAATATTCTTTGCAACAACAAAGACATGTTCCAGTGCAGCCAACATAGAGCACGTACTAATTTAACTGTACACATATACTTTAGAATTTAAATACCGTTAGGTTAGCTTTTAGATTGGTCTTACACAAGTTAGAGTACTTATATTGCGTTAGGTTAGCTTTTAGGTTCGCTAAATATCGGGTATATATTGGCTGCATCCCTAATTGCATAGAGTAAACCTCTTCGAGTTTGTTCGCGCATGCGCATGGTGTATGATTGGAACTTAGAAAAATGTTTCGCGTCACGTGTTGTAAAGTATTACCGGTTAGTCTTATGATTAGATTAGATTAGATTAGATTTATTTAGCCTGGTGGAGTTAAGGCCATGTGGCCTTCTCTTCCACTCACCAGGACAAACATATATTACATCAGAATATAACAATCTTAATTAACTCTAATATTAAACACTAAGTAAAAATTTTATCAAAAGATAATATCTAATATATTACGATCTATAATACAACCAGTTAATATTAGTTAAAATTAAGACTAAAACTAATAATAAAATGTATACAAGCAAGGCATATTAAACTGTCCCTGTCCAGTGTATATAAAAAAACAAAGGAAAATAATGAGATATAGAAAACTAATTTTACGATTATACAATATTTAAAACAAAACAAATAAAAATATTTGTTAATCTTAATATTATTTTCATAAATAATTAAATATATTAATATTGCTAAAAGAATATTATCAGTGAGGTGTATGATATATCATAAGGATTTGTTTTAATGAAACTGGGAGAAAATTCTTTAAACGTCTAAGATAATGTAAGATGGAGAAAGTCTTTTTACATATGTGTTTCACTTGTGTTTGCCAGGTTAAATTTGCGTCTAGATGTAGTCCAAGATCTATTACTGAAGAAGAATAAGGGATAATTATATTATTTATAGTAATGTTTGGAATTGTAGATATGTCAAAGGTTGTAAGCAGTCTTTGTTGCCCCATTAGAATTACCTGTGACTTGTTAGGATTTAGATTTAGACCGATACTTGAAGACCAGTTAAAGATGCCGCCGAGACAATGAAGGTGAACATCCATCCATAGTAATTCTGTCCGAAGGCAGGTCCTTCACTGCAATCATAGCATTTTCATGCTACGCTTGCAGCTTTACTAGGGAATTGTAGGTGTGGTAGCTTCCCGTTGCTTTCCACACCGGTGAAGGATGATGGTGATGATGATGATGATGATGATGATAATGATAATGATAAGGGTGAGGTGGAGGATGATGATGATGGCCATATGATTTCGGGGACCGTTTGGGCCTTAAAATTTTCCCGACATTTGTCTTACAGGTGAGGAAAAACCCCGATAAAAACCTCACCCAGAAAAACTGCCCCGACCGGGGATCTAACCCGGGCCCGCTGCTTGACAAGACAGCACGCTACCTCGAGACCACAGCGGTGGACAAAGATGAACATATGCCTGTATAATTTTCCGCACTTAAATGGGAGCGTATGTAGATGAAAATAAAATTATTGCATTTTAAAAAATTGCGTAAAATATGAAATATCCTTTATGAGTAGAGATTTTCACAAGAAGGATGTGCTCATCGCTTCCGTTCGAGGAATTAAGTAAACGAGGTAGAAATGTGACCTCACGATGCACAACGGAAGTAGATAACGAGGATTTCTCTGTCTGAATTACCTTAATTATGATGAATTACTGCGACCGCACAATGTATTGGTGGTCTGATTAGTATCTGGTTCTCCTATTCTCTACTGCATAATTTTGGCAACTACTCTTTGGAATGGAATATTAATTTAATGTGAATTTACTTATATATTGGTGATTCCAGAAGCAAAAATAAGAGTTTACAAAACTATAATTAAAACTGATGTTTATGCAAGTGAGGCCTGGACTCTATCTGAACGAGTTTTTTTTTTTGTAAGCCCATGTTTCCCTTAATAGAGATTTAGGCGCTCTGCCCCTACAGACAAGAATTTGAACCATACTAATTTAGTTACATAAATGTAATTTGAGTGGTCCGTGGTCAGCGTTCCGCCTCATACCGATATCTAGGAAACCAAGGTAGGACGGAAAAATTCGGGTAAATTTTGCTTACAGGCCTTTTTAATTCAGGCTTAAGGATCTTTTACGAGCCTGAAAATCTTCAGACTCGGGACCCACGGCTTAAAGTCCCTCTCGGAGGACTTGCTCCTTGGATTTTTCCGTCCTAAAAAAATTCATCGACCCCGGCTGAGTTTGAACCCGCGACCCTTGGGACCAGAGGCAAGGAGCATAACCACTAGACCACCGCGGCTGATTTTTTAAAATAATAATAATATAAGTATCTTCACGTATCCCTCTTTCTCAACTTGAATGGATTTTTGTTTTAAAAAACATTAGTTAATTAATAAAATTATGAAGGCCTTTCAAAACATGTTTCATCTTTGGCACGCTATTTGGTACTGATTTTAACAATTAACGAAGTTTTTTTAACAAAAATTCACTCTAATTGAGGAAGACGGATATATAAAGGTATTTATATTATTTTTACAAATATTTTAATATGTAATAGCTCTCGCCTGGAAGGCGTTCTGGTCACTGAAATGTATACTGCTGGACAAGTCACTCAACCGGAAACTCAAAATGGAAACACTACAAACCTGTGTTCTTCCAACACTGTTATATGGCTGCCAAACTTGGAATCTTACTGCCAAACTGAAGTACACACTCCAAGTATGCCAAAGGAAAATGGAGAGGAAAATCTTCGGCATAACTCTGAAGGACAGAATCTCGAATACAACACTTCAAGCGATATCCTCAACAACTGATCCCGCACAACAAGCCATCAGGAAAAAATGGAAGTGGGGAGGCCACGTCGCAAGAATACAGGACGACAGGTGGACAATAAAAACAACCATGTGGGACCCGTACACAGGCAAGAGACAGCGCGAAAGACCAAGACGACGATGGGCTGACATCTTCAAAGAACGAGCAGGGGCACAATGGTCCAGAGTCGCCAGATGCAGGAAAAGCTGAAGAACGATGGAGAGCCAACTGTGTATTAACTAATCACAGAACAGACAGTGTATACAAACCAAGTGTTACATCCAAGTCAACTTCTCACCACGGAGTAGCTCACCGGGTGACACTCTCAAATAGAGCTTAACCCCTGTACAGGGAGGCCTTTGCCCTAAAGGGACATATCAGGCTTTATTTATTTATTTATTTATTATCATTTGGCACCCTTAAAAGAAAATAAGAAAATAAATACATTAAAAATGTTATAAAGTATTCGTTGTATGTGCAATATTGTATGGCTCTGAAATATGGACTCTGAATAGAAGCAGCAGAAATGAAATATTTACTATTTATGACAAGATATACTCTCATGGATAAAAACGAACGTAAGATATCCCTAAAGAACTACAAATATTCAATTGAGCAGATAAAATAAGAGAATATAGGAGAAAATCGTATAAATATGTCTGCATGTATGAATTCCTTATAGGCCTAGTAAATACATTTTGGGCCGCAAATGTACAGTTTTCTAAAAAAAATATCGTACAGATATTTATTCGTGCATTACTTTATAATCGTTGCCTTTATTATTTTTTTATCCCATGATCTGTTTTAGCGCAAATTAAATTAAAAGAAAAGAAATCAAATAAATAGAAGAAAACCGTTTTAATGGTATGAACACCTCATAAGAATGCAAGAGAGAATACCAAAGAAGATCCTTAATTGGAAAACTAATGGAAGAAGTGGAAGAGGCAGGCCTAGAGAAGGTTGGATAGATGGTGTGAGGAGAAGTATGGAAGCTAAAGATTTGAGGGAAGAAGATGCTTTAGACAGGAACCTCTGGCGACAAATCACTTTGGGTTGAAGGAGAAACACTGCATTGTTGAATATTCCTAATAAAAAAATAAATAAACATTTTATTGATACTTCACAAGCGGAAATTGACAACAACTTAAAGGGAATATTATGATTTTCATTTAAAAAAATACTAAATGAAAAAGTTCATTTCACGTCTCCTATGTACTGTGTGCAACTCAGACTAATATTTACCATAATTATGAAGTCATAATTTTCTGTACGAAATTATGTCCTGTACATTTGGGGACCAAAATGTATAATATTTTTTTATTATATTTACCACAAGGAATCTATAGGGTGTAACGATCCAATGTTGGCATTTAGCCTCTTCTTTGTTAGGAGTTACTAGACCAAGTTATTTTTTTTACTCCTGGCGCGACAGGCCTACAAGGCCCTTAGCCTACCAGCCGGCTGCTGGTCTCACATCCACATGTGTCAATCACAGAGGTAGATGATAATCAGCCAGTGTAGGGGTGACATGTGGTCAGCATGTCGAGACCCCAGCCGTTATAGCTGGTTTTCTCAACCTGGAGCCGCTACTTATTGTAGCTACCCAAATGCATCACGATGCTGGGTGGGCACCGGTCCCATACTGGCCGAAATACCATGAGAAAATTTCTTCCCCCATGGAGACTCGAACCAGCGCAAGTCCCGTAGCTCTGCGCCAAGGCTTGCTGCCTTAACCACTCGGCTACGGCGCGGGACCCAAGTTAATTTACTTATGTTTATTTCCCTACAGATGTCATGAATGGTATGTCGTCAACATACTGATCCAATGAGACATTTACGTGGTACAGTAATTTACAAGATAGAACTTCCCCTATTATAACAATTGATTTATTTTCATGATCATTCCCAAAGTTTTGAAACTGAGCGCATAGTGGCGCTGTATTGCAGTATAGCGCATAGGTGGCTATGTGGCATGGTACCTTGTCAGTTATTCTCTCGTCCCACCAAGAGACAGTTGAGTGTATGCACAGCAAACAGAACTACGGTCTTTGTTGTGACGGTGATTTGAATGCGCATGTCGGAACTCGAGATGTCACAGTTTGAGCAATGGGGTAAACATCAAGTTCTGTCAAAAATTAGGCAAGACCGCTGCCTAAACGACTCAAATGATGCAGCAAGTTTACGGTGAGGATGCATTTAGTCACAGTGTTGTGTTTAGGTGGCACCGACGTTTTTTGCAAGGAAGAGGCAGTTTGGAAGATGATTTGAGTACTGGTCGGCCACAAACAATTCGAACTTAGCACAAGATCGAAGAAGTTGTAACGTTGGTGTGTGCTAACCGCTCCCAATCAGTTAAGACGACCTGGCAGCAGGGGTAGGGGTACAAAATTCTGTCCGATGATCTGAACATGTCTCGTGTTACCCAGCACAGTGTGCCACGAATCCAGTCGCAAGACTAACGTGATGATCACATGACGATTTGTGGTGACGATGATCCGATAAAAACTGGAGACGAAACATGGTGTTTCCTTTACGATCCGCAACTGAAACGAAATCCGCCATCTGTAAAACGCCATTATCGCCATGACAGAAAAAACGGCGACAATACAGGTCAAGAGGCAAGGTGATGCTTAAACTGTTTTTTTTTATTCAAATGGAATTGTTCACATGGAATTCATCCCAGAAGGTGTAACTCTAAACAAACCCCGCTACAAAGAGATCCTTGGCTGTTACGCGATTCAATTTGCCGTAAGCGACCTGAGATTTGGCGTACAAAAAATTGGCTGCTGCTACACGACAACCTCCCCGCACATCGTTCTGTCCTTGTCCAAGAGGAGCTTTCAAGACAACAGGTGACAGTTTTGTCATATCCTCCGTACTCACCTGATCTCGCACCATAGATTTTTTTCTCTTTCCTCGTATGAAAGCAATCCTACGTGGGCGTAGATTTCATTTTTTCTAAGAGGTCATGACTGCCACAAGAGAAGCCATACGGGACCTTCCTGCCAACATCTTTCAGCGGTGCTTCCAGCAGCTATACCACCGTTGGCAAACGTGCATAACGGCCAAAGGCGGCTATTTTGAGGGATGATGTGGTTTTGTTTAAGTGTACGCCTAATTATCGGCATCTTGTGAGACATTCAGATTCTTGTGGGTGCCTATCCTCCTGGCGTGCAGTCTCAGAACTTAATGACTGTAGTAGTAGTAGGCAACTAAGGTAAATTTTGCTTACATGCCTCTTTATTCAGGCTTACGGTTCTTTTACCCCCCCCACGAGCTAGACCTTGTCGTGGTGGAGGGGCTCAGTACCTAATGACCCAGACGACTAGATAGGGAAGTCTGGTTTTTAACTAGCTTGCTATCTAGTAAGAGGAGAAGGGAAGCGAACTAGCTCCAACGAGGGATACCTCAACGGCTTCAGAAGCGGATGAAGAAAATTGTTCTCAACGGTAAAGAAGGCGGAAGAGGAAACCTGCAAGCCAAGGGGTAGATGGGAATCCAAAGCTTTGGTTAGTAACCCGTCTAGGAGAAGGTAACTCCCGAAATAAATCCCCTATCCATTAGGAAGGTGGTTGTGCGTCTGGGCTGGTAAGCCGACCATGTAAAAAATTTAAGATGGACAGAACAGGCAATTTGCCTAGCCCGTGAAGTGAAGAAGAAGAAGGTTCTTTTACGAATCTGAAAAACTTCAGACTCGGGACCCACGGTTTAAAGAACCTCTCGGGGGACTAGCTCCTTGGATTTTTTCACCTAAAAATCCGTCGAACCCGGCCAGGTTTGAACCCACGACCCTCGGGACCGGAGGCAAGGAACTTAACTATAATTTATTTATTTATTTACTTATTTATTAAATCTCCAAGATTTTGAGCCCTATTTGCAAATATATGTTAGGGCTGTAATTACATATAAAAGAAAATTGAAGATACACACAATTACTTTTATTTTTTGTTCAATGCCCCAGGTTGTCATTTCGACATTTCTGGCATAATTCTAATCCACTTCTGAAGTTGGGGCGTCTGGAGGGCAGAGTTACGTTATCCTGATGGGTGATAAATGATAATGAAGCGCCAGGAGAATCCTTAACCTAAATTCCAGACGATGGGCAAACATAGGAATGATTACCTTTAAGGAAAAATTCCTATGGTTTGATCTGGAATCGAACCCCGGACCTCATGAACAATAGTCAGAAACAATGACCACTAGCCCATGATGCTGGTCTAATAATTACAAAATTTAAACGAAACAAAAATAACAAATGAACAAAACAAGAACAAATTACCACAAGGAATACATACTTAAAATCACTTCAACTCTGTATTTTACAAATGGCGTCACTGCGTTTATTATTCCGTATAAGGAGCATTTTGTTAAAACCTCATGTTATGGACCAAAGAATTTTTTTCGCAGCAAACAAACCATGACTCTTGGATTAACATCAAGTGAGAATAAACGCAATAAATTAACAGACTTGGACCAAACGACCTTGAGATTGCATAAAGAATTCATTCACAAAACAAAGGAGTAGGTGAAGACACATAGCAGGGATGTCCAAGCACTCTCACTTACATTATTGAATCATAAAAACATTTAATGTACAAATTACAGCATGTCAGTTAACCGAAAATGCAAATATATTATTTTTTGCGCGATAGTGCCTTCTGTCGTAACTACAGCAATGGCGACCATGATTGAAAGTTCGGAAAATGTCGGTTATTTGGCGGACACGAATTCTTTAAGTTCCACAGAATCGCAGTGCGCATGCGCGAGTTGTAATGGTTAATGTAGCCTCCGGTAGATGGCTCTGCAGTCGCCGTTACCAACTTTGGGAATAAATTCCCAAATGCTAAAAAAAATGGACGTAAACTAACTTGCCATTTCCTAACCAAAGAAAACAATTTACATGCATATTATTTATTCCCAAATTCTAAAAAAATGGACGTAAACTAACTTCCCATTTCCTAACCTAACAAACATAATTTACATGCATATTTAATAAACTATAAACTAATTTTACGTACACTAACACCAGATATGGTTTCTAATTATTTTCAAATGTTGGTAACTCCGATTTGAGAGCCACCTAGCGGATGTTACATGAAGCATTTCTGCGTCTCTAGAACCCGATGCACAAATTTCGCGTAATTTATAAATATTTAATAATCGTAGAAAATGTTTATAAAATGGTTCCAAAATGTTTAAAATAGTACGAAACGTGTTTACAAGTGTTTGGTGTATCAGTGGCATAAGGATGTAAGTGTAGAATTGTGTCCGCCAAAAAACGTACCTCGCCCAAAGTTCAATTTCCTAAATTTCGGGGTTGTCAACCTAAATAACTATACTGTAATATTAAACATTAACCACATAGTGCGGGAAGTAAAACCACTGCCCTTTATGTATACTACGTACAATGTATATTTTAACTTGTAAGCCCATGTTTCCCTTAACAGAGATTTAGGCGCTCTCCCCCTACAGGGAAGAATTTCAACCATACTAATTTAGTTACACTTGTTTTCGTATAGATGTCATTGGAGTGGCCCGTGGTCAGCGTTCCGCCTCATACTGACATCTAGGAAACCAAGGTAGTACTAGGACGGGAAAATTCGGTAAATTTTGCTTAGAGGCCTTTTCATTCAGGCTTAAGGATCTTTTACGAGCCTGAAAATCTTCAGACTTCCCGGAGGACTTGCTCCTTGGATTTTTCCATCCTAAAAAATCCATCTACCCCGGCCGGGTTTGAACCCGCGACCCTCGGGACCAGAGGCAAGGAGCATAACCACTAGTCCACCACAAAACATATCCAAAAGGAAGTGTTAATATACATTATACGAAACAAATCACTACATTTTAAATGACCTCAACTTTATTTGAAACAATATAAAACAATAAATTCGCACTTGCCGCCTACTGGGTGCTTTCTTTCTGTTTCCATGTCATTATTTCATTCTTCGTTCGTGCCACGTGTTCTCCCACCGCTGTCTACTGTTATTATTACTCGCTTTGCAGGAAGTTAGATGACCAGAAGAAGGCAGTCAAGCATCGGGAAGCTTTGTATTATAACTGGCATACAGCGTGTCCAAAATTCAGTAATGAGAAGTAAAAAAGAAGAAAACAAAAGAGTTGCAGTAAAAACAGGTCCGCAAATTAATCGGGTACAGATGTCAGAGAAGGTAAAACCCGGTGCCGGGAGGTAGCATACTCCTGTCTAGAAGCACCTGGTTTTACATGTCCATCCGACGAGCGGATCGCTATCAGCAGCACCTTATATGTCTTCTCAACATATGTACTGGGGGGGGGGGAGTTTGGAATTTAATCCAGGCATCTGGTGCACAATCTAGCGATTAAAAATTGTACACCATTACCACTCCTTTTTTCTCGAGATTGGAAACTATATAACTGAGAACGTTAACCCACCAGGTATCGAACCCGGATCCGCTAGATCGCGTTTGCTAACATCTGATCTAGCACAATGGACATATAGTGAATATCTCCCATATATTTGCTTCTAGTGACACGGGGCACGTAGAAGCTCATAAATATAATATCTAATTATTATTTCGGAAAATGTTATCTTCGTGAGAATTGTCATAAGTAATGCCACGAGTGATTTCCAAATTATCGAAAAATTCACGACTCACAAAGTGAGGAGTGAATTTATCTAGAGAATTTGGAAATCAAGAGTGGCATTTGTTAGGACTATTTAACGAATGAAATTAAGCTGTTTACTCACAAATCATTATTTAAATATAGTTACTTTAAAATATTTATTTATTTAATGCAAACGGCGATGTTTGAAAACAAATAAGAAACGTTATGTTTCGCTTCTCCATCCACTGCAACAAGATCATATAATGTTATATATTGCCATCTGGCGTGGGAAACTTGAAATATCATCGCAATATTGTAAGAATGCACCCTAGTGGAGAAAAAATGAAACACATCAAACTGTATATTATAACCAAAATTATAGATTAATTTATTTTTTAGTAAACAATTCGGTAAAATCATTATTTAAAAACACAATTATTGAACACAGAATTATCAAAAAGAACTCGGTAATATCATGTCTTGGAAAACACTGGATTATATGCAATCCTTCCTGTCGGCTCACCATTATGATCTAGTTCCTCTTGAAAATAGTGAATTAGGCATTTTACAGCTTCTCCCCCACGCCATGCCAATTCTAGGGAAGCGATAAGGTAGAACTTAATTTGTAATCCTTCAGGGGTTTTCTCCTGACAATTATTAATCATTTTTTCATATTCATCAGACTTAAAACCCACTGCACTCACCTATCTTTTCTCTAGCATGTTTTGAAGTATTTTTCTTTTTGCGTTTCTTGCTTGTCTGGCGTCATTAAATTCTTGATCGACGAACGGATTAAAATCTCGTTGATGTTCAATAAAATATTTCTCTTGTATCATGTTTGCAGTAACATTCCACATGGTTTTCAAGCTGTATTCTTTGTACTCTTCTCCATTTATTTTCCTCATATTAATGCTCCAGTCTTTCAGTATGTTGGCAATGTGTTTGGTTAGAGTTTCTGCTGTTAATACGTAATTTCGTAGTTGACAAAATTTTTCGAACTGATTCCAAATATATTTCCTATTACGTTGAGTGTTATGGGGCTTAGATTGCTTGATTATTTCGTCTATATCTTCATTTGAAGCACAGCCAAATCTTGTTTCTGCCATTTTGAACATTCAAATATGGCGGCTTTACTGTTGACTCAGTCACTGCAAAATTATGATCAGACCTTTTCAGAATATTAAAAAGGAGGAGCTATCTTTAATATGGTAATTATAACACTGATAAATATTTCGTGAAACACGGCTCTGATTGGTTGTAAAACAGAAATCATTGAAACGTGATTGGTCATTGACTCCCATTTGGGGCATGAGTTAAATAGTCATAAGTAATGCCACGAGTGATTTCCAAATTATCGATAAATTCACGACTCACAAAGTGAGGAGTGAATTTATCTAGAGAATTTGGAAATCAAGAGTGGCATTTGTTAGAACTATGTAACGAATAAAATTAAGCCGTTTACTAACAAATCATTATTTAAATATAGTTATTTTAAAATATTTGTATATTTAATGTAAATGGCGATGTTTGAAAACAAGTGAGAAACGATTGGTACGCTTCATCAGCTTCTTTTTTTTTATCACTGCAACCAGATCATACTATTTATTGCCAAAGGAATGCAATATTGTAAGAATGCTCTCTAGTGGAGAAAAAATGAAACACATCAAACTGTATATTAGTTCATTTCTGATGTCGTATGATGTAAATATGACAATTATATTTTTCTGGATTATTACCTGGGAAAAAATACATTTAAGTAAGTGCAAACAGTGGTTTCTTTTTTTTTTTTTGTGGTATAATAAATTGCTACAAATGTTTTTATATACAATCTGGTAGCCGTATTTCTTACAGGCTCAGTCACTGCAAAATAATGGTCAGACCTGTTCAGAATATTAAAAAGGAGGAGCTTTCTTTAATATGGTAAATATAACACTGATAAATATTTCGTGAAACACGACTCTGATTGGTTGTAAAACAGAAATCATTGAAACGTGATTGGTCATTGACTCCCATTTGGGGCATGAGTTAAATAGTCATAAGTAATGCCACGAGTGATTTCCAAAGTATCGATAAATTCAAGACTCACGAAGTGAATTTATCTAGAGAATTTGGAAATCAAGAGTGGCATTTGTTAGGACTATGTAACGAATAAAATTAAGCTGTTTACTCACAAATCATTATTTAAATATAGTTATTTTTAAATATTTATATATTTAATGTAAACGACGATGTTTGAAAACAAATGAGAAACGATCGGTACGCTTCATTTGCTTCTTTTTGTTTGTCACTGCAACCAGATCATATTATTTATTGCCTAAGGAACGCAATATTGTAAGAATGCACTCTAGTGGAGAAAAAATGAAACACATCAAACTGTATATTAATTCTGTGGCACCATGCATAAAACTCATAACCCTCAAATTAAAAAAAAAAAGAGTTAATATTATTAATGTAATATTGGAGCTGTCATTTATCATCCCTCAAATTTTGATTGCTGTACAATTAGTTAAACAGAAGATCCAGAGATGGACAACACATTGGAGGTTCACTTCAGATAGGAAACCTCCATGCATGAATCTTCATTTTCTCAGAACTACTTAAATGAGGGTTATTGGTTACATGCATGGTGCCATAGAATCCATTTTTGATGTCCTATGATGTAAATATGACAATTATATTTTTCTGGGAAAAAATACATTTAAGAAAGTGCAAACAGTGTTTTTTTTTTGGTGGTATAATCAATTGCTACAAATGTTTTTATATTAACTCCCGCATGCGGTATGTGTTGACATTCATGCACTATATATACAATTTCGTATCCGAATTTCTTAGTGGGTCAGTCACTGCAAAATAATGCTATGACCTAATCAGAATGTTAAAAAGGAGGTGCTTTCTTTATTATGATAAACTTTAGTTGGTAAATTCTAGGCGAAACACGACTGTGATTGGTTGTAAATAAAAAATCATTTAACGTGATTGATCATTGACTTCCATTTGGGGCATGAGTTAAATAGTCTTCGTAAGAATTGTCAGTTAAAGACTTTTGTAATAATTGAAAAATTCTTCTTTTATTACTCGGCAATTAATTATAGTAGATGCTTTAATATCTTCGTTCAATTGAAGGCATTTGTTTGGAGCTTAGGCAAATCTGATTCCAAACGTGTAATAAAATGTAACCATGTCTTCCTACACCCCTTTATTGTTTCCCTCATAACAATAGCTCTACAGTGTTTTTCCATGTTGAGACTTGCAAGTACAGTTGAGATTCCGTAGGACGGGTTACTGGCCCGACACTATAGTGTAAAAGTTTTAAGTTGGCGTGATTTCTGCTATCCTTGTCTAGAGAACTGTTCTTCCACCCTTCGCTAGACGTTTGAGTGACATGTGTACTACAATGGGCTACCCTTGTAAAATTACTTAGGAATGCTAGAAAAACTCCACCCCCACTTTCGCCCAGTCACTTTTGTTCACGTAATTTTTGTCAGTGTCGACTGTTACAGTGTTCGTTTGTAGTTTGTGAGAGTGAGTGAGATATTATATTAGTGTAAAATAAAAAAAATTAACAAAATGGTATATGAGTTAGAAAGTTTAGCTGTAACTTTAAATATTGTATTGAGTATTGTGCTTGATGACGATGAGAATGAAGACATAGAAACTTGCCAGGAAGAATGTTTAGAAGAAGGGAATGCCACCACTGATCTATGTTCACTGCAGGGAGTGTCTGCGCTACCGCTGTCACCGTGAAGAGATATGTGTATGAGTGAGAAAGAAGATGTTGAGTACTCTCTTTCTCTTTCTAAAATATTCTACACACTTTAGCCCTCACGGACTATAAGGGTCGTATCTATGAACACATTAGACCGTAAAAGTCGTTCTCTGTTGAGCAAGTTGCATCCAAATACGTTTCTGCGTACTCAAAAATCTGTTCATGCGATAATTGTTGAAATTCCTAAGCTACCTGGCGAGGTGACTTAGGAGAGAAACGAATCGTGAGCAACCCGATGGGAACCGATGGTAATCGATGTAGTTTGAAACCTTGCCGCGTACCTCGCTGCTTTATCCAAGATGTCGCACCTTGAAGACTTCGATCATGTTTTCGGTATACGCGGAGAAGAGGAATTTGATAGTCTACCAAAGAATTCAACTGAAAGAACAGGAGAATCGGCGTAATATCGCGCTACGCAGACGTCGTATACGGTATTATTTGCGGGATGCAAGCGTAAATGCGTTCCTCTAGCAGACGAAAATAACGGGAGCGGTTTTATCGCTGAGAATTCTGGGTAATTTCTTGCCAATATTACGAAAACGACGACTTTCATGCATGACCAGTTAGTGGGTAGCTAATTCGATCTTTGCACTTGCTCACGGTAAGTCAGCTCACCAGTGATTGGAAGTAATTTGAGTAGAGACTAATGTATTTGCATGCGGCCCTAAGTACCCCAGTGGTAAGGCTGCTTCCTTTTATTCTCTGGACAGACATCAGTAACCGCATTTACTCAGAACCCGATGGAACGGTTACACCGCCGTGATTCAGCATTCAGAACCTCGTTAAAACAGGTTGTACCACGAGAAGGTGAAGATGGGAGTTGGGTAACGAGAGGTTTTGTTGCATGTCTTACAAAAGAAGTGTTACTTTTCTTCCAAATGATCTGCACACATGCATATGGCTCTCCTGAGTAATGGTGAAGAAGAGAGCGTCATGTGCAGGGTGTGGAGCTGTGACCTTCACGGGGCTGCCCACTGACATCGTGACACTCTCTTGTCACTATATCGTGACTTGGACATCACTGTACTACGCCCCAACCTGCTCTTCAGGGTCAATGCAACCCAAATCAACACATCCACAAAGTAACAGTCACTGGTAATTTTATTAAATATATTGCATAATCTCTCTATCAAAAAAACATATTTCGATATCCGTAGAGGAAAAAAATAATAAAAAGTGATTAGTACTTTTTGAACCATAGAGAGATGAACAGGTAGGTGAATGGAGAAGACTACATAACAATGAATTACATGGTATTTTTAGAAAGCCAGATATAATAAGAACAGTTAAGTGTCGTAGACTGCAAGGGCAGGACATGTGGCACGAATGGGGAATGAAAGACGTGCATGGAAGCTTCTTGTAGGAAAACAGAGAAAACGCCCAATTTGAGGTGGGAGAATAACATTAACTATGATTTGAGGGAAGTAGATTATACAGGGGATGATTGGAAAATGTTAGCTCAGGATAGGGGTATATGGAGAGTTTATGTCCGAGCGGCCATGAACCTACGGGTTCGATAGTGACAATGAGTTAATTAGTACTTAGTAATAAAGCATTATCAAAATTTGGCAGTGCTTAGGACTAAATTATTTTCCATACATTTAAAATTTAACAATAAGCTCTTAGTTTATGCTGATGATGTAGTATTTTTACAGGCGATAGCGAGGAGGTACTAAGGGACAACACGCAAACTATAATGAATAATACTAAGAAATTGGGACTACAAGTAAAATCAATATAATTAAATATATGGTCACACAAATAATAAAATCATATAATGAAAATGGAACTCGACCAAGAGGAGGAAAAAAATATATCGGGGACGCCCACGAAATAGATCAACAAATCAGCTATGATACTTGGACCCGGAACGAACTAAAAAAAAATGTTTAATCCTTGCAAGGACAAGAAGATGAAAATGGACAGTTGATGAAAAATGAGGGAAATTTTGAAGAACTGGCTGGATTAAAATACCTAGAAACAATAATTACAAATAGGAATGAGATGCACAAAGAAATTAAACTCAGTTTCAATTCTGGAAATGCATGCTATTATGCATTACTGGGATTCTTGTCGTCCAAACTTCTCTAAAAAAAAAAACATTAAACTGAAAATACTGGATTACCTAAAACGAAGTGTTCAACGCCCAAAAACGTTTGGTCAACACTGATATAACAGTAGTATTTGTAATGTATTTATCGGCTTCATAAAAATCGCTTTCTTATTGCAATGGCTAGACTTTATAATCATGTGTTGTAATTTGCAACGAGAGTGTTTTTCTGTTTGTTGCGGAAATGTACTGTGGTTCAAGCCCAGACCTTGTTGAGAAGGCGTTGGTCTAGTTTTTATTTTCACAAGTTTTGAATCTAATCTCGCCTACGTGAAATTAATCAGACCTCCGATTCAATGCCGCGCACCTTACACTGCGATCACTCTTAAGCGAATTCCGAAGTAACCTAACAAATGACAATGTTCTCAAATTATATATATATATATATATATACATACATACATACATACATAGTCCACCGCTGCGGTCTCGAGGTAGCGTGCTGCCTTGTCACGCAGCGGGCCCGGGTTCGATCCCCGGTCGGGGCAGTTTTTCTGGGTGAGGTTTTTATCGGGGTTTTTCCTCACCTGTAAGGAAAATGTCAGCAAAACTTTAGGGCCCAAACGGTCCCCGAAATCATATGGCCATCATCATCATCCTTCACCGGTGTGGAAAGCAACGGGAAGCTACCACACCTATAATTCCCTAGTAAAGCTGCAAGCATTGCATGAAAATGCTATGATTGCAGTAAAGGACCTGCCTTCGGGCAGAATTACTATGGATGGATACACACATACGGTACTTTTTTAAATCTTCGCAGATCTTCATCCATTCTACTGTTTTTTTTTTGCAAATGTCCCAGGTTGCCTTTCGACATTCCTGGTGTTCTCTCCTGGCATGGAGTACTTGTAACCCACTTCTGAGGTTAGGGCGCCTGGAAGGCGGGGTTACGTTGTCCCGATGGCATGACGGGTGATGCTGATGATAGTGGTGCACCAGGAGAGTCCCTAATCCTAAGCTTAATCTAAGATGAATGATGATTGCGATGGCCATATGATTTCAGGGACCGTTTGGGCCTTAAAGTTTTCCTGACATTTGTCTTACAGGTGAGGAAAAACCCCGATAAAAACCTCACCCAGAAAACTCCCGAGCGGGGATCGAACCCGGGCCCGCTAGGTGACGCTACCTCGAGACCACAGCAGTGGACATTCTACTGTATATTATTAAAGTGATCCCACAACAGGCCCCGAGGCCATTGGGGTAGTAGGAGGTTAGGGCTCCCACAAAGTGATCCCACAACAGGCCCCGAGGCCATTGGGGTAGTAGGAGGTTAGGGCTCCCACAAAGTGATCCCACAACAGGCCCCGAGGCCATTGGGGTAGTAGGAGGTTAGGGCTCCCACAAAGTGATCCCACAACAGGCCCCGAGGCCATTGGGGTAGTAGGAGGTTAGGGCTCCCACAAAGTGATCCCACAACAGGCCCCGAGGCCATTGGGGTAGTAGGAGGTTAGGGCTCCCACAAAGTGATCCCACAACAGGCCCGAGGCCATTGGGGTAGTAGGAGGTTAGGGCTCCCACAAAGTGATCCCACAACAGGCCCCGAGGCCATTGGGGTAGTAGGAGGTTAGGGCTCCCACAAAGTGATCCCACAACAGGCCCCGAGGCCATTGGGGTAGTAGGAGGTTAGGGCTCCCACAAAGTGATCCCACAACAGGCCCCGAGGCCATTGGGGTAGTAGGAGGTTAGGGCTCCCACAAAGTGATCCCACAACAGGCCCCGAGGCCATTGGGGGTAGTAGGAGGTTAGGGCTCCCACAAAGTGATCCCACAACAGGCCCCGAGGCCATTGGGGTAGTAGGAGGTTAGGGCTCCCACAAAGTGATCCCACAACAGGCCCCCGAGGCCATTGGGGTAGTAGGAGGTTAGGGCTCCCACAAAGTGATCCCACAACAGGCCCCGAGGCCATTGGGGTAGTAGGAGGTTAGGGCTCCCACAAAGTGATCCCACAACAGGCCCCGAGGCCATTGGGGGTAGTAGGAGGTTAGGGCTCCCACAAAGTGATCCCACAACAGGCCCCGAGGCCATTGGGGTAGTAGGAGGTTAGGGCTCCCACAAAGTGATCCCACAACAGGCCCCGAGGCCATTGGGGTAGTAGGAGGTTAGGGCTCCCACAAAGTGATCCCACAACAGGCCCCGAGGCCATTGGTGGTAGTAGGACCTCCGGTCGGGCTCCCACAACAGTGCAATGCCCACACACAGGCACCGATCGCGGCCATCTGGGTTCCAGGAGGCCAGGTTAGGGCTCCCACAACAGTGAGTCCCACCACAGGCCCACACGAGGCCATGGGGGGTAGTAGGAGGTTAGGGCTCCCACAAAGTGATCCCACAACAGGCCCCGAGGCCATTGGGGTAGTAGGAGGTTCGGGCCTCCACAACATGATCCCACACCAGGACCCGAGGCACATTGGCCTCCGTCCGGTCAGTACGGAGGTGTTTGGGCTTCCACAAAGTGATCCCACAACACGGCCCCCGAGGCCATGTGGTAGTCGCTAGGAGGTTAGGGCTCCCACAAAGTGATCCCTACAACAGGCCCCGAGGCCATTGGGGTAAGTAGGAGGTTAGGGCTCCCACAAAGTGATCCCACAACAGGCCCCGAGGCCATTGGGGTTAGTAGGAGGTTAGGGCTCCCACAAAGTGATCCCACAACAGGCCCCGAGGCCATTGGGGTAGTAGGAGGTTAGGGCTCCCACAAAGTGATCCCACAACAGGCCCCGAGGCCATTGGGGGTAGTAGGAGGTTAGGGCTCCCACAAAGTGATCCCACAACAGGCCCCGAGGCCATTGGGGTAGTAGGAGGTTAGGGCTCCCACAAAGTGATCCCACAACAGGCCCCGAGGCCATTGGGGTAGTAGGAGGTTAGGGCTCCCACAAAGTGATCCCACAACAGGCCCCGAGGCCATTGGGGTAGTAGGAGGTTAGGGCTCCCACAAAGTGATCCCACAACAGGCCCCGAGGCCATTGGGGTAGTAGGAGGTTAGGGCTCCCACAAAGTGATCCCACAACAGGCCCCGAGGCCATTGGGTAGTAGGAGGTTAGGGCTCCCACAAAGTGATCCCACAACAGGCCCCGAGGCCATTGGGGTAGTAGGAGGTTAGGGCTCCCACAAAGTGATCCCACAACAGGCCCCGAGGCCATTGGGGTAGTAGGAGGTTAGGGCTCCCACTTTTTCTAGACAATCGGCACTTTATGTCAGCCGGGTTGTCAGCCCTGCGTGACGGCCGCCTTTACCCCCAGAACAAGCATCTGGTACTCATTTCCATTAGAGGCTGAGTCGACCCCATGGCCATAGTGCCGCCAGAGGGTTTGGGTCAGTTTAAAAATCGTGACCCCAACGGGACTTGAACTGTATATTATTAGACACCAAAAATTACCATGACATAAAAAATAAATATCCTCAACTCGTGTCCAACTCAGGGTCGGGTCGAGGATTGAGATGAGATGAAGCCCCTATGTTTATAGAGATCTGTGAACTACAAGTGTGCCGGCCGACCACTCCTGACGTACCATTACGGGGGCAGATAAACGAAATGAAAGGGAATGGATGAGATGAGTACGGAGAAATGGTGGAATGAAATTTGTGGCTGGGGAAAACGGGAGAAACCCCGAGAAAAACCTGCTCAAGCTCAGTTTAGTCCAATACGAAACCCACTTTAAGTGACCGAGACTCAATCTCAGGATCCCAGCGGTGAGAGACGAGCGTCTAACCGCTTGCGCCACGGAGTCGCCTGTATTAAAGAAACCCCATATTTAACGTTTTTATCAATAACTGTATTAAAAAAAACTATAAAAATTCGCCATTTTTATTAACTGAACCTTGTTTGACTACTCTTTGGGTCTAACTAACTAACTCACTGGAACTATCGAACCCGTAGGTTCATGGCCGCGCGGAGATAAGATCTCCATGCGACACTATTCTGAGCTTTCCAATCATCCCCTGTATAATCTACTTCCCTCAAACCATAGTTAATGTTATTCTCTCACCTCATTCTTGGTCTACCAACTGGGCGCTTTCCCTCCTGTTTTCCTACAAGGAACTTCCATGCACATCTTTCATTCCCCATTCGTGCCACATGTCCTGCCCATCGCAATCTACAAGACTTAACTATTATTATATCAGGCTTTATATAAAGACCATGTAACTCATTGTTATGTAGTCTTCTCCATTCACCTGTCAGTTCATCTCTCTTTGGACCAAAAATGTTCCTAAGAACTTTATTCTCAAATACTCGTAATCTCCTTTCCTCCCTTAAAGTAAGATTCCATGTTTCGCATACTCTATTGGGACACCAGTAGGGCTAATAGCATTTGAAGTTTTAGACGCCTAAAATATCACCACAATCACAAGACTTTTGGGCACCAATGTATGTAGTCACACTCTAATTCAACCCAGGAAGTTACTACAGACCTTATGGGCTATGCCAGTGTCCCCCTACCTACAGAGGGTAGATGTTGCCAAACTCATAATAACGGTATTTGTTTGCTTAGGGAGGGATGGAGGGGCAAGGTTAGCAGTACTTTTTCCAAATATATGTACTCCATCCATCAATAGCAATTCTGCACAAAGGCAGGTCTATCAATGCAATCATAGCATTTTCATGCTATGCTTTGCAACTTTACTAGGGAATTATAAGTGCGATAGCTTCCCGTTGCTTTCCACACCGGTGAAGGATGATGATGATGATGATGATGATGATGATGGTCGGATGATTTTCGGGGACCGTTGGGCCCTAAGCTTCGTGACATTTGTCTTAGTGAAGAAAAACTCCGAAAAAAAAGTCACCCAGGAGGCTGTTCCGACCGGGAATCGAACCCGGGCCCGCTGCCTTACAAGGCAGCACGCTACCTCGAGATCACAGCGGTCGACATCTATGTATTATACATTTAAAAAACATAGTTTTTCTTTTACGGCATGCAAACTAGTTTTATAGTAAATATGAGAGTCGACACTTTCACACAGGATAGTACAGGTCCGCAAGAGCTCAGTGACAAGTGGTAACTGTTTTTTTCTTTAAGAGGGGGTGGCTTGGACGGCTACAACTTACAACTATGTACCTGCTGTGTTGCAAATCTTCAGTTTTATATAAGGATTTCTCTCAAGAAAATACTGTTAAAATGGCAACCCAGTTCCCTATTCCAAACACACAGTAATTTCCTGGGTTGGATCTGAATGTAGTAAGTCTACGAAGAGATTAGCGGCCATGAACCTTAAACAAAGAATTTATTTGCAAAGGTTACAACACTAATTTATATCTGCTGCGTTTGATTTCCAAGTAATTTCTTGGGGTCCACCTACAATAGCGAAAGTTTGATTTATTCTCACGAGCAATCTGACCTTCCAGGCCCGGAAGATGAACAACTAACATACGGCCTTTTAAATATACGCAAGCAAGGTATTGGTATACGATAAAATCAATATTTTAAAATTATGTTTTATATCTGAATTTTTCCACAATACAGTGATATCAGTCACCCTTAAGAAATTCGCCATCTCCAGTTATAGCGGTCCTGAACTTCCTCATCTGTACACTCATACTTCTCACACCGTCCATCCAACCTTCTCCAAGTCTTCCTTTCTTCTTTTCATATCAATTTTCCATTCCAAAATCTTCTTAGGGATTCTATCAGATGAAATCTTACTGAGATGTCCAAATCATCTTAATCGTCTCTCTTCAATTATTTGCTTCTTCTTCTTCTTCTTCCTTCCAAGTATTAGGCCAAGGCCTGTTACGATCCTATAGAAAATTTTCCCTCCAGCGTTTCATAGGACGGCCCAGTGATCTTCGTCCTCTTGGTATATAATTATAAACAGCTTTGGGGATCCGATTTGAACTCATTCTTTCAAGATGGTGTTTCCAATCTAGTTGGTACTGTTCAATATATTCCAAAATTGGTGTAGTCTTCAATTCTTTTAAGATATCGGTGTTCCTTTTCCGATCCCATCTGGTGTAACCCGCTGTTCTGCGCATGAATCTCATTTCACAAGCCGTTATTCTGCTTTCATGTTGTTTTTTTAGTGTCCATGCTTCACTACTCAGTTATTTGCAATACTTATTTTATGTTAAAAAAGAGTCTTATATATCTCGGGCCCATCATAGTTAATGAAAACAGAATAGGAAATAAAAACACCCATCATCATCTTGTCCACCGCTGTGGTCTCGAGGTAGCGTGCTGCCTTGTCACGCAGCGGGCCCGGGTTCGATCCGCGGTCGGGGCAGTTTTTCTGGGCGAGGTTTTTATCGGGGTTTTTCCTCACCTGTAAGACAAATGTCAGGAAACTTTAAGGCTCAAACGGTCCCCGAAATCATTTGGCCATCATCATCCTTCGCCGGTGTGGAAAGCAACGTGAAGTTACCACACCTACAATTTCCTAGTAAAGCTGCAAGCATAGCATGAAAATGCTATGCTTGCAGTGAAAGATCTGCCCTCGGGCAGAATTACTATGTATGGATGGATCTTTTCCATTGCTGAAATCTCCTGATGAAAGTGTTCCCCGTTTTAATTTTACAATGGACAAATGGACGAAAAACGTTTATTAAAAAAATAATTATTTAAATCAATTGAAATTGAAATAAACTGTGGGTGATGGAGAAATTCCGAATACATATTTGCAAACACGATAAAAAAAAAAGGATTAAGTACAACTATTAGTACTCATGAGACAAAAATCATGTTGACCAGTGTTATTGGTGCCATCATGTCGTATTCAGTCTTACTTCCTATAAAATACGATGCCCAAGAACAATGTTTCTATGTTATACAATTCAGTCATATGGCGGGTAAAAGTAGCACCACGGTTCCCCCAATACACGGAGTCAGCGGAGTAATACCTTATGCAAATTTGGAACTTAGCTCGCAATTGGTATACATATGAGTTCTGTTACATTCTGATTCCGAAAGTATGTGGTGCTTTGTTATCCGTCCGGTGAGACGGACGGGAAAAGTGAGTTAGCCTATCTTAATAGTTTCATTAGAGAAAAAACCAAACTATTACCCTGAATTTGCCTTCTGTAAGAAAAGAAAAAGAAAAAAAAAAAGGAAAAAAACTGTGATCAAGTAGTTCAGAAGACGGGTATCAACCCGGAACCTCTCGAATAGGAGTCTCAAACGCTACTTGAGACGGAGACAACTCGTTTGGTGAAGAACAAAACAGTAGGTCACAAGGAGGCGTGGCCGTGACCTCACTTGGCAAGTAATGAATATGCATATAGTCCAACTGAACCGGATCGGCTCTTACCTACCGGATTACCCACTTCACAAACGCCTCCTAACAGAAAATTTTGCACCTGAATTTGCCGCTATGGTCTAGTGGTAACGTCATCGCCTCAACGGCTCGGGTTCGATTTCCGCTCGAGACAACTTTCTTGGGTAAGATTCTTTCCGAGGTTTTTCCTGGCCTGTAAGACAAATGTAAAGAAAGTTAAAGGCCCAAATAGTTCCCGAAGACTCATATATTCGCCTTGTGCCTAATATGAATGAATGGAGTTTCTTCAACCCATTCGCTTCAAGTTTTAATGTCCAATGCATTTCCTCAGAAATCACCGTAAATGATATTGTCTATTTTCAGACATTCAAAACGAACAAAAGGTAACGGTACTTGAGATTACAACAAGGGTGAATGCCAAAACACCTTCCTCTACTATCCATAAATGTTAACAAAAGAATACCCTGCCAAGGGATGTACCAATTATTCCAAACATATAACATGCAGAGTTAAGCGAGTCTACCTCGTCTTCTGAGGCGAATGGGTTAATAGATTTATTAACTAGCATTGGTCTTTAGCCATCTTTCAGCTAAGTTTATTATCTCGCGATATTACCAGTTTTTTTTTTTTTTGATGCGAAGAATTCATTGAGATCCTCTTCCACAACTTCAATGTTTTCAAATTTCACGCAAGAGATGAGTAGTGGATCGAAACAGATGGTAACCTGAAGGCGCAAGATCGGGGCTATGTGATGGATGGGGTAGCTGTTCGATTCCTCCGTATTCCTGAAATATTTTCATGGTTGCTTAAGCATTATATGGGGTCCGGTCGGGTTTGAACCCGTGACCCCTCAAAATTTCATAAACTCTTTCCAGTTGAGAATAAAGATTCGCGTCGACTGGACGCCTATTTGGAACAAACTCCCAGTGAATCACACATTCATATTTCCGCCAGACACACATTATTATGTTAAAAACCAAAATCACTTATGAGACAACATAATATACCATGATAGAGATGTGTGGAGAAGTTACGACTAAGCGGCCATGAACCTCTGGGTTCGATTGTGTCGGTAGGTGAGCTAGCGAATTAATATTTTTTAATGGATACCACCAGATTGTCATTACGACATTTGTGGTGTTCTCTCCTGGCATGGAGTACTTGTAACCCACTTCTGATGGTGAGGGACCAGGAAGGCGGGTTATGCTACCCCATTGATGTATAGACCGGAAGTTTAGAGTTTAGACATAATAAATCCTTAAAATAGGCAGGCAAAAAAGGTATTATAAATAGCTAAAATAGGCAGGAAGAAAGCATTATAAGTAGGCTAGCTAAAATAGGCAGGAAAAAAGGTATAATAGCTAAAATAGGCAGCAAAAAGGCATTATAAATAGTTAAAATAGGCAGGCAAAAAGGCATTATTAATAGCTAAAATAGGAAGGAAAAAAGGCATTATAAATAGCTAAAATAGGAAGGGAAAAGAAGGCATTATAAATAGCTAAAATAGGCAGGGAAAAAGGCAATATAAATAGCTAAAATAGGCAGAGAAAAAGGCAATATAAATAGCTAAAATAGGCAGAGAGAAAAAGGCATTATTTTTGCATTGTATTGTAAGCCTATGTTTTCCCTTTACAGAGATGTAGGCGCTCTCCCCCCCCCAGGGAAGAATTTGAACCACACTAATTTAGTTACACTTGTTTTCGTATAGATGCCATTTTGAGTGGTCAGCGTTCCGCCTCATACTGACATCTAGGAAACCAAAGTAGTACTAGGACGGGAAAATTCGGTAAATTTTGCTTAGAGACCTTTTCATTCAGGCTTAAGGATTTTTTACGAGCCTGAAAATCTTCAGACTCGGGACCCACTGCTTAAAGTCCCTCCCGGAGGACTTGCTCCTTTGATTTTTCCGTTCTAAAAAATCCATCGACCCCGGCCGGGTTTGAACCCGCGGCCCTCGGGACCAGAGGCAAGGAGCATAACCACTAGTCCACCGCGAAAAGGCATTATAAGATTCATGATGTGTTCCGTTGAGGTATTATTCAAAATTAATATAAAATTATGGAATATTCACCTGAAAGGTCGTACTCGTAGAGATGGAAATCATGAAAGCAGCTATAAACGACAGCCTGATAAACGAAAACGAACCCAATACACGCAATCCCCTCTACCAGATCTTCAGTGAAACACCAGTTTTGAATCCTGCCGATGATGGGACAAGTCCCGAAAGCGCTACAGTTAAATGATTAATTAAATTGAGGAAGACGGACCTTTCAGGTGAATATTCCATAATTTTATATTAATTTTGCATTATAAATAGCTAAAATAGGCAGGAAAAAAGGCATTGTAAATAGCTAAAATAGGCAATAAAAGGCAATTAGAAAAACAAATTGAGATTTTCGACTCGATGTTGCAATTACTGTTGGAAGCAAAGAAAACTTCTTCCCAGTAGCCTTGGTAAGTGCATTTTTGTGTTTGATTATGCTGGTATGTTACGATATAAAATGTTTCTTTTCGTAGTTCAATGAGCATATTTGCATGTGAGTACGTTACCGTATGTACAACATACGTCGGATCCAAAAGTACTGACGTAACTTTGCATTTTACTGCGTAAAGGAACTGAATTTCGGCATCTTGCTGCTAGCAGCAATAACGTCGCAATGAAAACTGAAAGAAAAATTCCGATTGAGGGTCTTTCCACTTTTTCAGCGGTTGCCCTTTTACCAGCCGGCTGCTTGCTCTTCACATCCACGTGTGTCAATCACAGAGGTAGATGATCAACAGCCAGTGTAGGGGTGACATGTGGTTAGCATGTCGAGTCCCCCAGCCGTTATAGCTGGTTCCTCAACCTGGAGCCGCTACTTATTGTAGCTACCCAATTGCCTCACGATGCTGGGTGGGCACCGGTCCCATACTGGCCGAAATACCATGAGAAAATTTCTTCCCCCATGGAGACTCGAACCAGCGCAAGTCCCGTAGCTCTGCGCCAAGGCTTCCTACCTTAACCGCTCGGCTACGGCGCGGGACTAGAAAAATTAAGTTATCAATACTAGTAAAATTAATATCAAATTCCGTTGAGGTGAAGTCATATGATGGAAGTTAAAAATTAAATTGTACCTGTTGGTAGGTGCCGTCGTCCTCAACTTTGTTAATATATAGCATATAAAATTAACTGGAGCGCTGGTTCAAATCCGGCCCGGAGATTGTTTACAAGAGTATTAAGCAATTAATAAATTTAACTAAAAATTTAAAAAATAAATAATAGTTTAAAAAACTAAAACACCCCTCAGGGATCCCCATCTAGAGGATATGTGGATGGCGATCACAAGGTGCCCAAGCTGAGCAAAACATTGCTTCCACTTACTTGTGTTTTGCTCCTTACTTTTATCTTTAACCGATCTGGTATTTCTTCCTTTCTTCCACTTACTTATACCAGACTCTTTTAACTTTACTATCTACTCTCTTTTGGTTAACTCTTGTTTTTTCGACCCCGACGCTATTAGGGCATCCGAGGGCTAGAGAGTCTTTCCTTTCTTCCATTTCTTCTTTCCTTTATTTTCTTTTCTTCTCCAGAAAAGCCTGACCAGAGGCTATAAGATGGCAGCCCCATCACTGTTCTTGCCTTCCTTTGGCTGGCAACCAATCGAAGGGACTATTATTATGCTTTCAAGTCTTATACGAGAATTTCCCAGAAGGACGCTGGAGGGAAAATTTTCTATAGGATCGTAACAGGCCTTGGCCTAATACTTGGAAGGAAGAAGAAGAAAAACTAAAACAATACGCTTTATTAGAAAACCGAACTAAAAAATGAAAACTAATTTTAATTTCCAACACGCTTGGGATAAAATTAAAGTGCTCAACAAAAAAAATCGTCTCCAACACATATAGAATAAAACTAGAGTTATCTAAAAAATAATAATAATTTTACCATCAAAAGCGTGGGGTGCTTTTTATGGTTTTTACATGTTCTTCTTAGAGACTTTACTTTTACCAATATCTGTTTATTATCAAATATATTCATTGATATAGAGCACCCCACGCTTTTGATGGTAAAATTATTGTTTTTGTAGATATCTCTAGTTTTATTCTATATGTGCTGGAGATGATTTTTTTTTTGTTGACTACTTTAATTTTATCCCAAACGTGTGAAATCAAAATTATCTTTCATTTTTTGGTTCGGTTTTCTAATAAAGCGTGTTGTTTTAGTTTTTTAACCCTTAAATTGACAAATCACTAATTTCTTGTTTTAGTTATTTGAATGTGGCGGACCGCAGTGAAAACGGAATCTTGTGTAACTTTTATTATTAGTTATATTGTATAATTAGACACACATTTAAGTGGTTTCTGTTTGTTTTCTTCTGATTTATTTAAGATATTAAATTAATTAAAGCAACTGGTGTATCCAAAAGGATACATTATGAATTTAAGGGTTAAACTATTATTTATTTAATCTTCCTTTATGAATAGATTATCGTATCAATACGAAACTTTCATTTATTGAATCAGTTGGCACAAGAGCAAAATCCAATAATGAACTAATAATAGTGAATCCACCCAATTGGAGCCCCCCTCCCCCGTTTAATGATATGAACACAGTTCTATTGTTTACCAGCGATGGGAATCACTCGCTCTAGGAATTCGAAGAGATGGCTCCCAAACGTAAAGATTATTTTTGCCTTTCTCTTCCAAGAATAAGGCGTAAACTGTTTACGGCGTGACCTACGAGAAAAAATCGACCTTGTCCATAAGATGTGAAGGATTATCCATGAGACGGTATTTATGCCACAATTGTTCATAATTACTGTATCGCCTGCTGAGAACCAGGTATTTCCAAACTCCCTTACAAAATTAGCAAATTTCGAAGACTAAACCAACTGTGAACTTTTTTTTTTAATGTCCGTCGCCGTGGCGTAGTCGGTAGAGTCTCTACCTTCCACTCCGGCGACCCGGGTTCGATTCCCGGCGGGGTAAGGGATTTTAAATCTCCACCTTGGGTCTGTGTGTGTGTCCTGTCCTTGTGTTTATATGTGTGAATAAAATAAAGTAAACAAAAAGGTAAAACGAAAAGGAAAAAAACAAGAAGTAAAAACAGTGTGCAAAACGAAAAGAAAAAAAAATCAAGATTAGTTATTAAAAAAAATGAGTAGATGTGAATTTAAATACAATAATTGTTAAAACGCTAGGTCTAATATTGATAGCAGGAAACATAATTTCAAAATGGAGTTATTATAATATTGCCATGGTTACAATGAAATACGAGTAGGTCCACCGCTGTGGTCTCGAGGTAGCGTGCTGCCTTGTCACGCAGCGGGCCCGGGTTCGATCCCCGGTCGGGACAGTTTTTCTGGGTGAGGTTTTTATCGGGGTTTTTCCTCACCTGTAAGACAAATGTCAGGAAAACTCGCGGCTACAGCAAGCTGTGACACCAATCAGTAATAAAATGGCGGTAAGTACGTATTTAGTGTTTTATATTGTTTCAAATAAAGTTCAGTTCATTTAAAATGCTGTGATTTGTTTATTATAATGTATATTAACACTACCTTTTGTATATACATTGTACATAGTATACATAAAGGGCAGTGGTTTTACTTCCCGCTGCGAGAGAACAATATAAAACAATAAATACGTACTTACCGCCATTTTATTACTGATTGGTGTCACAGCCTGCTGTAGCCGCGAGGAGGTTTACGGCCAAGTGTGCAATGGCAACCAAAACTTTTCAAGTTCTATACATAGATTTCTGCGAACTGGATTATAATTTATTTTAATAACTAACTAACTCAGTGGCACTATCGAACCCGTAGGTTCATGGCCGCACGCACATAAGCTCTCCATATATCCATATCCTGAGCCAATGTTTTCCAATCATCCCCTGTATAATCTACTTCCCTCAAATCATAGTTAATGTTATTCTCCCACCTCATTCTTGGTCTACCAACTGGGCGTTTTCCCTCTTATTTTAATAACATTCATTCATAGTGTTCTGCTCAAGAGCAGGTCTTTCATTGCAAACTCAGCATTCTCCACTCTTTCCTTAACTCAGCTTTCCTTTTTGTATCTGCATACAAACCATTTTTTCCCCCCAAGCGAATTAAATTATTTCGAATAAATAAATTGAATATATTTTAATTTAACATACTGGCGGCCGAATTTTAATAGGCAACTCGGCAAAAATGTATTAAGTCATTCACAATTTTATGAAAAAATTTGATTTTATTCATACACTCGATGAAAGTAGTAATCTTGCTGCCGGATCTCGGACAAAATGTTTTCGATCCATGTATCACAATATATCTTGAAGAAAACGTAAAAAAATATATATAACGTATTGACTAGGTAGTTTAGAAGGTATTTCGGTAAAAAGTAAGAAAAGAAAAACGTCAGTGACATGACATATGACAGCAATATGAAGGATTGAAAGTTGTTACTATCGCAAACAGCAGAAAGTGCAGGTGAAAGTTCCTTATGCTGTTTTCTAAATTCCACAAGTAATTTATTCATAACAATATGGCAGTTTGACTTGCACAGAACAATGCAATGTTAGGCCTACAGTCTTCGTAGATGGAAAGCGGACTGAATACCTGCATAATCTCTCAGTTTTCACGTACTTTTTTGCGCGATAGTGTCGTACTTACAGCAATGGCGACCATGATTGAAAGTTCAACTTCTTACATTTCGGGGTTGCCAACCTAAATAACTATACTGTAATAAAAAAACAATACTGTAATGCTGGAGGAAGCAGCCATGATCGGTGAAACACAATGGCCGCCCATCTCAGCATTCTGGACCGGGAAGGATGCCTTCAAATCCCTCACCAAGTACATAAGAAGAGTCTTGGGATTAAGACGAGACGAAGACCAGCGGAGACAAGAGAGGCGTTAAAAACGTCACTATTCTACTACTACTACTACTACTACTACTACACACACATACATATACACAAACAAGCACTAAACACGCAGTCACACACACACATACACAAACAAACAAAACACACTTTATTTTAATTTTATGTAACAACACTTCAAATACCCGAATTGTATATTTATTATGTATTTCAATAAAGATAAGATATAGATAGGGACAGAGCAGACCTGGGGGCTCAACTGCACTTCTACTAGCGCTTGATTTTTCAGTTATATTGTTGTAAACTATAGCTCCTCTTCTGTATTTACTGACATTATTTAATATTTTTAACTTTTTCAAACAATTTTTATAACATTATTAGACAATTTTGAAGTATTTATTTAAATATGCAAATCGCAATATTATGACACTGTTAGACAATATTGTGATGCTAACTGCTATTTCCTCCACAGAGTATATTATCTAGTCTATGATTTTCTTATCGCTGTTTTGGGTTATCGCTGGTTGGATCAGCGTTAGGGGGTGCTAAGTAAGTGTACACCCATTTTTAATAAACGTTTGGTAATTTTAATATTATTAACATATTTTTTTAAACATAGATTTGGGGATTTATTGCATATATTGGTCATTTAAATTTCATAGCGACGGATAGAAATCGAGGATGATAATCGATTGTGGGTTATCGCTGGCTCTATAAATTCTGGCGCATGCGCACTGTTGTTCTGAAAATATTTCACGCTAGTTTAAGTGCAGCTTTTCCGACCCGGGGATAAGGGTATTATGCCCGAGGTAGCCCGGGGGGGGGGCGCTCTAAATAAAAAAAATTACATATTACAAACACGCGTGTGGGAAGTAAAACCACTGTCCTCTGTGTATACTACAATGTATATACAAAAAATATCCAAAAGGTAGTGTTAATATACATTATACGAAACAAATCACTGCATTTTAAATTAACTGAACTTTATTTGAAACAATAAATACGTACTTGCCGCCATTTTATTGCTAATTGGTCTCACGGCCTCCTGTTATTTTATCAGTAAATGGTCTCACGGCCTACTGCTGTTTCAACTAATAAACATTGCCCACACTATGATGATCTTGATGAAGATTTTCGGGCTGTAGGCCGTGGTCGTGAGGCTTGTAGTTCCCCGACGTTTCGCCAGAGACTGCGTTTGGCATCCTCAAGGGTTGTCTTGAGACTGGCAATTCTGTTCGCTGTCTGACCTATTTATACGTTCACCGCGATGTGTTCGTAAGTTGTATCTGCCTTCTGATTGGTCAGCGTTAAGGACTTCCATTGCTCCAATGTTTGATGGTCTAGTCGACTGTCCGTTATATCTGCCTTCTGATTGGTCAGCGGTAGGGACTTCCATTGTTCCACTTGTTTGATAATCTAGTCGACTGTACTTGTAGAGGTTTACATTTTGCGTTTATTAGAACCGGTATCCATACTTTGTTGACTTTTAATGATTGTAGAAATAATGAAGTGATGGTGGCAGTGCATCTTTCAAAGGGTAATTTGTGTTTATTCTCTTAGGTCCCACATCAGCTTTGTCTGTGTAAACATTCAGGTACAGTATGGCACAAAGAAGACACCTGACAGACTCCCTGTACTCTGTGGCCATCAAGTAAAGAGTGTTCTGCTACTGCCGACTTAACCATTTGTTTAAGACGACAGTAGAAGACAGGTATGTCATCTCACATAGAGGATATGATTGTACATTTGTTTGCGTTTTACTGCCACTTGGTACTATTCTATTGGAAATTGGACATAGGAAGACGAAATTTTAGTTTGTTGCTTTAATTTTGGACACCAGTGTATATAATCATCTCCCTTCCAATATTAAACTTCTTAAAAACAACAAGTTAAGCATGCAAACCGTACTATGTCACATAAGTGACACCATTTGACATATGTCAGTATCTAAATTTAAAATTATAAACATAATATGATTAAGATTACATGAATGTCTTTTCTTGTGAAAATACTGTCATTTGTTTTTGTTTTCTTATGTTACATGTAACTGGAGCTGGTCAACTTATAAGGAGGAACAGGGCAACTTGTGGTTTGCAGGAGGCTGGGCAGACAACGGTGTCAAGATGACTATTTAGTGATTGTTTAAAAATAACTTTCCAGTGATGTATTTTAATTGCAATTTCATGTTATAAAAATATTTGGCATATTTTCTTTTAGTGAATGGAGAAGACTACATAACAATGAACTACATGGTCTTCATAGGAAGCCAGATATAATAAGAACAGTTAAGTCTCGTAGACTGCGTTGGGCAGGACATGTTGCGCGTATGGGAAATGAAAGACTTGCATGGAAGCTTCTTGTAGGAAAGCCAGTGGGAAAACGCCCAGTTGTTACACCAAGAATGAGGTGGGAGAATAACATTAACTATTTCAAAAAACGTTAAGCTGAAAATGTATAAAATAATTATTCTACCAGTTATATTATATGGGTGCGAAACATGGACTCTTACTTTAAGGGAGGAAAGGAGATTACGAGTATTTGAGAATAAAGTTCTTAGGAAAATGTTTGGACCAAAGAGAGATGAACAGACAGGTGAATGGAGAAGACTACATAACAATGAACTACATGGTCTTCATAGGAAGCCAGATATAATAAGAACAGTTAAGTCTCGTAGACTGCGTTGGGCAGGACATGTTGCGTGTATGGGCAATGAAAGACGTGCATGGAAACTTCTTCCAGGAAAGCCAGAAGGAAAACGCCCAGTTGGTAGACCAAGAATGCGGTGGGAGAACAACATTAACTATGATTTGAGGGAAGTAGATTATACAGGGAATGATTGGAAAACATTAGCTCAGGATAGGGATGTATGGAGAGCTTATGTCCGCGCGGCCATGAACCTACGGGTTCGATAGTGCCAGTGAGTAAGTAAGTAAGTAATTATAGTTACATTATAGCGGCGGCTCCGTGGCCTCTCACCTCTGGGGTCCCGAGATCGAGCCTCGGTCACTCCATGTGAGTTTCGTGGTGGACGAAACGGAGCTTGAGCAGGTTTTTCTCGGGGTTTCTCCCGTTTACCCCTGCCACAAATTTCATTCCACCATTTCTCCATACTCATCTCATCCATTTCGTTTCATCCGCTCCTGTGACAGGGTCAGGAGTGGTCGCCTGGCATCCTTGATGTTCACAGACGTCTATAAATATAGGGGTTTCATCTCATCTCATTCCTCGACCCGACCCTGAATTGGACACGAGTTGAGGATAATTATATTTATTTACAGTTACATTACATTCTTGTTGTAGTCTAGTGGTTAAGGCAATACGCTGCAAACCGGAACGTTGAGAGTTCGAGTCCCGGTGGGGTCAGGATTTTTAAACAGACCCAAACCTTCTGGTGGCACCACGGCCCTGGGGTCGACTCAGCCTCAAACGGAAATGAGTATCAGACGCTCGTTCTGGGGGGTAAAGGCGGCCGTCACACAGGGCTGACATCAAGTGCCGATTGTCTAGAGAAAGTGCGAGCCTTAACCTCTTATTACCCCAAAGGTCTCCTATGGCATGTTAACATTTGTAGCTGTGAAGTTTCAAATGACAATGTGAATTGATTTTGCTATATATACTTACTCACTGGCACTATCGAACCCGTAGGTTCATGGCCGCGCGGACAAAAGTTCTCCATACTTCCCTATACTGAGCTAATGCTTTCCAATCATTCCCTGTATAATCTACTTCCCTCAAATCGTAGTTAATGTTATTCTCACACCTCATTCTTGGTCTACCAAGTGGGTGTTTCCCCTCTGGTTTTCCTACAAGAAACTTCCATGCACGTCTTCCATTCACCATAAGTGCCACATGTCCTGCCCATCGCAGTCTACGAGAGTTAACTGTTCTTATTATATCTGGATTCCTATAAAGACCATGTAGTTCATTGTTACGTAATCTTCTCCATTCACCTGTCTGTTCATCTCTCTTTGGTCCAAAATTTTTCCTACATGCTTTATTCTCAAATACTTGTAATCTCCTTTCCTGCCTTAAAGTAAGAGTCCATGTTTCGCACCCATATAATATAACTGGTAGAATAATAGTTTTATATATTTTCAGTTTAACGTTTTTTTGAAAGTAGACATCAAGAGTCTCTGCAATGCATAATAGCACGCATTTCCAGAATTGAGCCTATGTTTAATTTCTTTGTGCATCTCATTCCTATTTGTGATTATTGTTCCTAGGTATTTAAATTCAGCCACTATATGTTATATTATAATTTATGTACAAATTTTAATTATAGACAAGTTTTAAAACATCTATGATGCTTTTGATGGATAATAAATAAACAAGTAATAATACCTGACAGTTGCAGGTTCAAACCCAGCCAAGGTTGATGGATTTTTAGGATGGAGAAATCCAGAAGATAAATCCTCCAGGAAGGGCTTTAAGCTATGGGGTATCGAGTCTGAAGATGTTTGGGATTGTAAAAGAACCTGAAGTCTGAATAAAATAGACCTGTGAGCAAAATTTAACCGACCTTCCCTCATCCAAGTAATACCTTAGTCCTACTAGATGTGCTAACCACATGTCACTCACTGACATCTTTAGCTGTGTCAAGAGCAGTGATTGGTGGTGGCAGACATCTACTCTCACTACAACCATATCCTGGCAGTAGAGAGTGAATTCTCCCTTTATCCCTCGTATAACCTAAACTTCAGAGCCGGAGATATGGCAGCTCGGGTATAGTTCACAAGGGCACTTGGGAATTCTATGCTACCCCCCCAGTGGAATCTATGTCCGCATTTTTTGACGGTTGTATTTTTACGGCGAAAGATCGTCTCTTTTTCGACCAAGGTACTTTTTTCGTCTGGCTTATCACCTTCGACCAGTTCGGCATGGGTAACCCTATCGGCAGCAATGCTACCGCCGGCATAGCTCTAAGGATCATTTAAGCACGCAAACCACTCCACCACGACAAGTTAAAGATACCATGGAGTGAATAAAGTGATCCCACTACAAGCCTCAGGAGGCCCTTGGGGTAGCAGGACGTTGGCTCCCACTTTTCTGTATAATCGGCACTCGATGTCAGCCCTGGGTGACGGCCGCATTTATTCCCAGAACAAGTGTTTGGTACTCATTTCCGTTAGAGGCTGAATCGATCCCAGGGCCATAGTGCCGCCAGAGGGTTTGCGTCAGTTTAAAAATCCTGACCCCCACCGGGACTCGAATCCTCGAATTTCCGGCTTGTAGCGCAGTGCCTTAACCACTACGCTACGGCACCTACATAAATTTAAATAAAATTTTTAAAAAAATATTGTAGAAGTAAGTGATAAGGAAGTGTCTAAATGGCTCAAAGAGTAGGGTGCGTGTAGGCAAACAGTTTTCAGACACTTTTGAAATCCAGAATGGGTTGAAGCAAGGAGATGCACTATCTCCTCTACTATTCAATTTTGTACTAGAGCATGCCATTAAATCTTTAGAGAATGAGGAAGGCTTACAACTCAATGGTATTAATAAGCTGTTAGTTTATGCTGATGATGTAGTACTACTGGCCGATAACGAGGAGATACTAAAGGCCAACACGCACACACTATTGAGTAACACTAAGAAATTGGGACTGGAAGTAAATATCAGTAAAACTAAATATATGGTCACACGTAGAAATTCAGTATATAATGGAAATGGACAGCTAATGACAAATGAGGGAAATTTTGAGGAAGTGGCTGAATTCAAATACCTAGGAACAATAATCACAAATAGGAATGAGATGCACAAAGAAATTAAACATAGGCTCAATTCTGGAAATGCTTGCTATTATGCATTGCAGAGACTTTTGATGTCCCAACTCCTTTCAAAAAACGTTAAGTTAAGCTGAAAATATATAAAACTATTATTCTACCAGTTATATTATATGGGTGCGAAACATGGACTCTTACTTTAAGGGAGGAAAGGAGATTACGAGTATTTTGAGAATAAAGTTCTTAGGAAAATTTTTGGACCAAAGAGAGATGAACAGACATGTGAATGGAGAAGACTACATAACAATGAACTACATGGTCTTCATAGGAAGCCAGATATAATAAGAACAGTTAAGTCCCGTAGACTGCGATGGGCAGGACATGTTGCACGTATGGGGAATGAAAGACGTGCATGGAAGCTTCTTGTAGGAAAGCCAGATGGAAAACGCCCAGTTGGTAGACCAAGAATGCGGTGGGAGAACAACATTAACTATGATTTGAGGGAAGTAGATTATACAGGGAATGATTGGAAAACATTAGCTCAGGATAGGGATGTATGGAGAGCTTATGTCCGCGCGGCCATGAACCTACGGGTTCGATAGTGCCAGTGAGTAAGTAAGTAAGTAAGTGATAAGGAACATATATATATGTGTGTGTGTTTTTCCCCCTAAAGAAATACCATACATGGGCTCAAGTTCTGAGTACTTCAACATATGATTTTCCACACTACATTTCTGTAATACTGTTACTCTACCTATTTTCGTCTTTACATTTTGTACTATTTTAAGTGTTTTGCAATGATACATTTTTTTATAATTATTGCACATATATATATATATATATATATATATATATATATATATATATGCAAATTGTAGCATTTACCTTTTTTTTTTTCAAAGTTCTAATAGCACAGGACCACAATGACATAGAATATATGGCTAAAAAACTAAAAGAAGAATGTGAAAAATGGGGACTTCATATAAACATGGAGAAAACTAAATACCTGTGTATAGGAGAAGAAATGGAAAATATAAATTTCAACAATGGAGAAGAACTAAAACCTAGTATTGAATGCACTTATTTAGGAACAAAATTAGACCATTCAGGCGATAACACAGTGGAAATTAAAAATAGAATCGCACAAACAAAACAAGCAATAAATGCTTAAAACTCTGTTTGGTGGAGCAAAAATATTACAAAAAATAGAAAATTACAAATATATCAAACCATAATTCAGAGCATTTTAACATATGGTGCTGAAGTCTGGCAAATTCCTACCAGGGAAATGAAAAGAATATTAAGTACAGAAATGGATGTTTTAAGAAGATCAGCTGGAAAATCTAAAATGGATAGAATACGAAATAAAGAAATAAGGGAAATTATGGGTGTACAAGAGGAGCCGGACATCATAGACATTATAGAAAAGAAAAGATTGTACAGTGGTATGGCCATGTCAAAAGAATGCCAGAGCAAAGATTGCCTAAAATTGTTATGGAATGGATCCCAATTGAAAGGAGGAAGACCGAAGAAAACTTGGATAGAAGGGGTACAAGCAGCTATGAATATCAGAGGAATGGAGGAAGATCAATGGATGGACAGAGAGGAATGGCGTTTGGTTTCCGGAAGATGGCGGCAGCTGCCATGATACCAGATGATGATGATGATGAAAGTTCTACAGAATCGTAATGCACATGCACAAACGCTTAAACAAACTTCCACTAGATGACAGATATCTGTGAATTCATAACGACTAATATTCAAAAATATATTTTAAGAAATGGATGTCCGCTAACTTCATTAGGTTCTGATGGGACAAGTTAGTGTACATCAGATTAATTTACACTTGATTAAATAATATGCATGTAATTTATTTTGTGAGGTTGGGAAGAGGGAAGTTGGTGTACAGTAAAGTTAAAGTTATCCCACAACAGGCCCGGAGGCCCTTCGGGTAGTAGGAGGTTAAGGCTCCCACTTTTTCTGGACAATCGGCACTTTATGTCAGCCCTGCGTGACGGCCGCCTTTACTCCCAGAACAAGCGTCTGGTACTCATTTCCGTTAGAGGCTGAGTCGACCCCAGGGTCATAGTGCCGCCAGAGGGTTTGGGTCAGTTTAAAATGTACAACTATTTCATATAAACATGTTTGGGGATTTATTGCAAATGTTGGTCATACCGATTTCACACATATCTGCCATCTTGTGGAAGTATCTTTAAGCTTTTGTACTATGATTCTGTAGAACTTTAGAAAAATTCATTGGTTGAAGTAATCTGAACTTTTTCCCCCATATATGCCTTAACACTCTGAGTCCTGCAGTGGTAGTACCACGGCATTTAAATGACACTGAAGCCGAAGAAAACTAAATCCCTCGGCATGCTTGTGCTGGTAGATTTACAGGGGTGCTTTCTGAACCAGAAAAGCACAGGCATGCCGAGGGATTTAAATGCCATGGTACAAGTACCATCGCCAGACTTAAGGTGTTAAAATTGAAGAAATTGATGTACAACTAACCTAAAATATGTCATATTCTCATTGAACATTCAATTAAAGTTTAAAGTGATCCCACAACAGGCCTCAGGAGGCCCTTGGGGTAGTAGAAGGTTAAGGCTCCCACTGTTTCTAGACAATCGGCACTTTTATGTCAGCCGGGTTGTCAGCCCTGCGTGACGGCCACATTTACCCCAGAACAAGCGTCTGGTACTCATTTCCATTAGGGGCTGAGTCGACCCCAGGGCCATAGTGTCGCCAGAGGGTTTGGGTCAGTTTAAAAATCCTGACCCCAACGTGACTTGAACCCTCGACCCTCCGGCTTGTAGCTCAGTGCCTTAACCACTACGCTACGGCGTGCCCCCTGAAACATTCAATTGCTTTTGTTAAAACAGAATAGTCCAGTGCGGTAACAATAAAATGAAGATTGCAGGGTAGCTACCTAATCTAATCTACATACTCTAAGCTAACCTACCTAATTTAACTTAAATAATATAACATGAATAAACATTTCACGGCTCAACTGCACTTCTACTAGCGCTTGATTTTTCAGTTATATTGTTGTAAACTATAGCTCTTGTTCTGTATTTACTAACATTATTCAATATTTTAAACTTTTTCAAACAATTTTTTATAACATTATTAGACAATTTTGAAGTATTTATTTAAATATGCAAATCACAATATTATGACACTGTTAGACAATATTGTGATGCTAACTGCTATTTTCTCCATAGAGTATATTACTTAGTCTATGATTTTTCTATCGCTGTTTTGGGTTATCGCTGGTTGGATCAGCGTTAGGGAGTGATTTTTAATAAACGTTTGGTAATTTTAATATTATTAGTATATTTTTTAACATAGATTTGGGGATTTATTGCAAATATTGGTCATTTAAATGTCATAGCGACAGATAGTAATTGAGGATGATAATCGATATGTGGTTCGATTGTGGGTTATTGCTGGCTCTGTAAACTCTGTCACATGCACACTGTTGTTCTATAGGACTCTGAAAATATTTCACACTAGTTTAAGTGCACTTTTCCCGAATATTTTATACAAATCTAATTTGTTGACAACTGCCACAACATGTACAAATTTTATAGTTTTAGGCCTAGATATTTAACATCAAGCATACCTCCTTTGAAAACCACCCCAATGTATAAGTGGATGTATACAAAGTGAATAATGGATGAGCTATAGTAATGAAACTGGATGGATTTCATAAAGAAAAACATAGGTCTATCTCTAAGTCATTAACTTATTTGAAAATATTATATGAATTTTCTCAGAATGTTCTCTAACCTAAATTTCATCAACAATTTTAATTATATGCAATAACTTCTATATACAAGTATATAGTTATGATCATTAATACAGGCACGCCTTAACAGAAATGTGTAATAACCAAAAAAATCAGAAATATCATTACTGACAATCAATTGACTCTTCGCAATAACGAAGGAACTACAATTTAATTGAACATTTAGCGAGTATTCCACTAAATCTTGAAGAATATAAAGGGAACACTTATTAAGTACATAAAGCAGAATTATAAAATTATACCTAAAAGTGAACTTCAACATGAAGATATAAGATAAAAGCAACAAATGGCATAAATTATGAACATAATTAGTTCATACCTGAACTTTTGGTACAATATCCGATAATGACAGCTTCTCATCACTTTGATCTGGCTCCACAGTAAGAAACACAAAACCCAACTTTGACACATCCTGTCTCTGCCCAGTTTTTTCTAGCAGGCGCACAGCAAATAAACCGCGGATTTTTTCGGAATTTTCCAAAACGAATCTGACACTTTTTCGTCTCACACGTATACATGGATGTTGCCCCAATTCATCCATGTCTGGAGGATGTCAACCTCCATCTCCTTGACTACATGGCGTCAAACTTATTCACTTTATTCTACAACTCCACCTGTACTTCAGGTGGCCATCTTGCACGCTTCATTCGTAATGCAGTGCAGCCAACGCAAAATTTAGCACATAGCTGAAACGGATTTTAAAAATAGCTTAATTTCAGTAAAATTACCTAGTATTAAAACACGAATTAATACAATAACAGTATTGTTAAAGCAATAACGACTTTAATATTTTTTTCGATCAATACTAAATCAAGCAGAATATAACCTAATCCAACCTTATAAATTGCTTTTGCTATTTTCACGGGCTACTATATCACGGCACATTTTATTCAGTGTGCCATCAATAGGCCTCTGTTTACGATTATGCAATATAAATAAATAAAGCCTGATATGTCCCTTAAGGGCAAAGGCCTCCCTGTACAGGGGGATAAGCTCTGTTGTGAGTGTCACCCGGTGAGCTGCTCCGTGGTGAGAAGTTGACTTGGTTTGTATACACTGTCTGTTCTGTGATTAGTCCAATTGGCTCTCCATCGTTCTCCAGCTTTTCCTGCATCTGGCGACTCTGGACCATTGCGCCCCTGCTCGTTCTTTGAAGTTGTCAGCCCATCGCCGTCTTGGTCTTCCGCGCTGTCTCTTGCCTGTGTACGGGTCCCACATGGTTGTTTTTATTGTCCACCTGTCGTCCTGTATTCTTGTGATGTCGCCTCCCCACTTCCATTTTTTCCTGATGGCTTGTTGTGCAGGATCAGTTGGTGAGGACATCGCTTGAAGTGTATTCGAGATTCTGTCCTTCAGAGTTATGCGTAAGATTTTCCTCTGGCATACTTGGAATGTGTACTTCAGTTTGGCAGCCATATAACAGTGTTGGAAGAACACAGGTTTGTAGTGTTTCCATTTTGAGTGACTTGTCCAGCAGTATAAATTTCAGTGACCAGAACGCCTTCCAGGCGAGAGCTATTCTTCTGCTTATTTCTTTCTCTACTTTCTGATGGAAGGAGAGTAGTTGTCCTAAGTATATGTACTCGCTTACATACTGAAGATCCATTCCACCTACTTTGATTGGGTTTTCCGGACCATTTAACATAATTTGTGTCTTGCTTTTGTTCATCGAAAGGCCTGCAATTTTGCTAGTGTTTGATAGCTCTTGTAGCATTGATTGGAGTTGTTTTGGGGATCTGGCGAACAATACCACGTCGTCAGCGAATCTTAAGTTGGCATGGACTAATTAAATATTGTAAATACAATAATTAACGAGAGAAAACTAAGCTTGTTTCTAGCTTCACTTTTCACGTGCTGCAATCTATTACCTTCATGCTGAAACCAATATACCAATGCAATCTAGTGGTGCCATATGATGACATCAAGCTACTAATGAAATTGTCATACTGGTAATCTACAGATAATTATGAAGAGAAGGGAGTAGGTGAAACCCAGTGCCAGGACATTACCTACTCCTGTCAAAAAGCACCAAGGAGGTCGCAAAGTTTAACATCCCCATCCAATGGATGAATCACTATAAACAGTACCACATGCCTTCTCAACATATGTACTGAGGAGAGGTTTGAAATGTAATGCAGAAATCTGGTACATAATCTAGCAATTAAAAATTGTACATCATCACCTCTCCTGCCCCTGAAATTGAAAAATTTGTAATTAAATTAATACAATTAATTTAACAATTAAAATTTTCATTTCTCCCAGATATTAAACCTGGAACTGCTAGACAGGAAGCAGACATGCTAACATCCATGCTAGCATGGCAGACTATGTTATTTTGTAAATGGAAAGTTATCATGCTCCAATATTATTATTATTTAAACAATTACACCTTTTATAGCATCCTGATAAAAAAAATTCAGGGACACAGTTTGAACCCTGAAACCTCCAGGCTGTATGCATCAATAATTTTCCTAGCTTGTTTCGGAATGAAAATGCTCTGCCTAGCTATCACTTACAGATGATTCACTACCCATACCCAAATCTAAATTTGAAATGGAATATCAGAATTTCTTCAATTTTAGTATTTCGTAGTTTTCCCAAAATTTTTTAAAACATTATTTCAACTACACTCCCTGATGTATTCTACTTGAATCTTTTTTGGTTTCAACCCCATAATGTTGCTAATGGTTAAAGGTAATTTTTACTCTTTTCTTTTTTTACAATTCAAATGGTTCCACAACAAACTTTCAATCAAATGATAGTACCTAGTACAACTTTGTATTATTCTCTTATTTCTGATTGGGGTTCTGCTTCTTCGTTCATTTTACTTCATAGGTTGGCAAATGAGAGAAATTTTGAAGAAGTGAATTCAAAAACCCAGGAACATAATTACAAACAGGAATGATATGCACGAACAAATTAAACAGACTCAATGAGTGCTATTATGCATTACAGGGACCCTTGCATCCCAATTTCTCTCCACCTTCCAGGCGCCCCAACCTCAGAAGTGGGTTACAAGTACGCCATGCGAGGAGAGAACACCAGGAATGTCAAAAGACAAACTGGGGCATTTGAAAAATAATAAATAAATGGATACGAAACATGGATCTTACTTCAAGGAAGGAGAAAAGATTACGAGTATTTGAGAATAAAGTTCTTTTAAAAATGTTTGGACCAAAGAGAGATGGACAGGTGAATGGAGAAGACTGCATAACAGTGAGCTTCACGATCTTTATGGGAAATCAGGTATAATAACAGAGTGTCTCATATTCTTGATGGGCAGAACATGTGACATGAAGGGAATTGAAAGAGGGGCATGGAAACTTCTTGTAGGAAAACCAGAAGGAAAAAGCCCAGTTGGTAGACCAAGAATGAGGTGGAAGAATAATATTAACCATGATTTGAAGTAAATGGAAATAATGAAAAGATTCCTTGATTTTACCAAATTGCTTACTAAAAAATAAATGAATAAACCGTAATGTTATGATATATAGTTTGATGTGTTTCATCATTTCTCCACTTGGGTGCGCTCTTACAATATTGCAATCTTATTTGGCAATAAATAATATGACAAGCAGCAGTGAATGAACATAACCTCACATTTGATTTGTTTTCAAACATCGCCGTTAACATTAAATATATAAATACTTTAAAATAACTATAGTTAAACAATGATTTGTGAGTAAACAGCTTAATTTTATTCGTTAAATAGTCCTAACAAATGCCACTCTTGATTTCCAAATTATCTAGATAAATTCACTCCTCACTTCGTGAGTCGTGAATTTATCAATAATTTGGAAATCACTCAAGGCATTATAAATAATAAATCAAGCCTGATATGTCCCATTAGGACAAAGGCCTCCTTGTTCAGGGGTTAAGCTCTATTGTGAATGTCACCCGGTGAGCTACTCCGTGGTGAGAAGTTGACTTGGATGTAGCACTTGGTTTGTATACACTGTCTGTTCTGTGATTAGTTAATGCACAGTTGGCTCTCCATTATTCTCCAGCTTTTCCTCTGCATCTGGCGACTCTGTACCATTGCGCCCTTGCTCGTTCTTTGAAGATGTTAGCCCATCGTCTTGGTCTTCCACACTCTCTCTTGCCTGTGTACGGGTCCCACATGGTTGTTTTTATTGTCCACCTGTCGTCCTGTATTCTTGCGACGTGGCCTCCCCCCTTCCATTACTCATGATAAATCCCTTGTGTTTTTTAAGGTTATGTTTAGTTTGACTTATTCCAGTCCTGGACAAATTTATTTTTTCAAAAGAAAAATTAACACTTGAGCCAGATCCAATACAAATGTAAAATTGTCTTTCCTCTTACACAATTTTCATAAGTCCAGAGGCAGATAGCTAGCGCTATGAATAAATTCTAACATTATCTGAGTTCAAACTGGCATGAGCCAGTAACTTTTCACCATCGAAGTATTAAGCTTTACCCCTTAAAAGTAACGTAAATTCTCTTTAAATATTTTGAATATCTCATCCAATAGCATTGTTAATAAGCACTATCTAACTTCGGACTTAAGATAATTGTGTAGGATGAAAGAAAATTTAACACTTGTAGCACTGGGTCTTGGATCGTGTCATGGACTGCATGCTGATGCATTACACTGGTCAACATGATTTTTGTCTCTCGAGTACCAATAGTTACACTTAATGCAGTTTATCATGTTTTCAAATATGTATTCGAAATTTCCCATCACCCACAGTTTTTTTTCATTTCAATTAATGGATTTAAATAATTAATTTTTTAATAAACTTTTTTTCGTCCATTTGTCTACTGTAAAATAAAACCAAATGAGCTAACTCAAATGATTTCAGTTATGGAAAGAGATATCAAATGGAATCCTAATATGCTGGCCGATTATTGTTGGATCATCAAGAGGGATGCTCCACAGGCAAAATATAGCAGAAAATTGTCGTTTCTTACTTTCTAGGCAAGTCCAAATATTGTGTAGTTATGAATGTAGGAAATATTAAAGTGTTTGAAATTATAAATTCCTGTCTCTCGGAAACCTTGCATGATGGAGAAAAACCGATATATTTGAATTCAGGATAAAAAAGATACTATCAGAATCACATATTTTTCTTTCAGAGACAAAAAAAAAGTTTCTTGTTGCTCAGTGTAATCAAAGGTCCAACAAATAAATGTTTCAAAAGCTCGATTACTTGATCCTACAGTCTGCCTGGTCACGAGTCGACGATTTGAAAGTAAACACAGCTCACTAGACGGACTACGGGGAAAATGAATAAAAGATTATTTGAATGTGTTTTAGTATTTATTAAAACTACCAGTACAAGAGTGAATAACACATACTCTCGGCATAACATAAGGACAATACATGTAATGAGTATGTTGCAGGGAGGAGCTCACTATAACCAATGAGAGGGACAATGAGATAATCTCTTGCTAAACTCCACGTGGATCTCACTTATGTAAATAAAACTGCATATAAAAAAATCACAACTTTATTATTCAATAAGAAAAAAATAAGTTATGAAACTTCAATTTTACACAAAAACATACATATAAACCTAAACTCCCTCGCAAAATACCAATACAACTATAAAATATACTGATGAATACCCCTTAAAAACGTATATCTTGCTACTGGAATGAAATTCTTAAAAAAAAAAAAAACTTGTATTAGTAAATGAGGAAGTAAAACTGAAGTTTCAGACCATCATCTAAAATAAGCAAGCATAACATAAATCATAAAGAATACTTCCTGCATCACTTTAGTAACATATTAGCAGCCGTTACATCCTTCAGTGCAAAGCAAAAGACCTTTCCCATCCATTTCATACAGCACTTAAATAATCAATTGAGTTGGTGTTTACTTGATGAAAATCCATATCTATTAATTAAATAAAAATAAAACTTAGTTTTATTTGATTTTCATATTTATTAAGACAGCTGTTTCAGTACACTGTACCTTCTTGAGACATGTTAACAAATTATGAATTGTGTTCCAACTGATCTAAGCAACAATACAACAATAATTTATTTAAATTTTTTAATTTAACAAAGGCGATTCATTCAAATCAAGTTGAGAATTTAACAGTTTATTACTACTTTTCAATGTATTTATTTCTACAGCCTCCAAAAGGTCTAACTTCTTACCCTTATCACAAACATGTAAAATTTCAAAATTTGGATCGAAACAATGATTAAATTGGAATATTCCAATTTGTGATAAGGGTAAGAAGTTGGACCTTTTGGAGGCTGTAGAAATAAATACATTGAAAAGTAGTAATAAACTGTTAAATTCTCAACTTGATTTGAATGAATCGCCTTTGTTAAATTCAAAAATTTAAATAAATTATTGTTGTTAATATTTAATTTTAGGAAGTTATATTTTGAGGTTATTTTAATTATATTATTTTTGGTCTGGACATCTTACCTCAATATTAATATTGATTTGTTCTTGGACATGTTTCAAAACAATTCTGTTTTATCGTCAGTTTTCCCAGACTGGGAAAGTCCGGGCACTTGGCCCGGAAAGCCAAGGGTCCCGGTCTAGGCGAAAATTTTTCTCTTCAAATATAATAATTCATTTTAATAAATTTAACTGAGTCAGTAACATCTTACGTCTTATTTTAGTAGAATTCTTGACAACACGTTTCAGTATGTCTGCATACTAAGTCAGAGAAAGCTGATGAAACGTATTCTCAAGAATTCTATTAAAACATGACATAAGATAATTAAATTAATGTTTTTATTACCTCACCTCATATCCTTTTTCTTCTAGACTGCAGTTTCGGAGCTTATCTCTATCATCAGTAGCCTCTAGTCGATCGATGTTATGTCGTTTCTTGGTGGTTTTCTTCTTCCTTCTATCGGTGGACCGATGAACCTCTGGATCAGGTCAAAATTTGTGGAAGTTTCAAAATTCATGACTTTTATCTTTCTTGTTTTTTTGGATATGGATTTTTTTCCCAGATCGTGAGTTCTTTCTGTTTTCTAGGCAAAAATGTTTCTCTTCAAATATAAATTATCCTTCAGTGAGAAGTGTTAAATTAATAAAAAAATAAATAGAAGCCCTACTGGCTTTATAAAGTAGTGTTCAATTCCTAAATGTCTTCTTAACTAAGAGGCCGCCATATGCAAAGACAGAAGCAATGGTTCCAAAGCATTTAGTGTGAGGGAATTACAACGTATAAAGAGAAAAATTTGCATCTAGATCGCAACTCGCCTCGGTAGCTCAGCTGGTAGAGCATTTGACCCGGAAAGCCAAAGGTCCTGGGTTCGAGTCTCGGTCTAGGCGAAGATTTTTCTCTTCAAATATAATTTATCCTTCAGTGAGAAGTGTTAAATTAATAATAAAAACATCACATAAACTGTTCTTTCAATCTTGTATTCACCTTAGAAATGTTAAAAATGGAGAAATAGAAAAATCTGCAATAGCTGCACATGCATGGTCAGAAAAGCACAGAATCGAAACAAAGGCCAAATTACTGAAACATTTAAATAAATCTAAGGAACTCACAATTTGGGAAAAAATTTACATCCACAAAAATAAGGAGAAAACTATGAATTTTGAAATTCCCGGGAAAGAAAAAAAAATTTGTTTTGGAAGTTCATCAGTCAGCCAACAGAGGGAGTAAAAATCAACCTACAGGATGACAACCACAAACACAACAGTTAGAATGCATCGACAATGTCGCATAGATGCGACGAAACTGTAGTCTGCAGAATATAAAAAAAATAAACCTCATAGTGATTAATTCCTATAAAAAATATGATTAATAGTGAGTGGAGAACTTATTTTTAACGATTCACCTTATATAATTTCAAATTTCTTTGATACCGGTGGTTTCAGACAATATCTTGTCCCTCTTCAGTCATGGAAGCCATGACTTTGATACTGGCGGTTTCAGACAATATCTTGTCCCTCTTCAGTCATGGAGGCCATGACTGAAGACAAGAAAGACAAGATATTGTCTGAAACTGCCGGTATCAAAGAAATTAGAAATTATATGAGGTGAGTCGTTAAAAATATGTTCTCCACTCACTATTAATGATATCCTCATAATGTTTACTTCCCAATATTAATTTAAATACAAAAAAATATGAGTTGAGTCAACATAATTTAAAAAAACCTCATAGTGTTATCATATATGAAGAGAGAAATTTTACGCCCAGACTGAGACTTGGCTTTCCGAGCCAATGCTCTACCAACTGAGCTACCAGAGCAAGTTACAATCTAAATGTAAATTTCTCTCTTATATTGTTTATTTTTTTATTATTTCACTCACCTCATACTTCATAATTCATAGCAGACCCTGGGTTTCTTCACATCTTTTGTGACATTCTCAATGCTGTGTCATGTTCACAACAGACGTCCAACGGCTTTCTATCCTGCAAACTGACCTCTGCGCCATCTGGTGGCCGACCAAAGAATTTCCAAATCAGTCCTCTCTCCTTATAACCGGGTATTTCAAAATTCATAGTTGTATTTTCATTCTTGCATATGTAAATTTTTTCCCAAATTGTGAGTTCCTTCGGTTTTTCCAATTGTTTAAGTAATGTTGTTTTGGTTTCTATTCTATGTTTTTCTGACCAGGCATGTGCAGCTATTGCAGATTTTTCAGTTTCTCCATTTTTAACATTTCTGAGGTGTTCTTTTAATCTTGTATTTAGATTCCTTTTTGTTTTTCCTATGTATATTTTTTCACAATCTTTACAATTAATTTGATAAATTCCCGATTTTTTGCAGTCTTCAATCTTTTTCATTTTTGTTGGTTTTTATTAAATTACCTAAGCTGTAATCATTTTTCGGTGCTAATTTAATGTTGAATTTGTTGAAACTTGTCAAATACTAAAGGATGGTATGTGAACTTCTTGAATTTTTTGCCTATATTTGTATCTGTCTGAAGAGTACTTTCATTAATGATTTTTTGTTTTTTGAATTTATTTATTTTCTTGTGTATCATCTTCTCTTGAAAACCATTATCCTTCGCAATTTTTATGATGTGTCCTTTCTCTTTGTTCTCTCTCATATACTAAATGTGTTATTCCTAAAATGTTGAATAAAAGTATTTTTGTGTATATAACACAATAAAAAGATATATTTTCCAATTTTTAAACATTTAAAAAACCCGTATATAAAGTATTACAATGTAGCAATATTTATTTCCACAAAGTGTTATAATTTCAAGAATTGTGCTTCTGAAATGGACTGAAAGGACATACATATCTTATATCAAACTCTTGTTAAAATGACAAAACATGTTTTAATATGCACAAACTAGCAGGCAATGTGCGTAATACTACCTCTGTAGTTACAACATACACCTTTTCTTAACAATTAGAAGACTTTTATCAGTTCTTCTCTGTTCACACTCCATTTCCTTCTATTACAATGTTAGACTAAATTACTACTCTCAGTCCATTACTGTAGGCAAGAGAGAACACCTTGGACCTATGTGCAAATGTTTCTGTAGTAGATAACATTTTTAAAAAAGTGGCATACCAGAAACAGAACTATGACATTAAGACCGGTATTCAAGAACCAAGAGTAGGTCTTGCCATCTCCGTCTTCCGTAAGCTGAGGTTCTCATCTTTCAATGTGTTCCTGACATTTTTTAAAAATAAATATCTTGTTAGCACATGTTGAATAGAGTGAGCCAGTTGGAATAAGTTCTGCATGTCCCACATAATTAACTATTGAGAGATGGGCAGAGTGTTGCTCTTTGCAGAAAGCTTGGTTCTTTAATACCGGACTTACGGAAGTTGATCACACATTTAACCCATTTGCCTCAAAAGACGAGGTAGACTTGCCAGCAGTTAAATGGCCTTCCAACTCAGAAGACGAGGTACACTCGCTTAACTTTGCCGTTATATATTTTGTATATCCCTTGGCAGGATAACCTTTTGTTAACATTTATGAATAATACAGGAATGTGTTTTTGCCTTCATCCTTATTGTGATCTCAAGTATCGTTATCTTTTGTTTGTTTTGAATGTCTGAAAATAGACTATATAATTTATGGTAAGTTAAATATGGTTTCTGGGAAAATACATTGAGCATTTAAACTTGAAGCAAATGGATTAATAATGCCAAACAATAGTTCTAATCTGACACTTGTAGAGGGTGAAGGCAAAGTATTCCTCTGAAACCGGTCCAAGAAGAAGAGCTAATACAAGTTGAGGCATAAAGAACCAGTTCAATTTCTCTTATAAAAATAGCTCATAGTGTGAATTCATTACAATTTTATGTTAAATAATTTTGAATATTAAAATTTGACAGATCTTTATATGTAAAAATTCAGCATGCTTACATTTGTGCTAGCCAAACTCTAAAAGTAGTCAGTCCATTGACTTGAAAATATGTACACACATGAAAATTCATTGGAGAACATTTTGTTTAAACAACTCACCTCGTAGGAGTCATGCTTCCATGATACCGCACAGTCGTGTTTATCCTCAGCCATAACTCCGACTCAGAGTTATGGCTGAGGAATTAGTCGGAGTTATGGCTGAGGATGAACACAACCGTGTTTGAAACCGCGGTATCATGAAGGATGAATCCTATGAGGTTAGTAGTTTAAACAAAATGTTCTCCGATGAATTTTAATGATTATACCTCATAATGTTTACTTCCCAACATTAATTTAATATAATGTACACAGCAAGTGTTTAACCATTATCTATTATTCTATAAAACCATTAACCCATTGCCTTATTAATATTTTCCTCCACAGTTGCACCATTTAATTTTAAGAAAATTAGGATAACCGAAAAACAATGGCTTATAACTCACGATCTTTCAAGAGAAATTGAGTATGTTTTTCACCATTGAATAGATCATTCTCTCAGCTTTCCAACAGTATATAACATGTCATGACATCTATTGACAAAACTAAGAAGAAGCTACAGCTGCTCAGTCCGGCTCACAGCCGCCTGGGTAAGAATGGGCTTCACTTGATCAGCCGGCTCACAGCCGCCTGGGTAAGAATGGGCTTCACTTGATCAGCCGGCTGGGAGCCGTCTGTGTAAACCAATGGGTTAAGTGTAGGAGTTCACCTCAAACAAAAATTTAAAAATAGCTCTAGCAATTGCAATTTTTCAATGTTTCACAATGAAACTCAGCATGTACTATTAAAATAACTGAGGTAGTTATTATCCAAAATTAAAATTTGACTCTAGCAACTGTCATTTTTGGTCCTGTTTATTTCAGACGCACAGGTGTTACACAGTTTTCAATAGAACAAAATTACGAGATTAAATTTATAACCATTTTTTTCTCACTTATTCAACTAAAGATAAAAATGCATATTTAATGTGTTTAGGCGTAGCAGCGCACAACAGCTATTAGCTAGTTCTAAATAAAAATTTTAAATTATAACATAAAATTCTTTGGAAATGTTTTAGATTTTCAATTATGTACTGAAAAAGCAATTCAACGTTTACATGTTTCAACTGATGAGAAAAAAGGTGTATGTCGTAAAAACTTGTTCTGACAAGTTAGAAGCCAGCAGTAAACAAAGAAGTTATCTTGGAATGGAATATACAAATCCAGCAGTTCTCACTCTCTTTCCTGCTTTCATCCCTGCATTTTCACTAACACCAGATCTCAAGTATTTCCCACCTAGACAAAGTTACACTTTTGTAAAGCATGGATACACTCAATTACTATCTACATATTGTCAACAAGTAGTTGGATACAGTAAGATAGATAAATCTGCATAAATAGGCAATTCTTTTAATAAATAAGTTAAGATTGTTGTCATCTTACTTATACTGGTTGTTACAACTAATATGAGGTAAGATGACAACAGATTAAACTTTCATAAATTAATGAGTAATTCTTTTACATTTACATTTTACCTCATATTTTATGTTTCTTCAAACACGGGAACTAGTTTTTAAGAGAAGGATCTCTCTCATTTTCTACCGACATTATGACTACCGGATTTTCGTTGGAATCTCCATCAATAACGTTGCCATCTGGTGTTGATTTGATGAACTTTGAGATGAGGTCATGTTCATCAGGAATCTCGAAATTCAATATTACATTGGCACCGATAAATAAATTTAGCCTCGCTAATCTATTAATAACTAATAAGAAATTGAACACCCCAGATAGCAAAAAATTTGGAATTTATCATAAGTAATGCCACGAGTGATTTCCAAATTATCGATAAATTCACGACTCACGAAGTGAGGAGTGAATTTATCTAGAGAATTTGGAAATCAAGAGTGGCATTTGTTAGGACTATTTAACGAATAAAATTAAGCTGTTTACTCACAAATCATTATTTAACTATAGTTATTTTAAAATATTTATAGCCTATATTTAATGTAAACGGCGATGTTTGAAAACAAATGAGAAACGATAGGTACGCTTCTACTGCTTCATTTGTTTATCACTGCAACCAGATCATACTATTTATTGCCAAAGGAACGCAATATTGTAAGGAGGAGCTTTCTTTAATATGGTAATCATAACACTGATAAATATTTGGTGAAACACGATTCTGATTGGTTGTAAAACAGAAATCATTGAAACGTGATTGGTCATTGACTCCCATTTGGGGCATGAGTTAAATAGTCAAATTAATTCTAAGAACTGCAATAAAGTATACATAGGAAAAACAAAAAGGAATTTGGACACTCGCACTAAGGAGCACTTTAGAAATGTTAAAAATGGTGAAATTGAAAAATCAGCTATTGCAGCACATAGTTTATTGGAGAATCATAAAATCGAAAAACAAGCCCTACTTTTAAAACATTTGGAAAAACCTTTAGAATTGACAATTTGGGAGAAGATATATATTCAGAAGAACAAATTTAGATCCGTGAATTTCTAGATTCCTGACGAACGTGACCTCATCTCAAAGTTCATCAAATCAACACCAGATGGCAACGTTATTGATGGAGATTCCAACGAAAATCCGGTATTCATAATGTCGGTTGAAAATGTGAGAGATCCTTCTCCCAAAAACTAGTTCCCATGTTTGAAGGAACATGAAATATGAGGTAAGATGTTAAAAAATGACTCATTAATTTACAAATCAAGAACCTCATAATGTTATTTAACTATGAAAAGATTAAACTTTATTAAATATATGTAGGAAGTAACATTATGAGGTTTCTTTTAATTATTAATGAGTGCTATAAGATAAATTGTCCCGCGCCCTAGCCAAGTGGTTAAGGTAGGAAGCCTTGGCGCAGAGCTACGGGACTTGCGCTGGTTCGAGTCTCCATGGGGGAACAAATTTTCTCATGGTATTTCGGCCAGTATGGGACCGGTGCCCACCCAGCATCGTGATGCATTTGGGTAGCTACAATAAGTAGCGGCTCCAGGTTGAGAAAACCAGCTATAACGGCTGGGGGACTCGACATGCTGACCACACGTCACCCCTACACTCCTGATTATCATCTACCTCTGTGATTGTCACATGTGGATGTGAGGCCAGCAGCCGGCTGGTGGGCTAAGGGCCTTGTAGGCCTGTCGCGCCAGGAGTTTTTTTATAAGATAAATTAAATTGTTTCATACCTCTCCTCATAACCAGTCTTCTAAGTGTATTGCGATTTCAAAGCCTTGGCGGCCTCATCATCGGAAGAACTACTTCTTCCCCCTGTTGGTGGATCAATGAACCTCCGGATTAAGTCAGAATCCATGGGAATTTCAAAGTTCATGAGTTTTTCTTTCTTGTTTTTCTGAATATGGATTTTCAAGAAAACAAGAAAGAAAAACTTATGAACTTCGAAATTCCCACGCATTCTGACTTAATCTAGAAGTTCATCAGTCCACCAACAGAGGGAAGAAGTGTTCTTCCGATCGACATAACATCAGTCATCAAGGTAGTACTGGATATGAGGAGAGGTATGAAACATTTTAATTTTATCTCAAATTAAACCTCATAGTGATTTATTCCTATAAAAGTTCAAAAGAAGTGGTATATTTTTACTGCTATTCTTTTTGCAGATGATTTAGCTCTCCTGGCACTTTCCGAAAATGATTTGCAACGATCAATTTATAATTTACAAAAAATAGCTGCCAAATTTAATATGGAAATATCAATTAACAAAACTAAAATTATGGCATTTCATGGGAAGGACTTCATACAAAGTAAAATCTGTCTCCAGAATAAAATTTTAGAGAGATCTAATCAATTTAAATGTCTTGGATATTATCTCTCTATCTGGGATGAAAAGGATATCCCTGAAAAACTTACTAGTTATAATAAAAGTTTAGGAATTATTAATCAAGTTATGAAACCATCCCTTGTACAAAAAAACACTAGATTACGTTTATATAACACTTTGGCTAGACCAGTGTTGACCTATGGTAGTGAAGCATGGACACTAAAAAAACAACATGAAAGCAGAATAACGGCTTGTGAAATGAGATTCATGTGCAGAACAGCGGGTTACACCAGATGGGATCGGAAAAGGAACACCGATATCTTAAAAGAATTGAAGACTATGCCAATTTTGGAATATATTAAACAGTACCAACTAAATTGGAAACACCATCTTGAAAGAATGAGTTTAAATCGGATCCCCAAAGCTGTTTATAATTATATACCAAGAGGACGAAGATCTCTGGGCCGTCCTATGAAACGCTGGAGGGAAAATTTTCTATAGGATCGTAACAGGCCTTGGCCTAATACTTGGAAGGAAGAAGAAGAGAAGAAGATATTTTTACTCGTGGCTCGTAGCATTTGGGGTTAGGGAATTAACTATGTATAAGAGAAAAATGTGTGTTTAGCTCAGATGGAAGAGCATTGACATAGAGAGTCAAAGGTCCTGGGTTCAAACCCCAGTCTAGGCGTATATTTTTCTTTTAAAATATAATTTGTCCATCTAAGGTGTTTAAAAACGAATAATATTAACATTGATGATAATCATATTTGCTTTGTTTAGTATGATGTGTGTGTGTGAATATTGTGTTGTCTCAGACACTGAGCTGATGGCTCAATTGGGGAGACCCTCCATGTCCTTGTATGGTGAAAAAAGTATGTGTGTGATCCACTGCCATCTGGCAGTTTACAAAATAATTCCTTCAAAAGAACACCAGATGGCAGTTTGGATAATTACCGGCAAAAGAAAAAATTGACAGTCGAGAAAACAGCTGAGGATGGTGACGATGGTCGCTGATACAGCAGTGCTGTGTTTAAAAAACATAGAAGTATGATGTAAGAAGAATTCACGATTCATTTAATTTATTAATAAAACCTGATAATGTTAAAAATTCCCAAATTCATTATATTAAAATACAAAAGTCTCGTAGATGTTCACCTCCATATTAATATACACAAATACCAAATTGATACACACATTCATTTGCGGATATACTATAATAAAGCTTTAAGAATTATCAACCAAGTTTTTAAACCATGAAAAGTGCAGACACACACAAGAATGAAAATCTATAAGTTCTCGCTAGACCCATAATCTGTTATGGCAGTGAAGCTTGGACCATCAGAACTCAGGATGACCGCCATATTACAGCCACGGAGATGAAATTTCAGCGACGAACTGCAGGTTATAGCCTTCTAGACCACCAAAGAAATTCAACAGCCAGAGAGTTAAACATCGTACCTATATCTGAATACCTCCAAGAATATAGAAACAATTGGCTAGCCCATGGATCGTCACAGAATACCAAAACAAATTCTTCACTACATTCCTTGAGGCAGATGATCTGTGGATCGACCTTTTCAGAGATGGCAGGAGACCGTAACGGGCCACTGGGCCTAATACTTGAAAGGCAGATGATGATTCATTTGCGGATAATTACAGAATTATCATTAGAGATAAATTTTGACATAAAAATATGAATTGGTTAAGTTTTGAAAGAAAAGCTTAAAAAAAAATACTTTGAACTATGTAGCAAATAGCACTGAGGCATATTTTAAATTTTAAATAAACTTTGTTGTTTCAAAATCTTTAATGCAAGCGTACGGAGGTACCATCTGTTGATCAAAATCATAATTAATATCATCAATCATGTAAAATGTCAAATTTATAAAATTAGTTATATTAAGTTTTGAAAAAAAAAATTCTTTTGACTAATTTGATGAAAAATTTATTAAATTTTTTATTGAAAAGTTCATTTTAGCAACACATTCTACATTGGATTTTTTCCCCTCAAATGTAACACTTTCAAACGATTTGGCTCAGGAAAATTAGCTGCATTTGAAAAGAGTAATTTTTGTATCTTTTAAAGGTACTGAGTTTTGAAAGTATGTTCCTCACATGTCCGATGCCATAGCCAAACATAATGCCTTGGTACAGAACTACAGGACTTGTGCTGGTTTGAAAGCCCATGGGGAAAGAAATTCTCTCATGAAATTTTGACTAGCACTGCAAGGAATTAAAGTAGTTACAATAATTCAAAGTTAAAATTGGGAAACACATTATGAGGTTCTTAATTAATAAATTAATGAGTCATTTTAACATCTTACCTCATATTTCATGTTTTTTCAAACACGGTAACTATAGTTTTCAAATGATCTTGTCATTCATTTTCAACCGCCATGTTTGAAAAAACATGAAATATGAGGTAAGATGTTAAAATGACTCATTAATTTATTAGTTACAATAAGTTGTGGCTGTACATTGAGAAAACTAGCAATACTGTCTGGGGAATGAAATATGCTGACTGAATACTGGCTCGTTGATTGATCATCTCTTATGTCTAAGATATGTGCTAGAGTTTGTAATTTTTGGAGATTTCCTTTTAGATTATTATCTTTATTGATTTAAATGTGAGTTTCTGGGATTTTGAGTACATGATTTTAGATCCTATGTCAGCAATTTCATTGTCTTTTATGAAGCAGTGTTCTGGGATTCATTGTCAAGTGCCTTTTTTAATTTGTTTTGTCACTGTATGAATTTCCATGATTTCTTAATGAAATGGGTAATGGTACATTTTAAAAGAGAGAATTTTAATGTATCATAAGCAAAAACCTGCAGAGAGAGTGTATATTTTAAGGATCTCAGGATGAAAAGAGGATGGCAAATCAGTTTTATAGCAAAATCTTTTGGAAACAATAGAACGAGAGAAAAGGTTGGAAAAGAGAAGTCATTAATAGAGGCAACTGAAGTGATTTGGGCATGTGTGCCATGTCAGAGGAAAGGAAACCTAAACAGGTAATGGAAATGAGAAACACAGGAAGAAGAGTAAGATCTGGAATTAAATGGGAGAATATATTGGACAGAAAAGGACTAGAATAAAAGAACAGATTGGACATGAGAGGCCATTAAAGAGAGGCAACTGAAGTGCAATGGGTAATGTATGCCATTTGTTAGAGAAAAAGGAAACCCTAACAAGTAATGGAAATGAGAAACAAGCGAAGAATTAGAAGAGAAAAACCTAGTTAAATGGAAACATACATTGGACAGAATGGGATAAAAGCGAGGCAAAACAATTGTAGAAATGAACAGAATGTGCCGGGATAGAAGCTGACGGAGGAACTCGGTGGTCCAAGGCGAATCCAATGCCTAAAGGCATTAAGGGGCAGATGAATAATCTCTTGTCATTTATGTAGATTTACCTTAATATATAGTTAACACCTTGAGAACTGAGATTTATGACGGAGTTGAGTGTATTCAAATGTAAGGTGGAAATACTTGATTCCTTGAACGTCAAATGAAAGGAGGTCCACAACAAAATAAATATAATGTGGAACTAAGTGTGTCGAGGTGGGAAGCAACCCACATGCCTCCCACAATGCAGCTCACCAAAAAAAAACAAAGTAATCAAGTGAGCCATAGAGTTGTCAGCATGTCACCCTCATAGGTGAGACACGTAGCCGACACCTTCATTTCAATCTTCAGCTACTTTCCCACGGTGGGGCACCTCAAGAGATTTTGTTGCGCCACCACATGTACACAAGATTTGGACTTAAGTTTGCAATATTCACGTCCGACGAAAGCAATGAGAGGGGAGAGAGCACTGCTAGAACACGAATCATCATGTGCCAGCGTTCGAGACAATGTTTTACCATTTGAAAAATAGTTGCAAAACGTGAATTATGCACATTTCCACACAGTTTACTGCTGCCATCCTGCAGAACACAGGTAATGCTAAATCTAAATACATATAAGCACTGAAGGGAACCACAACAAAATACATCATAATGTTTGCTAAAACTACGACTACTGCTGAAGGGGAACTTCATATGGGGCAAGGGAGAAGGCCCCAAAAGGCGCCGAGCGACGAATGGCTTGTTTCCATTCGTGCTACGGGCCACTGCGGACCCTCAGCTTGGGAATTTAGAGTAGAAAGCGTAAGTGAGATTGTAGTTCTTAAAGCTACAGTACTGGATATCATGACGCAGCCAATCTCCAAACGAAGATGCTTTCTCCAGTTCCCTCGGACATTCAGCAGAAGGAGATGTCTGAAAAACAAAAAAAAAATTATTTCACATTAAATTAAACAATCCAATGCACCTCAGGTGCCAGCATCTTCCTGATTAGCACATCAACTTCAATACTATGCAGGACTGAAAACTCCAATTGTCAAATTGTAGCAACAATGGTGAATGTTGTTGTTTTCTAATGGCGAGATTTGACGCCTAAGTCATTTTCTCTCTGGCTTCCCAGTACTAGCGAACAAGGTCCTTAGAGTGTTGTGCAGTTGGATTTAAAGCTAGACAGACTAGAAGGTGGTATTTGTCCATGATCAGGTCCGGGTCTTTGCATATGACACATCTGTCGGATTGGAAAACGTTTATTCTGTGGAGGTGGTGAGCCAGGCAGTCGTGTCCTGACATCAGTCTGAATTTTGCTACTGCTTCCTTGCGGCCTTTATATTTTATTTCTGTGTATAGCTCATCAATTTTTCCTCATGGTTTCTCTCTGGCTGTTGCAACAAGGTTTTCTTTCATGTTTTCAATTTGGAATGCTTTCTTAATTTCTTCGATCTTTCTGTGGAGGTTCGAATTGGGGTGGGTTATCTGTATTTTTGTACCCTTTTTGGCAAGTCCATCGGCTATTTCATTGCCAACTATTCCGATGTGTGAGGGTATCCACTGGAAGGCTATTAATTTATTTTGGTTGTTGAGGTATTTCAGAAGTTTACGGCATTCCAAGATGGCGCAAGCAGCACCAGTACAACGGTGAATGTTATATTAATAATATTCCAATCATGACCTATGGACTAGAAGTGATTTGGAAGAACCTAAATAAGGCAAACCAAGAGAAAATAGAGAAAGTCAAAGCACACTTTTTAAAGACAGCGCTTAGCGTATCAAAATACACGTCTTTACGCCTAACATTAATACTGACAAAGGAACCCTTCTTCATAGAAGAGCTCCACCTGGACCTTCTCCTGCCGGCAACAGATGCATACAAAGAACTGCTGTGGGAACTCAACGAGAAGAGAGAACAGATATGGCCTGAGTTCTAAGCAAATGATGCGATGATCTACAGGGAATGGACAGCAGCCAGATACGACCTCAGACACACCGTGACGAGAGTCGCGGTCCATGGTTTCCACCACAGGATATGCACAACAGTGAAGCGCCATAACCCAGAAGAAAAGTGCAAGTGCAAACTACGTGGGTCGCACTGCGACCGATATCACCTATTACAGTGTAAAACATAGAAACATCGATAACAGACTTCTGTAAGACATGAAAACAATTCTTTCTACATGGCCATTGGCTGCAATAATACCTATTATTACATATTAATAGTATTAAGAGATTCCATGACTGGTGTTTCTACCAGACGTCTCTTCCTCGACTGCGGAGGGCATCTCCCGTGGTGAATACCTCTAGGTAATGTTCCCTGGTTGGAGGCTCGAAGACTGCTGGAAACCGATATTTACACTAATGCTGGTCCCAGTATAAATAGCCCATTTGTATAAATACCGGTTTCACAGTCGAGCTTCTGACCAGGGAACTATCTAGAAGTTCTCGCCACTGGAGATGCCCCCTGCAGTCAAGCCAGAAACATCTGGAAGAAATGGATCACAGCCACATAGCCTGGAATCTCTTAATGTTATGATTACTGGCCATGAAAACCTGCATTCTACGAATGTTGCATTTATTTATTTATCAATTTAAAATGTTATTGTCTTTAATAGTGAACGGAGAACATATTTTAATTGACTCGCCTCATACATTTTCAAACTTCTTTGAAACCGTTGGTATCAAAGAAGTTTGAAAATGTATGAGGTGAGTCGATTAAAATATGTTCTCCGCTCGACGGTTTCAAAGAAGTTTGAAAGTGTATGAGGTGAGTCGATAAAAATATGTTCTCCGCTGACTATTAATGATATAACCTCATAATGTTTACTTCCCAATATTAATTTAAATATATGTTATTGTCCGTCCAACGGATCTTTGCTCCCTTATGATGTGAACTAAAGCCTACTTCCTTTTCTGCCTCGGCAAATCATTTCCTTCCCTGCATTCCTATCACTCTCTTGCACTTGCACTCCAGTGTTGTCAACTCAACTCCAACCTTACATTATTAAATGTTCAAGTTCCATGACACTGGGGGGAGTTTAACCACATCCCTACACGATAGCTGGTGTTTGACGTAGTGGGAGGGGGAGTGCGGTGAAATATAGACATGTACCTTTCTAAGAACGATGTAAGCGCTATAGGAACACAGATCCGTTGGTCCGAGTATATAATCCACAGTTATAAATCAATGGTAAAGAGAAAAATTTTTGCCTGAACCAGGAATCGAACCCCGAACCTTTAGCTTTCCGTGCTAATGCTCAGACCACTGAGCTAATCCAGGCTTAATTCCCATCCAAGCAGAAACCCTTCCTTTACCTTACTCTACTGGTCGCACATTCAATTGCAATGAATCATCATTCACAAATACACAATGAATTGCTTCTACCTGAAGAAGACATCAAGGGACTCCACACAGCTATAGCATTATTTATTAAATTAATATTGAGAAGCTAAAGCTATTACTACGATAGAAATAAGTAAATCAATAAACACAATTAAATTATTGTAAATCAATGGTAAAGACAAAAATTTTTGCCTGAACCAGGAATCGAACCCCGAACCTTTAGCTTTCTGTGCTAATGCTCAGACCACTGAGCTAATCCAGGCTTAATTGCCATCCAAGCAGAAATCCTTCCTTTACCTTATTCTACTGGTCCCACATTCAATTGCAATGAATCATCATTCACAAATACACAATGAATGGCCTGATGTAATTATTGTGTTGTGTTGGTGGGAGAGCCATCCATGACACACCATGGAGTGGTACATTACTTTATTCTTTTGTAGTCAAGAGTATTGATGATACACATCAGCTTACCTCATTAGCAAATACTGTAAGTACAAATTTCCCTGGCTGGAAAGTTTCCAGTACACGTGAGATCACATCTTTGTATGAGGTATGTGGCACATTGCTCTCAAAGCTGACGTAGGAAAAATCAGGTTCTGGTGTCACATGAATTGTCATGTAGCATCCCTGAAAAAAAAAATCAAGCATTACTGATAATTGACTTTTAGGAATTAACATTATAAATAATATCCTTAACTTGTGTCCAACTCAGGGTCGGGTCGAAGAATGAGAGAGATGAAGTCTCGTATACAGAGGTCTGCGAATGACAAGGGTGCTGGCCAACCACGCCTGATGCACCATCACAGGGGCAGATGAACAAAATGGATGAGATGAGAATAAAATTGTGACAGGAGAAAATGGGAGAAAACCCCGAGAAAAACCTGCCCAAGCTCCGTATCGTCCACCATGAAACCCATATGGAGTGACCAAGACTCTATCTCGGTACCCCAGCAGTGAGAGGCGAGCATCTAACCACTTGCACCACGGAGCCGCCAGGAATTAACAGTTAATTTATTTAAGAAAGATTGTATCACCTCACCTAATATCCTTTTTTGGGACCTCCATCCACAGTTCTTTCACGGCTGTTATGTCATTTTAAAGAACCACCTCAGAGGGAGCAGGAGGCAGTTCTTTAAGACAACATAATAACGGTCATGAAAGTACTGAGGATGGAATATAATAAGGCCACAAAAGTGGTCCAATAAGAAGGATATTAGGTGATGTGATTTAATTTTTCTTAAATAAATTACTCAATCCATCCATAGTAATTCTGCCCGAGGGCAGGCCTTTCACTGCAATCATAGCATTTTCATGCTATGCTTTGCAGCTTTACTAGGGAATTGTAGGTGTGGTAGCTTCCCGTTGGTTTACACACCAGTGAAGGATGATGATGATGATGATGGCCAGATGATTTCGGGGACCGTTTGGGCCTTAAAGTTTTCCTGACATGTCTTACAGGTGAGGAAAAACCCTGATAAAAACTGTCCCAACCAGGGATCGAACCCAGGCCCGCTGCGTGACAAGGCAGCACACCTCTCGAGACCACAGCGGTGGACAAATAAATTACTGGTAATTACTATTCTAAAACTTACAACACCACTAACAAATTCTAGTGAATGCCACGGTTATAGACATATGTATGAATTTTAATGATTATACCTCATAATGTTTACTTCCCAACATTAATTAAATATATGTTGAAACTGTTTGTTCAAGAAAGAACCAGTTTAATGGATTCCTTGCACCCTTTACATATCACACATGTCCCCATTGGTAATGTCTAGTATGTAAAGGATACAATAAATCAATTAACACGGTTCTTTCTTGTAAAAAGAGCTTGAATATAGCCTTATTGAATATATAAATATATATATATGAAATAACACTATGAGGTTTATTTTAATTATATTTGAGTTGTATATTTTGACCTCATATTTCTTGATTTTTATGCAGACCTGGTTCCATCACTAACTGTGCGACATTCTCGATGCTTCACAACTGTTGTCTTGCAGTTGTCCCTCCTGCAAATTGATTTCTTCGCCCTCTGTTGGCTGACCGATGAACTTCCAAATCAAATTGTTTTCCCTTTCACAGGGAATTTCAAAATTCATGGTTTTCTTTTTATTCTTGCAGATGTAAATTTTCTCCCAAATTGTGAGTTCCTTAGATTTTTCTAACTGTTTAAGTAATTTTGTCTTAGTTTCAATTCTGTGTTTTTCTGACCATGCATGTGCAGCTATGGCAGATTTTTCTATTTCACCATTTTTAACATTTCTAAAGTGTTCTTTCGATTTTGTATTTAGATACCATTTTGTTTTTCCTATGTATATTTTTTCATAATCTTTACACTCAATTCAATAACAACAAATCAGGTATTTATCAAATTGTCTTCCATTTCTTCTTTCCTTTATTTTCTTTTCTTCTCCAGAAAAGCCTGACCAGAGGCTATAAGATGGCAGCCCCATCACTGGTCTTGCCTTCCTTTGGCCAGCAACCAATCGAAGGGACTATTATTATGCCTTCAAGTCTTATACGAGAATTTTCCGGAAGAAGCTGGAGGGAAAATTTTCTATAGGATCGTAACAGGCCTTGGCCTAATACTTGGAAGGAAGAAGAGTGTAAAGACTGAGAAAAAACATACATAGGAAAAACAAAAAGGAATTTAAATACAAGATTGAAAGAACACCTTAGAAATGTTAAAAATGGAAAAATCTGCAATAGCTGCACATGCATCGTCAGAAAAACACAGAATTGAAACTAAGACAAAATTATATTTAAATTAATATTGGGAAGTAAACATTATGAGGTTATATCATTAATAGTGAGTAGAGAACATATTTTTAACGACTGACCTCATATAATTTCAAATTTCTTTGACACCGGCAGTTTCAGACAATATCTTGTCCCTCTTCAATGGAAGCCATGACTGAAGAGGGACAAGATATTGTCTGAAACCGCCGATATCAAAGAAATTTGAAATTATACAAGGTGAGTCGTTAAAAATATATTCTCCACTCACTATTAATAAGACAAAATTACTTCAACAGTTAGAAAAATCTAAGGAACTCACAATTTTGGAAAAAAATTACATATGGCGAGTGTACAACCAGAGTGAACTAAGCACCATTTTTTAAAAATTGCCGATCTTCGCGCCATATGTACATGATTTTAATGTACTGCAAACCATTGCATTGAATAAACAAATTATTGACTCAAGGAACCGCTAGCGGTAAATTTCATTCTGTCAGACTACTTATTGGAGATATCTGTGGTCAAGGAGAGTGAACCAAGTGCACGGGTAAGTCCCTTATTGTGTATGTAGTACCGTGTAAAAAAAAATGGATAGTGGTAAAGATATAAGCAGTCTGTTGGACTTTTCACCATTCTCTGATGAAGATTACTTTTCTGATGCTGAGGGGGGTAAGTAAAACACCATTTGTAAAGAAATATAATAGATTATTAATAAATAAATTTCGATTATAGGTTATGTGAATTCATAAAATTGTGATCAAGCATAGTGAACTATGTCACATAGATTATTTTCCTTGCCTCATACAAAGCTGTTTGTTAGCAGCGATATCGGCTATGCATTCCCTTCTTCGTATGTATCAGTGACTAAAAAACTCTAACCTGCCTTTTACATCGTTCACTATGGTCGAATTTAATGATGTTATATTCCAACCGAGAAATAGTGTATATTCGCACGAAATAGAAATTAATCGGGGCTAATACTCGTTATTTAAAATAATTTATAGCAATAAATACATTAATTATTTATATTGTAATAATATTTCCACATAATACTAATATTCTACAATATTTTTTTTAAATTTATATTCAGATTCGTCATCTGATAGCTACGATAGTAATTCACCAATCATAAAAAAACGTAGGAAAGCAAAGCCTGAAATATGGAAAAAGAACATTCGAAAAAAGAAGCAAAATTCAGGAAAAGCATATACGAATACCCGTGGATTAAAATTTCCTAAAAAAATTATTTGCAAGGACTTTGACTGCAACTGTCGCTGGAAATGTGGAGACAAAATAGGTTTTAAAAAACTAAAGTTACAAAAATCCTATTTTAGGCTTTTAAAAACGTGTGAAACCACATAATATTACCATTAAGAGTAAAATGGATGCAGAATTACATAATTAATTAAAAGTTAATTATAATATGACTTTAATATTTAATTTTAGGAAGTGATATTTTGAGGTTATTTTAATTATATTATTTTTAGCCTGGATATCTTACCTCAATATTAATGTTGATTTGTTCTTGGACATGTTTCAACACAATTCTGTTTTATCATCAGCTTGTCCAGACTGGTTTGATTTATGTTGCACACGCTGGATGTTGATGTCAGCTCCATCCTGTGGTTGGCAAAAGAACCTCCAAACAAGGTCATGCTGACATCGACATCCAGAGTGTGCAACATAAATCAAACCAGTCTAGACAAGCTGACGATAAAACAGAATTGTTTTGAAACATGTCCAAGAACAAATCAACATTAATATTGAGGTAAGATGATCAGACTAAAAATAATATAAGTCTTTGTTTGAAGATTTTTTTTCCTTGAAGTGGGGTTTGAACACAAGACCTCTGGTTTTAAGAACCAATGCACATAATCATGTTCCTATACAGGCATCCCCGATCAAACAAATTTTTGTCTTACGTTCGTAAATTAATGAGCCATCTTTTACATCTTACCTCATATTTTATGTTTCTCTAAACACGGGAACTAGTTTTCAAGAGCAGGATCTCATAGTCATAATGTCGGTTGAAAATGAGAGAGATCCTGCTCTTGAAAACTAGTTCCCATGCTTAAAGAAACATAAAATATGAGGTAAGATGTAAAAAAATGACTCATTAATTTATGAATTAAGAACCTCATAAAGTTATTTCCCATAAGAATTAAATGAATCGTGATTTCTTCTTACCTCATACTTCTATGTTTTTTTAAACACAGCACTGCAGTATCAGCAACCCATTGTCACCACCTCAGCTGTTTTCACGACTGTCAATTTTTTTCTTTTGCTGGTAATTATCCAAACTGCCATCTGGTGTTTTTTTGAAGGAATTATTTTCTAAACTGCCATCTGGTGTTCTTTTGAATGAGTCATTTTCTAAACTGCCATCTGGTGTTCTTTTGAATGAATCATTTTCTAAACTGTCATCTGTTGTATTTTTTAAGAACTTTATAATAAAGCTTGGTTCGTCTGGAATCTATCCAAACCTTTGGATTTAACAGTTTGGGAAAAAAATATATATTAAAAAAAACCATACTAGAACCATGAATGTTGAGATTCCAGACGAACCGAGCTTGATTACAGAGTTCTTCAAAAATACAACAGAGCGCAGTTTAGAAAATGATTCATTCAAAAGAACACCAGATGGCAGTTTAGAAAATAATTCTTCCAAAAAAACACCAGATGGCAGTTTAGAAAATAATTCTTCCAAAAAAACACCAGATGGCAGTTTGGATAATTACCGACAAAAGAAAAAATTGACAGTCATGAAAACAGCTGACGGTGACGATGGGCCGCTGATACTGCAGTGCTGTGTTTAAAAAAACATAAGTATGAGGTAAGAAGAAATCACGACTCATTTAATTCTTATGAATTGAACCTCATAATGTTAAAAATTCCCAAATTTGATATATAAATATAAAAGTTATTTCCTATATTTAACTATGAAATTTTTGTCTCTCTCTCTCTCCTATATATTTTTTTTTTCCACTGTATGAACCATCATTCACAGCACAACAAATTGAATTGTTTCTAATTCAAGAAGACTTTCACGATGTGTTCATTAACGATTCTATTACAGGTGTAAAGCTATTATAATTATGTTATACAGTAAAAGCTCCTCATTCACGGCGGATATGTTCCATAAATAAGCTGCAAATACTGAAACCGTGAATATGGAATGGTAATTTGTGGGTATATAGGGGATATGTTCCAACCTTCCAAAATAAAATAAAATAAAAATTATCAACTGCAAAATAACAAGAGATATTGTTTTTCTAAAAAAAACATGAGTGACTAAGTCGCGAGTGATTTTGTCTAATGAAAAACTCAACCTCGCGTTAGATAATAAGTGACTACTTAGCGAATAATACAACAGAAACTAAAATAATTATAATGTTTAATTATATTTGAAGAGAAAAATTTTCGCCTAGACCGGGACTCGAACCCGGGACCTTGGCTTTCCGGGCCAAGTGCTCTACCAACTGAGCTACCGAGGCGAGTTACGATCTAGACGCAAATTTTTCTCTTATGTATGTTGTAATTCCCTCGCGCCAAATGCTTGAAACCATAGCTTCTATCCATATTTGGTTCGTCTTCCGGGCTTATAGGCTTATAGGCCTATAGGCCTATAAGCCCGGAAGACGAACCAAATATGGATCAAGACGCCGGCCGTGAAAGCCTACAATTATACATAGCTTCTATCTTTGCAAATGGCGGCTTCTTAGTTAAGAAGACATTTATTGGGAATTTAACACTACTTTATAGCCAGTAGGGCTTCTATTTACGATTTTTATTATTAATTTAACACTTCTCATAGAAGGATAAATTATATTTGATCTCATAGAAGGATAAATTATATTTGAGAAGTGTTAAATTAATAATAAAAATCGTAAATAGAAGCCCTACTGGCTATAAAGTAGTGTTAAATTCCCAATAAATGTCTTCTTAACTAAGAAGCCGCCATTTGCAAAGATAGAAGCTATGGTTTCAAGCATTTGGCGCGAGGGAATTACAACATACATAAGAGAAAAATTTGCGTCTAGATCGTAACTCGCCTCGGTAGCTCAGTTGGTAGAGCACTTGGCCCGGAAAGCCAAGGTCCCGGGTTCGAGTCCCGGTCTAGGCGAAAATTTTTCTCTTCAAATATAATTTATCCTTCTATGAGAAGTGTTAAATTAATAATAAAAATCGTAAATAATGTTTAATATTTACCAAATGTGAGGTTCTATATTCCAATCTTACTTCTGAGCAATTTCTAAGCCAGCTGTATAGTTATAAATAGCATATCTTTACTGTTAAATCTCTTTGGGCTTGGCAAAAATCAATAATAGATAATTGTATGAGAAATAACTATTAACAATAATGCAGATTCATTATACAACATTTAATAAATTCAAAATTCAAACAAATTCAAAATGGTCTCCCACAAGGATCAGTCCTAAGTACAATCCTTTTCAACATTATGATCAATGATTTACCCCAAGAACTTCTACAGAATAAAAACATTAATTGTGCTCTCTTTGCAGATGACCTAGTAATATGGACATCAGCAAAAAATAAAGATGAATCAAAATTATCAAGAGAAATGAATAAAGCATTAGAAGACCTGTCAATAAGGTGTGAAGAAAATTTAATGACCATAAACCCAGCAAAATCATATTTCCAGGTGTTTACTTTAAAACATAAAGTCCCACAAAATAAAGTTTCATTGAAAAACACACCCATACAAGAAACACAACAATAGACCAATGCAGTATCCATCCTCCATAATAATTCTGCCCGAGAGCAGGTCTTTCACTGCAATCATAGCATTTTCATGCTATGCTTTGCAGCTTTACTAGGGAATTGTAGGTGTGGTAGCTTCCCGTTCCTTTCCACACCGGTGAAGGATGATGATGATGATGTTGGCCATATGATTTCGGGGACCATTTGGGCCTTAAATTTTCCTGACATTTGTCTTACAGGTGAGGAAAAACCCCGATAAAAACTACCCCAACCGGGATTGAACCCGGGCCCGCTGTGTGACAAGGCAGCACGCTACCTCGAGACCACAGCGATGGACTCAATACAGTATGATATTGAAGAAAAAAGGAATATTATTCATAGTTAAATATGGGAAATAACATTATGAGGTTCTTAATTCGTAAATTAATGAGTCATTTTTTAACATCTTACCTCATATTTTATGTTTCTTCAAACACATTATGTGGAGATTCCAACGAAAATCCGGTAGTCTTAATGTCGGTTGAAAATGAGAGAGATCCTTCTCTCGAAAACTAGTTCCCGTGTTTGAAGAAACATAAAATATGAGGTAAGATGTTAAAAATGACTCATTAATTTAGAAATATTGTTATATGAAAAACTAAAAAGACTTCCATAACAGAACTACTAGAATAGGTACATAAATCAAAATAGACATCTAATATCTCAAGTAGAATTCATCCAAAAAATATTATAGATTAAAGAGAAGTTCACTGCAAAAAAATTCAACCTAACTTGTTAGTGCCAGTTTTGGACTTATCTAGTTTTTTCCCAGGGATGAGTAAATTGGAGTATAATCAGGGATGCCTTGATAACAATGATTAGCGTGCCCAGTCCATAAAATCTGAGGTCTTGGAGTTGAAATTTTACTTCAGGAATTCTAAAATCTGAAATCCACTAAATAATTATCCCCTTAATTTCCATGCATTTTAGATGTTTTAAAATACTTACAGAGGGCAAATCTGGTCCACCCTATGGAAAAGATAAAAAAAATCAATTCCACACAAGTACATTAAGCAAGTTAGCAGAGAAAATTTATATAAGTGAATTTTAAACATAAAATAATTACATAACAAAACATTGAAATTATAGATGAAGGCATAAAACTATTTCTAGAAGAAAAGTAAACTTACAACATTTACTATAATTTTTATATATTAAATTTGGGAATTTTTAACATTATGAGGTTCAATTAATAATAATTAAATGAATCGTGATTTTTTCTTACCTCATACATCTATGTTTCTTTAAACACAGCACTGCAGTATCGGCGACACTTTGTCGTCATCGTCAGCTGTTTTCACGACTGTCAATTTTTTCTCCTTTTTGCCGGTAATTATCTAGACTGCCATCTGGTGTTTTTTGAAAGAATTCCTCTTCAAACTGCCATCTGGTGTTATTTTGAATGAATCATTTCCTAAACTGCTATCTGTTGTATTTTTGTATTACAAAGTTCTTCAAAAATACAACAGATAGCAGTTTAGGAAATGATTCATTCAAAATAACACCAGATGGCAGTTTGAAGAGGAATTCCTTCAAAAAACACCAGATGGCAGTCTAGATAATTACCGGCAAAAAGGAGAAAAAATTGACAGTCGTGAAAACAGCTGACGATGACGACAAAGTGTCGCCGATACTGTAGTGCTGTGTTTAAAGAAACATAGATGTATGAGGTAACAAAAAATCACGATTCATTTAATTATTAGTTACTATAATATTTATTTATGGTAGAAGGGAGGTAAGCAGTAGTTACCAGTTGAGTGTGAACTTGTTAAATCTCAAGATACAAAAGAGAGAGGGAGAGATAAAGAAAAAAAAACTTAAAAGACAGGCGATCTATACTTTTAAAATTCACTACGAAACACCAATGATGTCACCATGTAAAAGATAAAATAATAAAATTTGTTAAATTAATATTGAGAAGCTAAAGCTATTACTATGATAGAAATAAGTAAATTAATGAACACAAATTATTGTAAATCAATGGTAAAGAGGAACATTTTTTGCCTAAACCGGGAATCGAACCCCGAACGTTTAGCTTTCTTTGCTAATGCTCTGACCACTCAGCTAATCCAGGCTTCATTCCCATCCAAGCAGAAATTCTTCCTTTACCTTACTCCACTGGTCCCACATTCAATTGCAATGAATCAAAATTCACAAATACACAATGAATGGCTTCTACCTTGAGATCTTGGGTTGAAATTTTACTTCAGGAATTCTAAAATGTGTTGTTGTTTTCAAATGCTGGGCCTTGGCGCCATTAGCGTTCTTGCTCTCCAATATTTCTCTATGGTGGATCCAACAGGTAATACTTCACAGGTTTTGTAGATGTTCTTCGTTCATTTCTTCGTCTTTGTTGCATAGAGGACAATTTGGATTCGTGTAGATTCCTATTTTATATAAATGTTTGGCCAAATAGTCATGTTCTGTAAGCAGTCTTGCTACTGTAGTTTTACGTGGAATTTCTGGAATAATATCTGGCTTCTTTACTAAAATATTCCATTTTTTGACTTTGGTTTTATTACATAGGTCTTGGTTTTGTTTGATTTTATATTTGTTTTTAATTATTCTTTTTATGGATGTGAAAGGTAAGCTTCTAGTAGTATTCTGAATGTGTGGAGCTTTTTTTTGGCAAGAAAATCAGCAGTATCATTTCCAGCAATTCCACAATGTGCGGGTATCCATTGCAATTGAATTCTTTTCTGTAGTTTTTGAAGTTGTTGAATCATTTTGTAGCACTCTTTAATTTGTATTGACTTCATTTTGTGTGAATTTATTGCATATATTGATGCCTCAGAATCAGAGAACATGACAGCATTTTGAAATTTATTTATTCTGTATAGTAATTGTTGGAGTGAAATATGAATAGCCGTTACATCAAAATTTGTTGTGTGGTATCCTGCTGGTTGATAAAATGAAAATAATGCACATGTAATTCCTGATCCTGAGTTATCAATAGTAAATCCATCTGTGTAGACATGTAACCATTCTTCTGGTGGATGTCTCTTATTCACAGCTTCTAATGCTAGAGCTTTTAGTACAGGTGTGGGAGTTTCAGATTTTGTAACTGGTTCTTCCAGATTTACCTGAATGTTAATTGGTTCAAAAGCAAGAGGGTTTTCTCTGATCAAAATATTTTCTTTAGATTTAGAAAGATTCAAATGTTTTTATTTCTGTTACTTTGGACAAGAAACTTGTTTGTGTTTTCAATTTGGTTGGTTGTAACTGTCTTTTTTTCCATTTTGATGTTGTTAACCGTAACATTTTTTCATGTTGTGTTATTGCCTGTTCCTCTAAGGTTAGACATATTGGAGGGTTCTGAGTTAGTGCTTGCATTGCTGTGATTGGGGTTGATTTAGCTGCGCCGGTTATAAGCCATAAAGTCTGATTTTAGCATACTTCTATGTGATTTAGGTTAGAGTTATTTGCTGTGATTATTACCTCCCCGTTGCATATAAGTATTGGCTTGATGAATGTCTTATACGTGGTGTTCAGAGTCCAGCGATTACTAAATTGTGAAATCCACTAAATAATTACCCCCTTAATTTCCATGCATTTTAGATGTTTTAAAATACTAGCTAGCTTAATGTACTTTTGTGGAATTTACTTTTGTTTTATCTTTTCCATAGGGTATTTAGCTTTAGCTTCTCAATATTAATTTAATAAATAATGCTATAGCTGTGTGGAGTCCCTTCATGTCTTCTTCAGGTAGAAGCCATTCATTGTGTATTTGTGAATGATGATTCATTGCAATTGAATGTGGGACCAGTAGAGTAATGTAAAGGAAGGATTTCTGCTTGGATGGGAATGAAGCCTGGATTAGCTCAGTGGTCAGCAAAAAAAAATTTCTCTTTTCCATTGATTTACAATAAAATTTGTACCTGAGATCAGGTACATGGAATTAGAGACCTTGGATTCAAATGCCAATTTGGGTAAAAATGTCTCTCTTCAAAAATTTATTTTTAATATTAATTATTACATCTAAATAAATGGACCCTAACTCCCTAGTTCGGATGCTCTTTATACCCTCCTATGTCTTTCTTTTCTTCCACTATAAAATTGAAAATTTGTTAGAAGTTTCTTTTTAAAACCAAATCTTTTAGAAGATCACACAAGGAGAAATATCACAAGTTGGAATAGAATTCCTAAAAAAGCATATTCAAAATTGAGGGCCATCTTAAATACAAGTCTTATTTGAATAGAAAAAAAAATTAAATGCTCAGACCGGGACTTGAACCCGGGACCCTTGGTTCTCTAGACCAAGTGCTCTACCACCTGAGCAAGTACAGATCTAAACACAAATTTTTCTCTACATGCGTTGTAATTCCCTCCCACCAAATGCTACGAAGCCTTTGCTTTTATCTTTGCAAATGGCAAAGACATATTTGGGAATTATGCATTACATTATAAATGCCAGTACGGCTTTTTTCAATGTTTTTTATTATTAATTTCATACATCTCAATGATGGATAAATCATATTTGAAGAGAAAAATTATACCCTCAGACCGGGACTTGAACCCGGGACCCTTGGTTCTCTAGACCAAGTACTCTACCAACTGAGCTACGTGAGCAAGTACCAATCTAAATGCAAATTTTTCTCTATATACGTTGTAATTCTGCGCACCAAGTCTTATATTTGGGTAAATATGGCAGGATTTAACTGAAAACAATAGAGAAGAATTCCAACCAGTGTCTCGTTCTAACTCTGATTTCTGTGCCATAATAGCTAGTTTTTTTTTTTTAGTTGCTATGCAAAGAATGGAAAATATTACGAAACTACTGTTATGGAAAGAACAAAAAAATTGTGAAAATGCATTCATAGTTTTTATTTTTTAGATTTTATTTCTGCAATTGACTGAATAAACAAGCAAACTTGATAAATTATATTTGAAGAGAAAAATTTTCACCTAGACCGAAACTCGAACCCAGGACCTTTGGCTTGCCGGGCCAAAGGTCCTGGGTTCGAGTCTCGGTCTAGGTGAAAATTTTCCTCTTCAAATATAATTTATCTTTCAGTGAGAAATGTTAAATCAATAATAAAAACATCAAGCAAACTAGTTTTTGCATTTCAATAACACGAAAAATAGGGATAAGAAAGAAAGAAAAAAAAAGATAGAAAAGAAGCATTATGCATGCAAATATTTTAAAAAAATTATCTTTTAAATTAGATTTTTAGATTAGTGCAAAGATGCAGCACACATTTAATATAAAATATTAAAAATAAATAAAAATTGCATACTTACATTTTTGGAAATACCATTCATTGAGTAACCGCAGGGCTCAAAGAGAAAATCATCAATCATCATATTTGGTATCAGCTTCTCAATCCCAGATTTCTGAAACAACATTAAAAACCAGAAGTTGTTAAGTCGCAATTCATAAATGCAATCCACAATTCAATATTGAAATTCTTCATGCCAATCCTCTTCAAAGCAAATATTCCCAGCTGTCACATGTCCAATCTGAATAACTGCACATCAATGCTAACAGGACATTTGGAGAATCAAAAAATTGAAAAAGAAGCTCAACTTTTAAAACACTTAGAAAAACCTTTAGAATTGACAATTTGGAAGAAGATATATATTCAGAAGAACAAATTTAGATCCATGGATTTTGAGATTCCTGACAAACATGACCTCATCTCAAAGTTCATCAAATCAACACCAGATGACGTTATTGATGGAGATTCCAAAGAAAATCCAGTAATCATAATGTCAGTTGATAATGAGAGAGATCCTTCTCTTGAAAACTAGTTCCCGTGTTTAGAGAAACATAAAATATGAGTTATATTTGAAGAGAAAAATTTTCGCCTATTCTCTTCAAATATAATTTATCCTTCAATGAGAAGTGTTAAATTAATAATAAAATCGTCAATAAAATATGAGGTTAGATGTAAAAAAAAAATTACTCATTAATTTACTAACAGGACAGTTCCTCTTTAAGGCCTATTGAGGCCCAGCCCCTGTAATAATAATAGCTTTATTTTACCTGGCAGAGTTAAGGCCTTGTCCACCACTCAACCAGGTTAAAAAAAAAAAATAGAAAAATGATTCTTACTTCGTCTTTAGTAGGCAACTATAACCTCATTAATAGTGAGTGGAAGCCATGACTGAATAACATAATTTTGTCTGAAACCGTTGGTATCAAAGAAGTTTGAAAATGTATGAGGTGAGTCGATTAAATTATGTTCTCCACTCACTATTAATGATATAACCTCATAATGTTTACTTCCCAATATTAATTTAAATATAACTATAATCTCGTTGAAGTTTTGGCCTCCTCAACGATTTTTCTCCACCTGGATCTATCCTGGATACAGATTGGCCAATTTCCAATTTTCATTTCTAATATATATTTTATAACATCATCCTGCCATGTGTTTTTTGGACGTCCACCTGTTCTGGTGCATATTGGTTTCCATTTGTATATTCTTCTTACAAGCTTGTCTTCCTGCATTTTATTTACATGTCCAAACCAGCGCAGTCTTTCAGCTTTAATGTTTTTTTCTTGTTCAATGCCACCTATTTGTCATTCGACATTTCAGGTATTCTCTTCCGGCATTGGCGTATTGTAACCCACTTCTGCGGTTGGGGCACCTGGAAGGCAGGGTTACGCAGCCCCAATGATATGATGGGTGATGACGATGGGTAATGATGCGCCAGGAGAAGCCTTAAACCTAAACTTAATCTAATGAGCTGAATATGATATTGATGATAATGATGGCCAGATAGTGTTTGGCGACCGTTTGGGCCTTAAAGTATCCTGACATTTGTCTTACAGGTGAGGAAAAACAACCTCGCCCAGGAAACTTGTCTCGAGCGGGGATCGAACCCGGGCCTGCTGCGTGACAAGGCAGCACGCTACCTCGAGACCACAGCGGTTATTACATTTTTATTTCGTATTAGATTATCTAATTCAGAGTTCATTCGTATATGCCATGTGCCATCACTTGATTCTTACATCTAGTTACAATAAAAATAAATATTACATAGTATTCAATTTGAGTTGTATTTTGACTCACCTCATATTTCTAGATTATCTTTTAGTTCAATCTTAGTTTCCGAAAAATGTTCGTTAAATTTTTTAATTTTTGAAACCGCCATCTTGTTAGTTGTTTTACCATTGGTTCTTGTTTGTTTTCCTTATGACTTGAATAGCCAACATAGTATGTCTACAATATAATTATGATTTACAAAATATTTTTAATTTATTAATTAAATAAAAATAAAACGTAGTTTTATTTGATTTTCATATTTATTATATAATTCAGTGACAGCTGTTTCGGTACACTGTACCTTCTTCAGACATGTTAAATTATGAATTGTGTTCCAACTGATCTAAGCAACAATACAACAATATTTATTTAAATTTTTAAATTTAACAAAGAGGATTCATTCAAATCAAGTTGAGAATTTAACAGTTTTTTACTACTTTAAAATTTATTAATTTCTACAGCCTCCAAAAGATCTAACTTCTTACCCTTATCACAAATATGTAAAATTTCAAAATTTGGATCGAAACAATGATTACATTGGAATAGGTGGTTAGCATATTTTGAATTTTCTAAATTTCTATTATATGATCTCATGTGTTCCTTTATCCGAGAGATAAAAGGTCTACCAGTTTGTCCTATATAGGCATTGTCACATGTGCCACACTTCAATTTATATACATCTGATAATTTTTCTTTTTTTGTTTTGGTTTTATTGTTTTTTTATTATATTTTGTAGAGTTTTATTAGTTTTAAATGCCACATTAATCTTCAACTTTTTAAAGTGTTTAGATATTTTATTTGAAAGTGGGCCTATGTATGACATTATAAATTCTCAACTTGATTTGAATGAATCCCCTTTGTTAAATTAAAAAATTTAAAAAATATTGTTGTATTGTTGCTTAGATCAGTTGGAACACAATTCATAATTTGTTAACATGTCTGAAGAAGGTACAGTGTACCGAAACAGCTGTCAATGAATTATATAATAAATATGAAAATCAAATAAAACTATGTTTTATTTTTATTTAATTAATAAATATGGATTCTCATCAAGTAAACACCAACTCAATTGATTATTTTGAATTTAATCTAGATTTAACAAATGAAATATAAAATATACAAGATAGAAAAAAATAAGAAAAAAATTATGACAAAGAATAAATTTAATGCTCAAGAAAAATTAATTATTGGACAACAGGTAACTGTGTAAGCGTGATTAAAAGTGCCAAGTGTACGGCAACCCCTGATATCTTGAGGAAGGAAATTCCAGGAGCAGGCAGAGGCTACTGTGAAGGAAGTAGAATAAGAGGAAGTGCTATGAAGTGGTATTGCTAGCAGACTGTTATCTTGTGACCTAGTGTCAATATTGTGGTAAGAAGATAACTTCTCAAATCTGGACGCCGGGTAACTAGGAGTGTAGGAATTCAGAAGCAGATTTTCTTTGTAATGTAATAACGTCATAAGCTTGTAGATTTTCCCATTCCTTTCAAGATGTTTTGGTGGTGTATTCTTCTCTAAGTTTATTGATGTATTTATTTGAGATAATTCTTTTGATAGAGTGAAAGGAAACTGGAGTAGAAGTTGGGTTTGAAACAATTTTGCTACCCTTCTTGGCCAGAAAATCGGCTATTTCATTGCCTGTCACTGCACAATGGGCCAGAATCCATTGAAGTACAACTTTTTTATGTAGACGGGATAACTGTTTATCATTTTGTGACATTCGATAATTTTGATGCTTTTGGGTGTTGTGTCTCGTGTTATAACGAGAATGGCTGCTTTGGAGTCACATAGAATTACAACTTTTGTAAATTTTTGGATGTGATATAAAACATTTTGTAAACTTAAGAAAATTGCTAGAATTTCACCATCAAAGTTTGTTGAATTTGTGTTTAGTTTACGATAAAAGGAAAGAAGTGGACATACTGCACCAGCACCAGTGCCACCGTCATTTGGTAAGCTGGAGCCATCTGTAAAAATATGTATCCATTCAGGAGCAGGGTATCTTAGATTTATTATTTCCAGTGACATTTGTTTTAAAATATATGGGGGAGTTTCAGATTTCTTGATGTATTCTGTTAAATGAAGGTTATATTCAATTTCCAAAATTCCTAGAGGGTTGTTTCTCATTTGCATATTTTCTTTTGAATGTAGAAGAAAAAATGTTAACAGGTATAAAGAAAGGACATGCTCCTGCTGGAAAAACATCGCCCCACCACATTACTTGTTTAATGGAATGGATTCAGGTCATTACCCTTTCCAGATGGCAGCTGCAGACAGTTGCCGCTTAAGACCAAGGCCAGGCGACAGCGTGGAACACCAGCGCTCTCTATTCTACCGTTGAAGGCAACAGATGTAAACCAATTGTCAGCACCTGACTGCAAAATCACATTCAGGATGTCTACCAGATCAAATCCCTCAGCATGCAAATACCTTGTGACTCGCCACTGCAAAACCGTGGCATAATCAATTATTAATTAAAAACTACAAAGTATTCCAAGATTTGGGTTAATTCATTCAAATTTAGCATCTCTTCAGAATTCATTTTTACTATAATTTCTTTCTTGAAGAAACATGCGTTTAATAATTTAGTAGAAGTAAATCCTCTACTCGTGACCAAAAAAGCCACACACAAAAATATCTTATGCTGAAATTGTTAGGAGTAATTCTATGAGCTAATTTATCAGAAGACAGAATTGGTAAAATAAACATTATTTAAGAGAAAAATGTTTGCTTTAACCAGAATTTGGACCCAAGACTTCCAGTTTTACATATTGGCAGACTAACCAGATGCTATCCAGGCATCCGTATTCTTTCAATGTTTTTTTTATTAATTTAACACATCTCACTGATGGACAAATTACATTTGAAGAGAAAAATATATGCCTAGACTGGGGTTTGACCCCAAGACCTTTGGCTCTCTATGCATTTGACACTCGGGAATTGATTATGTATACGAGAAAAATTTGCGTTTAGATTGGAGGCTTAGGTAGCTCAGTTGGTTAAGCATTGGCATAGAGACAAAGGTCCTGAATTCATACCCCGGTCTAGCATATATTTTTCTATTTTTATATTTGAAGAGAAAAATTATATGCTCAGACTGGGGTTTGAACCCAGGACCTTTGGCTTTCTAGGCCAATGCTCTACCACTGAGGTACCTGAGAAACTCCAATCTAAACACAATTTTTTCTCTTAAAACATTGTTACTTCCCGATCCCCGAATGCTGTTTTTCTATTTGAAGAGAAAAATTATATGCTTAGGCTGGGATTTGAACCCAGGACCTTTCTCTTCAAATATAATTTATCCTTATTCTTGATGCTTTTATTATTAATTTCATACATCTCAATGATGGATAAATCATATTTAAAGAGAAAAATTATACGCTCAGACCGGGACTTGAACCCGGGACCCTTGGTTTTCTAGTCCAAGTGCTCTACCATTTGAGCTACCTGAGCAAGTAGCTCAAATGTTAGAGCACTTGGACTAGAAAACCAAGGGTCCCGGGTTCAAGTCCCGGTCTGAGCGTATAATTTTTCTCTTTAAATATGATTTATCCTTATTCTTCTTCATCCATACAAGTCTTAGGCCTAGAGACTGATGCATTTCAAATCCAGTGCTTCCTTGGATGGTCCAGAGATCTCTTCCCTGTTGGACAATTACAAAGCATGACTTTGGGAACTCTACTGAACTCATTCGTTACAAATTATTCATCCAGTTGTACTAGTATTCTTGTATGTACTTAATGGCTGATTCTAAATGTAATTCCTTCCATTTGCAATCCCACTTCTCTCCTGGTGTATATCTCATGAATCTCATTACAGCAGAAGTTCTGTTCTCCTCTCCTTTCCTCTAAAGTCCATGCCTCACTACTGTAGCAAAGAGCAGGTCTTGTTACGGTTTTGTATAACCGTACTCTTGTACCTCTCTGGATGTGAAGGTTTCATTAGTGAATTTACTATTCCCATGGTTTTATTATAATTAATAATTTTATTTGATATGTCTACTTCATCCAGGCATTCTTATTAAGGCACAAATTGTTCTTTCCTTACAATCCTGCTTCTCTGTAACAGAAAAAAAGTGCCTGAATAAGGATTCCTGGGTAGCATACCAGTACATAATTGAAGGTCTTGAGTTCAATTCCCAGTTCAGGCAAAATTTTTCCTCTTCAAAAAAAATATTTAGATAACCTGAATGCATAAATTAACACATACCATTATAATGTCCATATTGAACATAATTATATGTCCATATTGTTGCTAAAAATAAAATTAATTTTGAATTGTTAATCACTGTTTAGTAAGTGAAGGTAATTTGGCGAACCCTAATAAAAAGTTCATAAATTAGTTATGGGAAGTAACATTATGAGGTTTCCAATTAATAAAAATTAATTAAATGAGTTTTATCTCACCTCGTACTTTGTGTTCTTCAAGCATCAAAACTGCAGTTTTCAAGAGGAAAACCTCCCATCATCAAGACTGTTGAATTTCGGTCTACATCTTCATAGTTGCCATCTGGTTTAATATTTAAAGTAATAGCCCGAGATCCGGCTGCAAGATTACTATGTTCGAGTGTATGGACAAAATCAATTTTTTTTCATAAAATTGTGAATTACTGAATACATTTTTGCCGAGTTGCGTATTAAAATTCGGCTGCCAGTATGTTTAATTAAAATATAATTTATTTATTTATTCGAAATAATTTGATTCACAAGTTTTGGTTGCCATTGCACACTTGGCCATAAACCTCCTCGCAGCTACAGCAGGCTGTAACATCAATCAGGAATAAAATGGCAGTAAGTACATATTTATTGTTTTATATTGTTTAAGTTCATTTAAAATGCTGTGATTTGTTTCGTATAATATATATTAACACTACCTTTTGAATATATTTTTGTATATACATTGTACGTAGTATACATAAAGGACAGTGGTTTTACTTCCTGCTGCGAGGGAACAATAAAACAATACGTACTTACCACCATTTTATTATTGATTGGTGTCACAACCTGCTGTAGCCACGAGGAGGTTTACGGCCAAGTTTGCAATGGCAACCAAAACTTTTCAAGCTCTATACATTGACTTCTGCGAACTGGATTATAATTTATTTTAATACTTACTTACTCACTGGCACTATTGAACCCGTAGGTTCATGGCTGCACAGACATAAGCTCTCCATACATTCCTATCCTGAGCTAATGCTTTCCAATCATTCCCTGTATAATCTACTTCCCTCAAATCATACATAATGTTATTCTCCCACCTCATTCTTGATCTACCAACTGGGCGTTTTTAATAACAAGTGAAATTATTTTGAATAAATAAATAAATTATATTTTAATTGAACATATTGGCGGCCGAATTTGAATGGGCAACTCGGCAAAAATATATTCAATAATTCACAATTTTATCAAAAAAATTAATTTTGTTCATACACTCGATGAACGTAGTAATCTTGCAGCAGGATCTTGAACTATAAGTAACACTATGAGGTATATTTGAAGAGAAAAATTTTCGCCTAGACCGGGACTTGAACCCGGGACCCTTGGCTTTCCGGGCCAAGTGCTCTACCAACTGAGCTACCGAGGCGAGTTACGATCTAGACGCAAATTTTTCTCTTATGTACGTTGTAATTCCCTCGCGCCAAATGCTTGAAACCATAGCTTCTATCTTTGCAAATGGCAGCTTCTTAGTTAAGAAGACATTTATTGGGAATTTAACACTACTTTATAGCCAGTAGGGCTTCTATTGATGATTTTTATTATTAATTTAACACTTCTCATAGAAGGATAAATTATAGTTGAAGAGAAAAATGTTCGCCTAGACCGGGACTCGAACCCGGGACCCTTGGCTTCGGTAGCTCAGTTGGTAGAGCACTTGGTCCGGAAAGCCAAGCGTTCCGGGTTCGAGTCCCGGTCTAGGCGAAAATTTTTCTCTTCAAATATAATTTATCCTTCTATGAGAAGTGTTAAATTAATAATACAAATCGTCACTATGAGGTATATTTTAATTATTACGAGTTAGGTGTTTTAGCTCACCTCATATTTGTGATTTTCTTGCAGACCGCAGTTTCAGTGCTGTTGTGCCATTTTCAATGCTTCTTAACAGATCGCCAACCACTAATTCAATAGTTAGGAAGCATTGAAAATGGCACATGAGTTCTGAAACTGCAGTCTGCAAGAAAATCACAATGAGGCGAGTCAGAAAAAACCTAACTCATAATAATTGCCATCTGGTGTTGATTTTATGAACCTTGAGATCAAATCATGCTCAGCAGGAACATCAAAGTTCACATTCATTAATTCTCAAATTCCCACTAAGTGTGATTTGATTTCAAAGTTCATAAAATCAACACCAGATGTCAAATTATTTTTAGTCTGATCATCTTACCTCAATATTAATGTTGATTTGTTGTTGAACATGTTTCGATTATATGATAATCATCATCATTATGATATAATTGAAACATGTTCAAGAACAAATCAACATTAATATCGAGGTAAGAATATCAGACTAAAAATAATTTAATTAAAATAGCCTCGAAATAAAACTACCTAAAATAAAATACCAGACGATAACTTTGAAGATGTGGACCGAAAATTGACAGCCGTAATGATGGCTGCAGATGGGAGGGATTCCTCTTGAAAACTAGTTTCTGTGCTTGAAGAACACATAGTATGGGGTGCGATATGACTCATTTAATTAATTTTTATTATCTAAAAAAAGTGTCAACACCTTGTTGTTCATTATATTAAAATTAATGTTGGGAAGTAAACATTATGAGACTACACTCATTTAAATTCATCGGAGAATTTCTTTTTAAAAACTCATCTCATAAATTTTGCGCTTTTCACGATATCGCAGTTTCTGACGACATCTCTTCCATCACCAATCACCCCAACTGATGAAATTCTTTGGCCGTCAACTATTCTATTGTCAACATCTTCTGTGCTGCCATCTATGGTTGAATTTATAAATTTTGAAATTAAATTTTTAATAATTAAATGAATCGTGAATTTTTCTTACCTCATACATCTATGTTTCTTTAAACACAGCACTGCAGTATCGGCGACACTGCAGTGCTGTGTTTAAAGAAACATAGATGTATGAGGTAAGAAAAATTCACGATTAATTTAATTATTATTAATTGAACCTCATAATGTTAAAAATTCCCAAATTTAATATATGAATTAAATTTTGTTTACTAGGAATATCAAAGTCCATAGTTGAATATGGGAAATAACATTATGAGGTTCTTAATTCGATGAATGAATGAGTCACTTCTTATGTTATCTCATACTTTATATTTAACTTTCACAGGGAAAGAACACTATGAGGTTTAATTTAATAATTAAATTAATGTTTTTATTACCTCACCTCATATCCTTTTTCTTCTATACTGCAGTTTCGGAGCTTATCTCCATCGTCAGTAGCCTCTGGTCGACCGGTGTTATGTCCACCGATAGAAGTAAGAAGGAAACCGCCAAGAAACGACATAACACCGGTCGACCAGAGGCTACTGACGATGGAGATAAGCTCCGAAACTGCAGTATAGAAGAAAAAGGATATGAGGTGAGGTGATAAAAATATTAATTTAATTATCATACTTTATATGTTTTTTAAAACAAAGGAACTGCAGTTTTCAGGAGAGTCCCTCTTATCTGCAGTTAATATGAATCATTGAATTATAAAATTAAAGTAATAGATTATGAGTCGGCTGAAGATAACAGGAACTCCTCTTAAAAATTACAGTTCCTGTTAATGGTTTATTTTAGGAAGTAATATTTTGAAGTTCTTTGAAACTGGGAACATCTTACCTCAATAATAATTATATGAATCGTGATTTCTACTTACCTCATACTTCTATGTTTCTTTAAACACAGCACTGCAGTATCGGCGACATGTCGTCATCATCAGCTGTTTTCACAACTGTCAATTTTTTCCCTTTTGCCGGTAATTCTCTAGATTTCCATCTGGCGTTCTTTTGATGGAATTACTCTTCAAACTGCCATCTGGTGTTATTTTGAATGAATCATTTTCTAAACTGCTATCTGTTGTATTTTTGAAGAACTTTGTAATCAAGCTCGGTTCGTCCGGAATCTCAAAGTTCATAGTTCTAGTATGGTTTTTTTGAATATATATTTTTTCCCCAAACTGTTAAATCCAAAGGTTTAGATAGATTTTTAAAAGAACTATGAACTTTGAGATTCCGGACGAACTGAGCTTGATTACAAAGTTCTTCAAAAATACAACAGATAGCAGTTTAGAAAATGATTCATTCAAAATAACACCAGATGGCAGTTTGAAGAGTAATTCCATCAAAAGAACACCAGATGGCAGTCTAGAGAATTACCGGCAAAAGGGAAAAAATTGAAAGTCGTGAAAACAGCTGATGATGACAACGTGTCGCCGATACTGCAGTGCTGTGTTTAAAAAAACATAGAAGTATGAGGTAAGAACAAATCACGATTCATTTAATTATTATTAATTGAACCTCATAATGTTAAAAATTCCCAAATTTAATATATAAATCTTACCTCAATTTAATGTTGATTTATTCTCGAACATGTTTCAATATAATCTATATCATCATCAGCTTTTAGTCTGGGCAAGCTGAAGATGATTATATCGAAACACGTTCGAGAATAAATCAACATTAATTTGAGGTAAGATGTTCCCAGTCTAAAAAAAAACTTGATTGCAGTTCCCGTGTTTAAAAACAAAGTATGAAGTAAGATAAGAAGTGACTTTCATTCATTGAATATCAAAGTTCAAAACAAAATTTAATTTGAAAGTTTATAAATTCAATCATAGATGGCAGCACAGAAGATGTTGACAACAGAATAGCTGACATCCAAAGAATTTGATCAATCCGAGTTGCAACTGATGATATACGAGATGTCAGAAACTGTGGTATTCTGAAAAGCATGAAATTTATGTGGTGAGTTTTTAAAAAAAAATTCTGCGATGAATTGAAATAATTGTTCACTTATTCACTAAACAAATGAACACAGACAACTTACATTTACTCTGTGTCCAAAATAATTTCAAAGGAGACTTTAACACACAATTTCAACAGACAGGATTTCATGTTACAAATGGTAACAACCATTGAACTACAAATATTACTCAGAAATATTAGATTAAATCTATTAATAATAAAATGTTAATAATTTTTAAAGATATAAAAGAATTAAAATTACTGTCCACCTTTTTTTAACTTTAATTTAGAAAAGTTCCCCTCTGGTAGACACCCTAATCTAACTACAATTTGCACGTGTCGCTGGTACAAACCTGGGTAGCCTCTGCAGCAGAGGATGACTCATCCCGCGTGAAAATGTTCATAACTTCTGGGTCCAGATCTGTCATGAGTATTTCTAATGTTTGATCAGGTTCAGGATTGGCGTTTTGCCGCCCCATATCATTTTCTTCCAATGGATTTAATGTATACAAATACCAACAGTCACGGTTCCCAGTGCCCAAGCAATATGCAACACCATCTGAAAACAAAATATATAATTACCATACAGGACCCTCTGCCACAAAAATTATTTCCACAGCCTAGAAAACTGATATCCCTAAATAAAACAAATAGCATATAGTTTGGCCAGTCCCAGTTCAGGGACCCTTTTTACAACCAAAAAAGACAGGTTGTAGATCCTAGGGATTATTTATCATAAGTAATGCCACGAGTGATTTCCAAACTATCGATAAATTCACGACTCACGAAGTGAGGGTGAATTTATCTAGAGAATTTGGAAATCAAGAGTGGCCGTTGTTAGGACTATTTAACGAATAAAATTAAGCTGTTTACTCACATATCATTATTTAACTATAGTTATTTTAAAATATTTATATATTTAATGTAAACAGCGATGTTTGAAAACAAATGAGAAACGATTGTTACGCTTCATCTGCTTCTTTTGTTTATCCCTGCAACCAGATCATACTATTTATTGCCAAAGGAACGCAATATTGTAAAAATGCTCTCTAGTGGAGAAAAAATTAAACACATCAAACTGTATATTAATTCATTTCTGATGTCGTATGATGTAAATATGACAATTATATTTTTCTGGATTATTACCTGGGAAAAAATACATTTAAGAAAGTGCAAACAGTGGTTTCTTTTTTTGATGGTATAATCAATTGCTACTAATGTTTTTATATTAACTCCTGCAAGCGCTATGTGTTGACATCCATGCACTACACGGTGATTACAAATGATTGGAGCGATTTCATGATTTTATTGTAGCGATCTTATTTGACATATCTTCACAGAACTTTAAAGTTATGTATAAAAACTCATAAGGTTTTTTTTTGTTTTCTCTCGCAGCCGTGTTTCAGCTTTAAACCGAGAGAGCGCAGCAGTTATCAAAGATGGCGACAGGCGAGGAGAAAGCATATGCTGTGCTTGAATTTCATTCAACTCAATCTGTGATAACTGTGCAACGACACTTCAGAACGAAGTGCCAACTCCATTCGGCGATGGTATGCGCAATTTAAAGCTACAGGATGCCTCTGTAAAAGGAAATCAACGGGTCGTCCTTCAGTGAGTGAAGAAAAGGTTGAGAGTGTGCGGATGAGTTTTCACACGTAGCCCACAGAAATCAACACGAAAAGCGAGCAGAGAGCTGAACATTCCACAACCGACCGTTTGGAAGATCTTGCGGAAAAGATTGAAGCATAAACCTTACCACTTGCAATTTCTACAAGCCCTTACGCCCATTGACAAAGTGAGTCGGTTTGAATTTTGTACACAAATGCAGCAGTTTATGGATGAGGATGGTTTTTGTGAGAAACTTGTCTTCAGTGACGAAGCAACATTCTTTGTGAATGGCAAAGTGAACAAACACAATGTGCGAATCTGGGGCACAGAAAATCCCCGCGTTATTGTGCAGCACATTCGCGACTCCCCAAAGTTAGTGTGTTCTGTGCGGTTTCTCAGTTCAAAGTTTATGGCCCTTTTTTCTTCTGCGAGCAGAACGTTACAGGACACGTGTACCTGGACATGCTGGAAAATTGGCTCATGCCGCAGCTGACGACCGACAGTGAGACCTTCATCTACCAGCAGGATGGTGCTCCACCACACTTCCATCACGATGTTCGTGAATTTTTAAACATGAGATTGCCAAACCGATGGATCGGTCGCAGTGGAGAGAATGATCAGAAATTGTTGTCATGGCCTCCACGCTCCCCCGATTTGACGCCGTGCGATTTTTTTGTTTGGGGGTATGTGAAAGATTCAGTGTTTGTGCCTCCTTTACCAGTAGACTTACCAGAACTGCGAGCTCGCATAATCAATGCCTTTGAACAAATTAATAGGGACATGTTACGTCGAGTATGGGACGAACTTGATTACAGACTTGATATCTGCAGAATCACCAAGGGGGAGCATATGGAGCACCTGTAACATCTCAAAAAAAACCTGGGAAGTTGCTCTATGTATCTGTAAAAGTTCGTGAAAATATGTCGAATACTACAGCTACCATAAAATCATGAAATCGCTCCAATCATTTGTAATCACCCTGTATATATACAATCTGGTAGCAGTATTTCTTATGGGATCAGTCACTGCAAAACAATGGTCAGACCTGTTCAGAATATTAAAAAGGAGGAGCTTTCTTTAATATGGTAAATTTAGCATTGATAAATATTTCGTGAAACACGACTGTGATTGGCTGTAAAACAGAAATCATTGAAACGTGATTGGGGCATGAGTTAAATAGTCATCATCCATGCAAGTATTAGGCCATGTGGCCTGTTACGGTCTCAAAGAGGAATTTTCCATCCAGCGCTTTTTTGGACGTCCCAGCAATCTTTTGCCTTGGGGGCAGTAGCGAAGTATGGTTTTTGGAATTCTATGAGACAGCATTCGTTGCAAGGGATAGTGACGTGCATTTCATCACCTCTCCTATCCAAATCTCATCCTCAACCTGCTCGTGGTGCAACCTGCCATTACAAATGAGGCTCTGAGGACAGAGTACTGGCGGTATAACCACATCACCTTAATGTAGAGAAAATGCTACATTAGTGGGAACCCCTCTGGGCCAGCAACCCATTGTGCGAAAAATTTACATTTGCTTTCAAGCCTCAAACCAAGCCTCGGATTATTTATCATGGATTTAAAAATACATTCTTTAGCAAATAATAATAATAATAATAATAATAATAATAATAATAATAATAATAATAATAATATTTAAATTAAACTTGATTTTATTTCACAATCACATTTAATACTTCCCTTCATATTTAACACTTTTTCTTCACATAATAATTAATTAATACCATTTGACTGTCTACATTAAAAATGGCTGGCATCCTATGGCCAGGCTAACAGCACAGTAATATGCAATTTTTCAAGGCGCCAAGCCAATGCTCCTGTCCTTGAAACAATCAATCAGAGCATTGGTGCAGACAACATGACAAATAAAATTTTCTCTACAAGACTAAGAGAAATAAAATACAAAATTTAAGATCTTAACCCATTGGCTTCAAAGAACGCAATGGTTCCATGGTCTCGCCCGGCAGACTTGACAACTGAAGCACGGAACTGTTCCGTGGTCGTGTTCATCTTTTAATTTAGAGATGGCACTAACATTCACTTTTACATTACTGTTAGGTATATTTCTCTTCATGCATTTGGCAGCATTGGAGTCAAAACTATCAATAAATGGGGCAAAATCTTAAATATATATCGTACCAAAACACGTCATCGTGCAACTGTTCATTTTTCCTACAAAAAAATCCCAGTATTAAGTGACATAAAAAAAAATCAAGACTCAATGGGTTAATAAATCAAAAGGAAAGAAGCACAAAGTGAGGATATATAAATCCTCCAGCATATATAAATATAAAAAATAAAAAAACTCCTGGCGTGACAGGCTTAGAAGGCCCTTAGCCTACCAGCCGGCTGCTGGCCTCACATCCACATGTGTCAATCACATAGGGATAAATAAACACTTCACAAAATATAGGACAAGGAAGTGGTTAACATCTGAAAATGGAAAAACACTGAAAAAAAATTATGAAGAAACCACATGATTTAAAACAACTATATGACAACACACCATGGCATGTGCAGACATTTGCATCAAGAGCAAGAATTGGTCACATAGTGACTAATACATATTTATATAGATTCAACCTAAATGACTCACCTATGTGCCCACTGTGCCAAGCTGAACAGGAGGATTTGGAACATATTCTGTTCAACTGTACATCTATAAATTGTCATAGAAATGCTCTAAAGTCACTATTACCTCAAGCCTTAGGTGAAACATTTCAATTCATCTTATCCACACCTAAGCTATGGACTATTGCAGAGTTTGTAAATAGTTTACTTAGGAAAAACCACTCTTGAAGTAATATAACTATGCAATGGAATCACGTCATCAGCTACGGCTCGAAGTATGTAATGAAGAAAGAAAGAGAAAAATATATAATAAATTAATGAGTCATTTTAACATCTTACCTCATATTTCATGTTTTTTCAAACACGGTAACTATAGTTTTCAAATGATCTTGTCATTCATTTTCAACCGCCATTATGACTACCGGATATTCGTTGGAATCTCCCTCTCTAACGTTGCCATCTGGTGTTGATTTGACGAACTTCGAGATATCGTTGCCATCTGGTGTTGATTCGATGAACTTCGAGATGAGGTCACGTTCATCCGGAATGTCGAAATTCATAGATTTAAATTTGTTCTTCTGTATAAATATTTTCTCCCAAACTGTCAAATCCAAAGGTTTTTCCAAATGTTTTAGAAGTTTAGCTTCTTTTTCGATTCTATGACCTTCCAACAAACTATGTGCTGCAATAGCTGATTTTTCAATATCACCATTTTTAATATTTCTAAAGTGTTCCTTTGTGCGAGTGTCCAAATTTCTTTTGTTTTTTCCTATATATACTTTATTGCAATCTCGACAATCAATTTGATAAATTCCAGATTTTTTACTATCTGGGGTGTTCATTTTCTTATTGGTTATTAATAAGTTACCAAGGCTAAATTTATTTATCGGTGCCAATGTAATATTGAATTTCTTGAAAATTTTTTGAAATTTGTTATGTATTCCAGGGTTTCCCAATTTTAACTTTGAAGAAAAATATATGCTCAGACTACCTGAAACCATACTATTATTTCTGAACTAGAGATAGAATATCCCAAAATTTATTGCTTAGGCTCTCACGGCCGGAGTTACTATGATGATCTTGTAGAAGATTTCCGGGCTGTTGGCCGTGATCTTGAGGCTTGTAGTTCCCCGACGTTTCGCCAAAGATCGCGTCCAAGGATTGTCTTGAGACTGGCAATTTTGTCGCAGATAAATGTATAAATAGGGCAGGTAGTCTACAAAATTGCCAGTCTCAAGACATCACTTGAGGATGCCGGATGCAGCCTCTGGCAAAATGTCGGGGAACTACAAGCCTCAAGACCACGGCCAACAGCCCGGAAATCTTCTACAAGATCATTATTATCCCAAAATTTTTACTTCCAAATACTTGAAACATCAACATATACCAACAGCTGCTTTCACGTGTCATATTACTAATAGGTAAGGTCACGATGGACATTGGCAGTTATAAGAAGTAGGAGTAGTACAATTTAGAATTAATAAAGCTCAAGAAATCAAAATAATAATCAAACTTACCTTTAAAAAAAGTATCCAACAATGCAACTTCTTGTTCAAAAGCTTGATGAGGACTCATCTGCAGCTCAGGTCTCTTGAAGTTCTTACGAGAATAAAACACATCCTACAAATACATAGTAGTTATTAATGCATTATCAACACATTACAGAATTACCCCTCTTTTACACTTTTGAAGGGACTAGAGGGAAAGTGTTGTAAATTAGGGGAAATGTGGAGCAGCTATAGAATGTTAAACCCCATATTCTGCAACCGTTGCAGAAAATGCAAAAAAAAAAAAAAAACACTGCTATTATGCATTACAGAGACTCTTGACGTCCCAACTCCTTTCAGAAAATGTTAAAACTAAAAATAAAACTATTATTCTACCATACAAAAACATGGGACTCTTACTTTAAGGGAAGAAAGGAGATGAGTATTTGAGAATAAATTTCTTAGGAAAATTTTTGGATCAAAGAGAGATGAACAGACAGGTGAATGGAGAAGACTTACATAACAATGAACTACATGGTCTTTATAGGAAGCCAGATATAATGAGAACAGTTAAGTCTTGTAGACTGCAATGGGCAGGACATGTGGCATAAATGAATGAAAGAGGTGCATGGAATCTTCTTGTAGAAAACCAGAAAAAAAACGCCCAGTTGGTAGACAAAGAATGAGGTGGAAGAATAACATTAACTATGATCTGAGGTAAATGGATTATACAGGGGATGATTGGAAAGCATTAGCTCAGGATAGGGATGTATGGAGAGCATCTGCGTGGTCATGAACCTCTGGGTTTGATAGTGCCAGTGAGTGAGTTAGTGAGGACAGGGATAATATACAATATCGGCTAAATAATGTAATGTTTCTTTTAATTTAAAACAAAATTATTTACACCTCATCTCATATTGTCTTATTTAGAAGACACGATATGAGGTGAAGTATAAATAATTGTTAAGGTAGAATATTTTTATCACTCACCTCATATTGTCATAATAAATAATTATATTTTAAATTAAACCCGATAGTGATATTCCTATAGTAGTTCAATGTGATGTGTTTTTTGAACTGCTGTAAATATAAAATGACTTTCTTTTACTTTCTCTATTTAAAAAATAAATAACAAGGAGAGGTGCAGCAAGCAGCACTACGAATCTTTATTGAGAAATTAAATTAATTTTGTTTTGCCATAGCAATACACGGGTTGAATTTCAGAAATGTTTGATTTTACAAAAGCTAGCTTCATTGCCTCAATGATCTTGCTGTGCTAAACATCAATTGTACAGAAACGAGATAATTGATCAAATAAATTGAATATCTTCGATATTTAACACTAAAGATCAAAGTGATGTGACGTAAATTGAGGGAAAATAAAATTGCAGAAACGTAAAATCGAGGATTTTAATAAATTGTGAAATTAGGGAAACTGAAGGGACCTTTAAAAATATTGTAAAAGGTGGGAAAACATTAAGGGCTGCATGCAAATACATTAGTCTCTGGTGAGCTGAGTTTTCCGTGAGACCTTGCAAAGTTCAAATTAGCGAGTCGCTGACTGGTCATGCATTAAAGTAGTTTTTTTCGTAATATTGGCAAGAAATTACCCAGAATTCTCAGCGATAAAACTACTTCTGTTATTTTCGTCTGCTAGAGGAACGCATTTACGCTTGCATCCCGCAAATAAAACCGTATATGACGTCTGCATTGTGTCATATTATGCCGATTCTCCTGTTCTTCCAGTTGAATTCTTTGGTAGACTATCAAATTCCTCTTCTCCGCGTATATACCGAAAACATGATCGAAGTCTTCAAGGTCCGACATCTTGGATAAAGCAGCAAGGTTTCAAAGTACATTGGTTACCATTGGGTTGCTCATGATTCGTTCTCTGCAAGATCACCTCACCAGGTAGCTTAGGAATTTTGACAATTATTATCGCATGAACAGATTTTTGAGTACGCAAAAAGTCTTTGGATGCAACTTTCTCAGCAGAGTACAAGCTGAGAACGACTTTTACGGTCTAATGCGTTCATAGATATGACCCTAAATGCAGGAAAATAAAAGCGGTTTAATACTGTATTTAGACATCTAAAGTCTTCCTTCCCAAGAGATTTGCAGTTGAGTAATTTTCTCAGCATTATTCATTTCCTCACAGTGTAAGTACATATATTCACTTTAAGGGTCGCATGTTTGGACGCATTAGACAGTAAAATGCCTTCTCTGCTGAGCAAGTTGTATGCTAATACGATTTTGCTTACTCAGAAATCTGTTCATGCGATAATAATTGGTTAAATTTGTAAGCTACCTGCGGAGGTACCTTACATGAGCAACTCAAATTAAAATCCCGAAGGGAACCGATGGTAATCGATGTACTTTGCTGCTTTATCCAACATTTATCCAAGATGTTGGACCTTGAAGACTTCGATCATGTTTTCGGTATACACGGAGAAGAGGAATTTGATAGTCTACCAAAGAATTCAACTGGAAGAACAGGAGAATCGGCGTAATATTGCGTGTCGCAGACGTGTTTGTATACGGTATTATTTGCGGGATGCAAGCATAAATGCATTCCTCTATAGCAGACGAAAATAACAGAAGTGGTTTTATCGCTGAGAATTCTGGGTAATTCGTTGCCAATATTACGAAAACGTCGACTCTCGTGCATGACCGATAAGTCAGCCGTTAATTCGTTCTCAGCAATTGCTCACGGTGAATCAGCTCACTAGTGATTGGAAGTAATTTGAGTAGAGAGTAATGTTCTAACATACGACCCTTAATATAACTGAATGAACAGTAGCTCATGGTCAGACAGAGTACAGAGACAAAAAAATACAATTCACAAAAAAATTATGTGCAATTATTTTTCTTTCCTACTTTTGTACAACAATATACCCAATATAATATTATAATAATGTAATATATAAGTTTGGTCTGTATTAATTTACCTCATATAGTTGTTTCTATTAGACATATGTTTCAAGGCATATATGTCCCATCTTCAGATAGCACAGATTGATTTTCTCCAAGTTGCCAGCCTTGGATCTTAACTCCCACTCCCTCTTTGTGTGATTCAAAGAACTTGCTAATTAGGTTCCTCAACAACTTGGAAAAACATCCTGTATAAACTGAAGATGGGGCAAACATGTCTTGAAACATATGTCTAACAGAAACAACCATATGAGGTAAGCTTAACACAGTTCAAACTTAATTATGAAGTAAAAAATTCACATATATTGTTTTCCCATATTCACTATTTCTTTTCAGGTCTCTCAACGCAAAATGATTAATCGAGGTTTCACTGCTAATAGCATGTGTGAACGAGAGGCCAACAACTGGCTGGTAGACTTATTTCATATAAATAAACAGATTTTTAATGTAACTACCTCCACTTCATCAAATCCAGCGTACTGCTCCACAAGCATCATCAGAGGTTTCAAACACTGCAGAAGCGTAGTTGTGCCACATGTCTTCAAGATGAAGCGCCGACGAGCCACAAACATACTACTCTCACTGGAAACAGAAAAAAAGTTTAAAAAATATGATGTTTGTATTTGCAAAACAATAATTCTAGATGGAAGTGAAAGTTGTAACAATTTAAGTACATTATATTTAAAGAGAAAAATTTTCGCCTAGACCGGGACTCGAACCCGGGACCCTTGGCTTTCCGGGCCAAGTGCTCTACCAACTGAGCTACCGAGGCAAGTTACGGTCTAGACGCAAATGTTTCTCTTATGTACGTTGTAATTCCCTCGTGCCAAATGCTTGAAACCATAGCTTCTATCTTTGCAAATGGCGGCTTCTTAGTTAAGAAGACATTTATTGGGAATTTAACACTACTTTATAGCCAGTAGGGCTTCTATTGACGATTTTTATTATTAATTCTCATAGAAGGATAAATTATATTTGAAGAGAAAATTTTTTTTGCAAAGATAGAAGCTATGGTTTCAAGCATTTGGCACGAGGGAATTACAACGTACATAAGAGAAAAATTTGCGTCTAGATCGTAACTCGCCTCAGTAGCTCAGTTGGTAGAGCACTTGGCCCGGAAAGCCAAGGGTCCCAGGTTTGAGTCCCGGTCTAGGCGAAAATTTTTCTCTTCAAATATAATTTATCCTTCTATGAGAAGTGTTAAATTAATAATAAAAATCATCAATAGAAGCCCTACTGGCTATAAAGTAGTGTTAAATTCCCAATAAATGTCTTCTTAACTAAGAAGCCGCCATTTGCAAAGATAGAAGCTATGGTTTCAAGCATTTGGCGCGAGGGAATTACGTACATAAAGAGAAAAATTTGCATCTAGACCGTAACTCGCCTCGGTAGCTCAGTTGGTAGAGCACTTGGCCCGGAAAGCCAAGGGTCCCGGGTTCGAGTCCCGGTCTAGGCGAAAATTGTTCTCTTCAAATATAATTTATCCTTCTATGAGAAGTGTTAAATTAATAATAAAAATCGTCAATTTAAGTACAGTTCATCCTTTATTAACTAATATATTGGTAATCAAATGGTGAAGAGAAAAATTTATGCCTGAACCGGGAATCGAACCCCGAACCTTCAGCTTTCCGTGCTGATGCTCTATCCATTGAGCTAATTCAGGCTTCCTTCCCATCCAAGCATAAATCCTTCCTTTACCTTACTCTCTTGGCCCCACATTCAAATGCAATGAATCATCATTCACAAATACACATTGAAGGATTTATGCTTGGATGGGAAGGAAGCCTGAATTAGCTCAATGGATAGAGCATCAGCATGGAAAGCTGAAGGTTTGGGGTTCGATTCCCGGTTCAGGCATAAATTTTAATATTAATTTAATAATATATAGGGCTTGGAAGTTGAGGAAAAATACTTTTTTATACGAAAAGTAATCAGTCATGTTTTAACATCTTACCTCATATTTTATGTTTCTTCAAACACGGGAACTAGTTTTCGAGAGAAGGATCTCTCTCATTTTTCAACCAACATTCATAATGAGAGAGATCCTTCTCTCGAAAACTAGTTCCCGTGTTTGAACAAACACAAAATGAGGTAAGATGTTAAAAAATGACTCATTCATTTACGAATTAATGAACCTCATAATGTTATTTCCCATATTTTAACTATAAATACTTTTTTATGTCTGAAGACGAGGCCCAACATAATATATATACATATTTTTCCTTTTTTCAAACTTTTTGGCTTATTGGTCCATTTTTAGGTCTTAATGGCTTTTATTCTTTTGCAACTTTATTTTTCTTTTGACTACATTTATACCATTTATACATTCAAGAATCTGCAGAGTCTAGTCTCAATTGCAACCTCTTTTAAAAAATACTATCTACTTTTACTTCTTAAAGACTTCACATTCCAAACAATTTTGTTCCACAAGAAACTATTGAACCCACACAAAATATCCCATTATTTTTAACCACCAGCCTCAACTATTGGTATCCTGCTGGAGTTCGGAATTCCTAAAAAGTTAGTTAGACTTATACGAATGTGTCTGAATGGCACAAAGAGTAGGGTGCGTGTAGGCAAACAGTTTTCGGACACCTTTGAAATCCAGAATGGGTTGAAGCAAGGAGATGTATTATCTCCTCTACTATTTAATTTTGTACTAGAGCATGCAATTAAATCTTTAGAGAATGAGGAAGGCTTACAACTGAATGGTATTAATAAGCTGTTAGTTTATGCTGATGATGTAGTATTATTGGCCGATAGCGAGGAGATACTAAAGGATAACACGCACACACTATTGAGTAACACTAAGAAATTAGGACTGGAAGTAAATATCAGTAAAACTAAATGTATGGTCACATGTAGGAATGCATTATACAATGGAAATGGACAGCTAATGACAAATGAGGGAAATTTTGAGGAAGTGGCTGAATTCAAATACCTAGGAACAATAATCACAAATAGGAATGAGACGCACAAAGAAATTAAACATAGGCTCAATTCTGGAAATGCATGCTATTATGCATTGCAGAGACTCTTGATGTCCCAACTCCTTTCAAAAAACGTTAAACTGAAAATATATAAAACTATTATTCTACCAGTTATATTATATGGATGCGAAACATGGACTCTTACTTTAAGGGAGGAAAGGAGATTACGAGTATTTGAGAATAAAGTACTTAGGAACATTTTTGGACCAAAGAGAGATGAACAGACAGGTGAATGGAGAAGACTGCATAACAATGAACTACATGGTCTTTATAGGAAGCCAGATATAATAAGAACAGTTAAGTCTCGTAGACTGCGATGGGCAGGACATGTTGCACGTATGGGGAATGAAAGACTTGCATGGAAGCTTCTTGTAGGAAAGCCAGAGGGAAAACGCCCAGTTGGTAGACCAAGAATGAGGTGGGAGAATAACATTAACTATGATTTGAGGGAAGTAGATTATACAGGGAATGATTGGAAAGTATTAGCTCAGGATAGGGATGTATGGAGAGCGTATGTCCGCGCGGCCATGAACCTACGGGTTCGATAGTGCCAGTGAGTAAGTAAGTAAGCCTGAACTATTGTATTCCAACTTCAAATTTTCTAAGAAGTTTCCACTTTGTGAAAATTACCTGGAGCAGAGGGTGAAGGCAGTGAGGTTGTCTTTATCCATCCGTTAGCAAATGAAATGCTTTTTACTCCTTTTTCTAGTTTTTAGGTCTTTTGTAGGACGTCTTTAGGTCTTTTTACAGATCTTTCATAGTCATTTGTAATTGAATTAATTTAACAATTAAAATGTTCAACCCTGCCGAGTATCAAACCTAGGACTGCTAGTCAGGAAGCAAGCATGCTACCATCTGAGCCAATGCATCTGAACTTTAAAAAAATGTAAAAATATTTAAGAGTTATTCTTCCAGTTATATGGATGCAAAAATATAGTCTTTTACTTTGAGGAAGGAGAAAATATAAGTATTTGAGAATGTTTTTAGGGAAAATTTTAGACCAAAGCGAGATGAACAGACAGGTGAATGGAGAAGGCTTATAAAACAATGAGCTACATGGTCATTATGGGAAACCAGGTATAATTACTAGAGACCGAAAGCTACTACTAGAGAGCGGAAGAGACACGTGCTATTCAATCAAAATTATTGCAATGATGACAACTTGAAACAATAAAACACCGTTCGTGGTAAGGGCAGCATTTATCAACGAACATGGTGCACGTGAAATACAATGGCGGTGGCTTTAACAACAAACTTTAGGCTTAGTGACAATAAAGTTTGTTTTACTTTGGTTTGAATCGCTCTTTGTAAAAGTCACCTTGGCACATGCCTGCAGTAAAAAAAAAAGTTGCCAATACATTTAATAAAGGATACCAATCCTTTTAATATACCGACTGGATTCGCGAATGAAGAAATTTTTACCCACAAATACAGGAACTGTCGCAATTTTTTAACCCGTGAATAAGGAGCTTTTACTGTATATGTTGGTTGGTTGGTATCTAATGTCGAGCACTTGATAATGAAATCATTCGCTCTCTTGCACTCCAATATTTAGCAGAAAGGCTGGTCTCTTCTACAAAAGCTGGACAACGGAGGAGATGGTTTCTTTCCATATCTTCATTTAAATTGCAAAAAGGGCATTTAGATGAATCTGTTATGCCAATTCTGTGTAGGTGTTTATTCAGGCAGTCATGTCCCGTTAGCAGTCTGAATGTTGCTACTGCAGATTTTCTTTGTAATGTAGTAATGTCATAAGTTTGTAGATTTTCCCATTCCTTTCCAGATGTTTTGGCGGTGTCTTCTTCTCTAAGTCTATTGATGTATTTATTTGAGATAATTCTTTTGATAGAGTGAAAGGAAACTGGAGTAGAAGTTGGGTTTGAAACAATTTTGCTACCCTTCTTGGCCAGAAAATCGGCTATTTCATTGCCTGTCACTCCACAATGGGCCGGAATCCATTGAAGTACAACTTTTTTATGTAGACGGGATAACTGTTTTATCATTTTGTGACATTTGATAATTTTTATGTTTTTGGGTGTTGTGTCTCGTGTTATAGCGAGAATGGCTGCTTTGGAGTCACATAGAATTACAACTTTTGTAAATTTTTGGATGTGATATAAAACATTTTGTAAACTTAAGAAAATTGATAGAATTTCGCCATCAAAGTTTGTTGAATTTGAGTTTAGTTTACGATAAAAGGAAAGAAGTGGACATACTGCACCAGCACCAGTGCCACCGTCATTTGGTAAGCTGGAGCCATCTGTAAAAATATGTATCCATTCAGGAGCTGGGTATCTTAGATTTATTATTTCCAGTGACATTTGTTTTAAAATATATGGAGGAGTTTTCAGATTTCTTGATGTCTTCTGTTAAATGAAGGTTATATTCAATTTCCAAAAATTCTGTATATGTATGAATGAGGGATTGAAAGAGAGGCATGAAAACCTCTTGTAGAAAAACAAGAGGGTAATGACCAGGCAAAAAATGTTAAGGATAAAATTAATCAATAAACTAAAGCAGCACAGAGGATCTCCGATTGAGGGTCTTTCCACTTTTCAGCAGTTGCCCTTTTACCAGCCGGCTGCTGGCCCTTCACATCCACATGTGTCAATCACAGAGGCAGATGATCAACAGCCAGTGTAGGGGTGACATGTGGTTAGCATGTCGAGTCCCCCAGCCGTTATAGCTGGTTCCTCAACCTGGAGCCGCTACTTATTGTAGCTACCCAATTGCCTCACGATGCTGGGTGGGCACCGGTCCCATACTGGCCGAAATACCATGAGAAAATTTCTTCCCCCATGGAGACTCGAACCAACGCAACCGTAGCTCTGCGCCAAGGCTTCCTACCTTAACCGCTCGGCTACGGCGCGGGACACAGAGGATCTAAAGCTTTATAAATGGAATAATGACTATTAAATTATTACTAACATTCCAGGTACTATTTATATTTCTTTAAAATACTGGTGTCTAACTTTTTTATAAAAATGACCTTTCAACATTCAAAGTTTAAAGGTTGCCCGCTATCATCCAGTGTTATAAGATAATAATGGAATTTCTTGATAGAAAAACAATTTTAATGTAAAGCTGTTCAGTAAATAATTTTATATTACAAGGTCAATGCCTTAAATGATAGGTAAAGTCACCGTAGTAGTAAATATTGATTTCAAAATTTCCCTCATTTGCCATTTAGTAAAAAATCTGGGTATCTATATGGACCAACACCTAGACTGGAAAATCCAGGTGAATAATACCTGCAAGAAAGTGTTCTCAATTCTTCACTCCCTAAATAGTTTTAAAAACTTCCTTCCTACAAAATTAAAACAAATACTTGTACAGACTCTTATAATGCCACACTTCGACTACTGCGACATATTACTGACTAATCTTACAACTGATCTATCTGACAGACTACAGCGTGCTCATAATGCGTGCATTCGATTTATATTCAATCTCCGTCGTTATGACCACATGTCTCCTTCATTTCAGGCCTTATCATGGCTACGCCTAAATGACAGAAGAACTTTACATTCACATACCTTACTATTCCAAATTCTGCACACATATTTACCAACTTATTTAACAACACGTTTTGAACATTTATCGGCTCATCACAATTTAGGAACAAGATCACAAGACTCTTCTTTACTTTTGATACCACAACACAGGACCTGTCTATACTCTGAATCTTACACAATATCTATGGCTAGAGCATGGAACTCACTTCCCAGTCATGTCAGGGACTGTCAATCGCTATCATTATTTAAATCCAAATTAACTGATATCTTAAGTTCGACACAATGAAAACATTAACTACATAACAACTATATAGAGCATTCTATTAATAATCATGTAGGAAGCTACTTACTTTATTTTATATCATTTTAATTTTATTATATTCTATGTTTTTGTTAGCATTAGCTAGTATTAGATCCATCATCATTGTATTTTGTTTAGTCTGTATTTTAATATCTTAAAATTGTAATATGTACGTAATTTTTGTATAATTTTACTATTCGCTGGTTGAGTGGAAGAGAAGGCCTTATGGCCTTAACTCTGCCAGCTAAAATAAATCATTATTATTATTATTATTTATTAGATAATGCTTTTCTGTGCCTAACAATTTCTCAATCCCAACTCTCTAGCATCTCCATCCACCTCATCCTTCCATCGTAGTTTTTTCAGTCTTCCTCTTTTTCTTCTATCCTCTGGTTGAGTGGACCATATCCTTTTACATAATTCTGACTCTTCCTTCTTAGATGCCCTGCCCATCATAGTCTTTAATTTAATGATTTTACTAATTTCCACCTCTTTGAATAATGCATACAACTCCTGATTATAGTGTTTTCGCCTACACCATTCTCACATATAGGGCCATACATCCTCCTTAATATTTTTCTTTAAAAAAATTGCAGAGCACATTCATTATTTTTCCCCATTATCCATGTTACACAACCATGTCAAAACGGGTCTTATTATAATCTTGTATTGTAATATATTTACAGATCTTGACAAGACTTGGCTTTTCAAGTTATTTAAAAGCCCATAACATTTGTTGCCTATATTTATTTGATTCATTGGTATCAGGAACTGGCTGCAGTGGATAGAAAAGTGTGGAGGAAGAGGATTGAGGAAGCCGGGCTGTAGCACCATATGGTGTTACAAATTAAATATTTTACTAGTCTGTTATGTTATAATTAATTTATAATTATCTTTTCATCAGAATGGTCTTTATTTACCTTCCTGACAAAGTTAACAAATATACTTAATACTTCTTTCATATTTTGTCAATAAAATGTCATATTTAGACAATCTGTGTCATATTCTGACAAATATTTCTTCATATTTCTACTCATTATAGTAATGATAAATTTTCATGTATAATGAGTTTCTAATTAGTGGACATTTATCATAATGCAGTGTGATTTCCAATTTATCTAGAGAATTTGGAAATCAAGAGTGGCATTTGTTAGGACTAATTAATGAATAAAATTAAGCTGTTTACTCACAAATCATTATTTAAATAAAGTTATTTTAAAATATTTATAGATTTAATTAAAGCAATGTTTGAAAACAAATGAGAAATGTTTGGTTATGTTTCATTTGTGCATCCACTGCAACTTGATCATACTATTTATTGCCAAATAGGATTGCAATATTGTAAGTATGCACACTCGTGGAGAAAAAAATTAAACACATCAAACTGTAATTAATATTTAATTTTAGGAAGTTATATTTTGAGGTTATTTTAATTATATTATTTTTGGTCTGGACATCTTACCTCAATATTAATGTTGATTTGTTCTTGGACATGTTTCAAAACAATTCTGTTTTATCGTCAGCTTTCCCAGACTGGTTTTATTTATGTTGCATTATGTTGCACCACCTGGATGTCGATGTCAGCTCCATCCTGTGGTTGGCCAAAGAACCTCCAAACAAGGTCACCCTCCATCAGAATATCAAAATTCATAACTCTGTTTCTGTTCTTCTGAATATAAATTTTTTCCCAAATAGTCAGCTCTTTTGTATTTTCTAACTGTTTTAATAAAACAGAATTGTTTTGAAACATGTCCAAGAATAAATCAACATTAATATTGAGGTAAGATGTCCAGACCAAAAATAAAACATCAAACTGTATATTATAACTAACATTATAGGTTATTAATTTTTTTAGGAAACAACTCAGTAAAATCATTATTTAAAAACACAATTATAAAATGTGTAGTTCAAAGGAATCTGTTCATTATTTGCTATATTCAATGTATTTGTTGGAGAGTCAGTCACTGCAAAATTATGCTCTGACCTGTTCAGAATATTAAAAAGGAGCTTTCTTTATTTTGGTAATCAGAATTTGATAAATATGGAGGTGAAACATGACTGTCATTGGTTGTAAAACAAAATCCATTGAAACATGATTGTTCATTGACTCCCATTTGGGACATGAGTTAGTCATTTTTATCCATGTATAAGCAAAGGGGGGAAAAAAATGTAATTACATATATATCCTAGCTTTACTGATCATAAATTTAAAGCTGTAATGCAGATTTGAAACAAAATTGAGGAATTTACACTATCTTCATTATCTGACAAAATTTCAGAGTTGATAAAGCACAGCAATTTGTAGAGTTACATGTAACAAATGATAATGTTAAAAGAGCAAGTCACCACTTTGGATTGAAGCAGCAGCTTGATACTGACATTTTGTTGATGTAGTGCGACTATTTCTCTATATTTCAATTTCCTTTCAGTAATCTTGAGATTTCTTCATTGTAAATAATGTTGCTGTTAAATATATAAATGCATTTTTACTGTTGATTCAGTGACATAGAGTAACAATATTACAAATAATACCAAGACACTGATATTTAAATCATTAGTACAAAGTGTTACGTTATGTGGTGCAGAGACCTGAACTTCGGGTAGACAGCAAATAAAAAAATTGACAATAGAGACAGATTTTTGGCGAAGGAAATCAAGAAAATCAAGAAAGGAGAAAATTCGGAACCAGACAATTAGAGAAATAATGAATGTTAAACATAATATTATAGAAGTAATAGTAGAACGAAGATTGAAATGATATGGACATCTAATGAGGATGGAAAATAATAGAATCACAAGAATGATGCTGGATTGGAATGCTGAAGGCAGGAGGAGGGGGGAACAGTGGATGGATTAAGTGAGAAGAAACATGATCAGCAGAGACCTCAAAGAAGAGAATGCTGAGGATAGAAATCTGTGGCGGAGCAAAATAAAATACAATTGGGTTGAAGGATAACTACTATACATCCATAGTAATTCTGCCCAAAGGCAGGTCTTTCACTGCAATCATAGCATTTTCATGCTATGCTTGCAGCTCTACTAGGAAATTATAGGTGTGGTAGCTTCCCATCGCTTTCCACAACGGTGAAGGATGGTGATGATGATGAAGATAATGATAAGGATGATGAAGGCCACATGATTTCGGGGACATTTGTCTTATAGGTGAGGAAAAACCCCGATAAAAACCTCACCCAGAAAAACTGCCCCGACTGGGGATTGACCCGGGCCCGTTGCATGACAAGGCAGCATGCTACCTCAAGACCACAGTGGTGGACAATAACTACTGTGATGTAGAGAAAATCCTTAAAAAAATTTACTGGCTATATTAGATAATTTAAGTGACTTTTTGCTTCCTTTTTTTTCAAATGCCTAATGATTCTACTAATACTGTGTAGCTTCCTGCTATACATTATGCAAGCTGGAGCTGTGCCATCACATATTAAAATATTTCCAACATGTCAGCATGATACTCTATGAGAGGAAATGTCTGAATATGCAGGATCGTATTACCTACATCTCATATCAGCAATAACAATAATCTCCTCAAACAAACATGTTTCTTCAAGGGTTGCCAATTTATCCACTTTGTGGCCACATCTGACAGAAAACATAGCTAGCTACAAATATGTAAAAGCCTATATTTAAATTAATATTGGGAAGTAAACATTATGAGGTTATATCATTAATAGTGAGTGGAGAACATATTTTTAACGACTCACCTAAAATAATTTCAAATTTCTTTGATACCGGCGGTTTCAGAAAATATCTTGTCCCTCTTCAGTCATGGCTTCATCTGAAGAGGGACAAGATATTGTCTGAAGCCGCCGATATCAAAGAAATGTGAAATTATTTGAGGTGAGTCGTTAAAAATATGTTCTGCACTCATTATTATTGTAAAAGCCTGCTGTATAAATGTATGAATAAATAAATGTAAAAAAATACAATGTCATAATTTAATATATTTGGTCTGTTATTCTTATTCAACCACAAGAGGTTGTATCAGGAATATATCAAATTGAATGTACGGGTTATGAAAAGAGATATATATAGGAAAAACAAAAAGAAACCTAAAAATTAGAACCAAAGAACACATAAATATTAAAAATGGGGAAATAGAAAAATCTGCAGTTGCAGCTCATGTTTGGTCTGAAAAACATAATATAAATTCGGACACTATAAACTATTAAAACAAGTTATAAAATACAAAACAGCTGACCATTTGGGAAGAAATCTTTATTCAGTAGAACAAAAACAGAGTTATGAATTTCGAAATACCGACGGAGTGTAACCTCGTATGGAGGTTCTTTGGCCAACCACAGGTGGGAGCCGACATCGACATCCAGGGTTTACAACATAAATCCAACCAGTCTGGGCAAGATGCTGAAGATGATTGATATCCAATCAAAACATGTTCAAGAACAAATCAACATTAATATTGAGGTAAGATAAACTCAAAATTCTTAATGTTACTTCCTATTGTATTTTTAAAACAATGACATGTTGGGATTACATATGGAAGTGAGGTATGGACAATCAATAAGTACTACAAGAATAGACTAATAGCTCTAGAATTGGATTATTTATGTAGCAGTGCCAGAAAGTCTAAATTAGAACAGGTCACAAATAAGGAAATTAGAAACATAATGGAAGCAGAAGAAAGCATAATTGAAAGAATTGGGGGGGAAGGAATTAAAGTGGTTACGACATGTTTTAAGAATGGAAGATGAGCGATGGCCAAAGCAACTATATCAATGGCATCCGACCAGAAAGAAGAAAAGAGGGAGACCAAAGTTAACACGGAAGGAAAACAAGACATTAATGCAAGCAAGAGGTCTAAGCATTAAAGATGCCCAAGATCGTAGGCTTTGGAGGTTTGGCACGGGAAGATGGCAGCAGCTCTAAAAACCTGAAGATAGATAGACGTGTTAACATTATTCGTTTTTATACATCTTAATGATGGACAAATTATATTTTTCTTTTCAAATATAATAGATAGACATGTTGGGATTTGAGTTGGTATCATCATAGAGTATTTAATGTGAGATGGCCTGATATGTTAAATCAAGAACTATGGCACAAAACTGAGCAAGCATCTATCGAAAAACAAATAAAGGAAAGAAAATGGTGTTGGATTGGACAAATCTGCGTAAACCCAAACTTCAATAGAAACATGCACATTGGAGTGGAATCCTCAAGGTTCAAGGAGGAGAGGAATATCAAAACTAAGTTGGAAGAGAACTATTGATGGGAAAATACGAAATGGGAAAAACGGTTGGAGGTGAAGAGGTTGGCAGATAAGAGCTAAATGGAGAAATTTCATTAAGGCCCTATGCTCCAGCTAGGAGTGAAAGCAAATATATCATCATAGAGTATATTTCACTTCATTTATTTTATAAAGTAAAAATGGGTAATACAGTTGCTGTCTTATAGCCATAAAACCCAAAACTATCTCTACTAGTCTAATCTAAATAGAAGCTCACTACTACTGTCACTAAAAACTTATAATTCATTATCCACGCTAGTTTTAATAACAAAACTCGACACAATACGAAATAAATCAACAGACCATTAGTGTAAAATAAAAAAAGTTTCCTAGTTGATAAGATATGCAAAGCACATTAGAAACACGTATGATTACTGACTCAATTAAAGCTTCAAACATCGTAAATCTGAAATTTTTATCAAAAACTTGACTACAAGCTGAATTAACACCTCAATGTAGCCTCTTCAAATCAACCTAGACCTTGCACACTAAATTTGTAGCTTCTAATAATTCAAGGACTTGGTGTGAAATGTAAAACCATCACCTCTTTTCAATGTTTCATTATTCCACCAGATTCACAGAAAGCACTCTTAACCAGTATATTATGGTGTGTGCCAGAAACTTAGACACAAAACACATGATTTTTTTTAAAATTTGTCTCCCTTTGCAGGAACTTACTATTATTATTATGGAATTCATGATAAAAAGGTTGAAAAACACATATGAATCATGGGGTCTCACAGTAAATTTACAAAAAAAAACAGAATATCTGGCAATAAATAGCAATGAAAGAGAAAATTTAATATTGGAAGAAGGAATCCAAATAAAGCAAGTGAAACAAACTAAATATTTGGGAATAATTATGGATAACATTGAAGGTATAGGCAAAGAGAACATAAAACACAGAATTCAATTGAGTAGCAAAATAATATCATCGTAATATTCCATATGGTGGGATAAGCATATTTGGAAAGACACAAAAAAATATATTGGTAAAACATTGGTGGAATCTGTTGCAATGTACGGAAGTGAGGTATGGACAATCAATAAGTACTACAAGAATGCGGAGACTAATAGCTCTAGAAATGGATTATTTACGAAGAAGTGCCAGAAAGTCTAAATTAGAACATGTCAAAAATAAGGAAATTAAAAACATAATTGAAAGAATTGAGGAGAAGGAATTAAAGTGGTTAGGACATGTTTTAAGAATGGAAGATGAGCAATGGCCAAAGCAACTATATGAATGGCATCCGAACAGAAAGAAGAAAAGAGGGAGACAAAAGTTAACATGGAAGGAAAACATGAACACAGTAATGCAAGCAAGAGGGCTATGCATTGAAGATGCCCAAGATCTTAGGTTTTGGAGGTTTGACACGGGAAGATGGCAGCAGCTGTAAAAACCCGAAGATAGATAGAATAATAATAGCTTCATTTTATTACAGTCTTGACAGATTTAATGGAGTTTAACAATTTAATTATGACCAGCCTTATGGGCTAGTGATCAGCATTTGAGACTACAGTCATGAGGTCCCAGGTTCAATATCCGGACAAACCATAGGTATATTTCCTTAAAGGGAATTAATTATTCCTGTGGTTGCCCATGATCTGAAATTTATGTTAAGTTTCATTTAAGAACTCTCCTGGCGCTTCATTATCATTTTTCACCCATCATATCATCGGGAGTCAACCATTGTGGTCTCGAGGTAGCGTGCTGCATCCGTGTGAATCCATCAAACAGTCGTTAAAAGTGTTGCATTTTGGGTTAAATTTAAGGAAACTTTCATCAATATCACAAGAAAACAATCAGTTGATCTTGAAGTCCGACATTTTGTCTAGTTATACAATCCTTAAACAAGGCTGGAGGCATGTATAACGATTCCCATGTAAAGTTGTACACCTCTCATACACTGAACAGCTAATACAGTGTTTATTAGTAAGAATTTTCAACTGAGATGTGTATAAACCTTGTATAAAAGTTATATATGGATTATTAGTAAAGATGGTGAGTTTAATAGAATTCACTTCGATACAAATTTTTTTCTGTCCATCTAAGCCAAAAATTATAGATATGTAGTTATATGAAGACCATCGTGTAAAATATGGAGGCTTATGCATAAAGAATAAAGTCCAAGTAAAACCTCTTACTATATACAACATAATTATCTCATTCCCGATGGTCTGGGAAGATAAAACACTTCATTATCACTACTTTTGTCAACACACCAATCTCCAACACAGAACTAGGTCATAAACCTCTAATATTTATCCACTTCAATTTGTATCCACTATACAATTCAAAGAAGATAACATTTTATTTAATTACAGATTTCAGATCATTTGTGTTTCAATTCAATACAGGAAATGGAAGGGCCAAGGTTATTTCACACTTTAGATTATTTTCTGAACAATGCTAGGATTTATATGTAATAATTATAGATAGATCATCGGTTGATTAATGTCTTTAACATCGTCCAATTCCCAATAGCCAATTTTGCCGGTCCATCCAATCTCCTGGTTATAGATGTTTCTCCTTCGAATAACTAATAATTTCATAGTTAAATATGGAAAATAACATTTCGAGGTTCTTAATTCGTAAATTAATGAGTCATTTTTTAACATCGTTACCTCATATTTTATTGTTTTCTCCTTTCAAACAACGGGAAGGCCGAGAAGGGAATAGCTAAATATGAGAAAATAACATTTCGAGGTTCTTAATTCGTAAATTAATGAGTCATTTTTTAACATGTTACCTCATATTTTATGTTTCTTCAAACACGGGAACTAGTTTTCGAGAGAAGAATCTCTCTCATTTTCAACCGACGTTATGACTACCGGATTTTCGTTGGAATCTCCATCAGAAGAACAAATTTAGATCCATGAATTTCGAGATTCCTGATGAACATGACCTCATCTCAAAGTTCATCAAATCAACACCAGATGGCAACGTTATTGATGGAGATTCCAACGAAAATCCAGTAGTCATAATGTCGGTTGAAAATGAGAGAGATCCTTCTCTTGAAAACTAGTTCCCGTGTTTGAAGAAACATAAAATATGAGGTAAGATGTTAAAAAATGACTCAATTTACGAACTAATCATTTATTTATATATATATATATATATATATATATATATGCATGATTTGTTTTCACTGCTGTCCAACACTTTTAAATAAGCTGACATCAGAAATTAAAAATAAACCTCATAGTGATCTCTATAAGTACAGTCAACTAGACCAAGTATTAGGCCAAGGCCTGTTACGATCCTACAGAAAATTTTCCCTCCAGCGTTTCATAGGACGGCCCAGAGATCTACCAAAATAGTGTCAAAAAAATAATCTGCATTTTTAACTGTAAGGCACAAAAATCAAAGCCAGACTCCAGCAATGGCAACCCACTGTATGGAGGAGATGGATAGAGTAAGAGAGGAGTGAGGTGAGGCGGGACTCAGATGCCAGGTAGTGTGGGTTCACCCATCCACCTATTCATGGGTGGTATTACTTCCCTATAGCTTAAATGAGAGGTATGGTGCTATATTTTAGTGCCTTGCAACTAAAAATAGCAGACATTTTTTTATACACAGACTTGGTACATTACAATGCTTCCCTGGAAGAAATTTCAAGGTAGGTTTCATTATCAATGGTTGATATTCCCTTGTGAACAAGGCAGTATCTGTTTTGTCAAATTCATTAGCCCATATTCAATAATTTAGGGTCGTATGTTAGAACATTACTCTCTACTCAAATTACTTCCAATCACTAGTGAGCTGATTCACCGTGAGCAATTGCTGAGAACGAATTAACGGCCGACTTATCGGTCATGCACGAGAGTCGACGTTTTCGTAATATTGGCAACGAATTACCCAGAATTCTCAGCGATAAAACCACTTCCGTTATTTTTGTCTGCTATAGAGGAATGCATTTATGCTTGCATCCCGCAAATAATACCGTATACAAACACGTCTGCGACGCGCAATATTACGCCGATTCTCCTGTTCTTCCAGTTGAATTCTTTGGTAGACTCTATCAAATTCCTCTTCTCCGTGTATACCGAAAACATGATCGAAGTCTTCAAGGTCCGACATCTTGGATAAAGCAGCAAAGTACATCGATTACCATCGGTTCCCGTCGGTTCCCTTCGGGATTTTAATTTGAGTTGCTCATTTAAGCTACCTCCGCAGGTAACTTACAAATTTAACCAATTATTATCGCATGAACAGATTTCTGAGTAAGCAAAATCGTATTAGCATACAACTTGCTCAGCAGAGAAGGCATTTACTGTCTAATGCGTCCAAACATGCAACCCTTAGAGTCCCGTACCATAGCCAAGCAGTTTAAGGCAGCGTGCCTTGGTATAGAGCAGCGGTTCTCAACCTTTTTCAACTCGCGAATCCCTTCCACAACGATCTGAGTTGGGTGAACCACTGACTTTTAAATATACATACAGTAGACATGCATAAAATGTAATTCCAAGCAAAAGGTTTAATAACCTTAAATTATATTTGAAGAGAAACTTTTTTTGCCTAGACAGAGACTCTAACCAGGAACCTTTGGCTTGCCAGGCCAAATGCTCTACCAACTGAGCTACCGGGGCGAGTTCCAATCTTAGAAGCAAATTTCTTTCTTATAAACACTGTAATTCCCAGCACCAAATGCTAGGAAGCCTTTGCTTCTATCTTTGCAAATGGTGGCTTCTTAGTTAAGAAGACATTAATTGGGAATTTAAACACTACTTTATAAAGTCAGTAGGGCTTCTATTGATGTTTTTATTATTAATTTAACACTTCTCAATGAAGGATAAATTATATTTGAAGAGAAAAATTTTTGGCTTGCTGGCCAAATGCTCTACCAGCTTAGCTACCACAGTGTTCAAGCAATGAGGATCTTATAAATCTCATTTCAGCTGCTGTTAGCCTTCCTATCAGTTTTCCTAATTGTCCATATCTCACTGCCTTATTTTCAAAATAAAATTTTCTGTAATTCTATTAATTCAGGATTTTCTTTTGGTCATCTTTGACGTCTTTTATTAGAATATCATTTTATCAACTTTTGCCAAAATATTATGAAATATTGTGTCTGTATTTTTCTCATCTCATATAGTTGTTTCTATTAAGAAATGCACTGAAATGTGTATCTTAATAGAAACAATTATACGACGTAAGAAAAATATAGACCAAAATTATTTATTAAGTAAAATCTCGAAATATTACTTCCGGTTGTATTTTCAAATGAGATATGAAATTTATTTTTAGTCCCATTTGAATCTACACGTAAAATGTAGAAATTATTTGTCTCAATGCTCTCTGGATAATAGTTTAAAACATGAAATTTCATAATTATAATTGCTCGCTCTAAATATGATGCATCACAACTGAGATAATTAATGCAAGAGCCTTTAACTCATTAGAAATAAGTCCAAGTTTCTCTTATCATAATCCGATCTACACCCACTTGAACATTCCATTCAACACACAAATTGGACTGATTCCAACAGGAATTATGATAGTGGACGTCCATGCAAACATATCAGCCAGCACCAGAAGTGAGAAAATATTTTATACTTCCAATTAAAACAATTTTACTGCTAAATAAATAATAGTTTTAAAAAACTAAAACAACGCGCTTTTAGAAAACCAAACTAAAAATGAAAAATAATTTTAATTTCCAACACGCTTGGGATAAAATCAAAGTGGTCAACAAAAAAATCATCTCCAACACATCTAGAATAAAACTAGAGTTATCAACAAAAAGAAAATAATTTTACCATCAAAAGTGTGGGGTGCTCTATATCAATTAACATATTTTATAATAAACAGGTATTGTTAAAAGTAAAGTATCTAAGAAGAAAATGTAAAAATCATAAAAAGCGCCCCAGCCGGATTTGAACCAGCGACCTATGGATTACTGAAATTATATACCACTAGAATTAACCGCGCTACCAACTGAGCTCTTACAACGGTTGACTAAAAAGTCGACAAGTCCGCAACCTATTATACCAGTTTTCATTTTTTTTCTGACGATTCTAGCCAGGATTTTAGAAACAAAATATGAAATTATTGTATTGTCACGGATAAATTACAAGTATACAAAGTTTCAAGTTGATCCAATGATTTTAAGTGGGTGAATCGCATTGAAAGATTCCGTCACATAGATAGATACAGGTCAAACTAATATAAAGCGTGTAAAAATAGTTAAAATCCTTCAATTGTATCTGATATTTCAGTGATCCCTCAACTAAATTAAATTTCAGTTTAAAATTGGGTTCAAATCCCAATTTAAACACGTCATTTTCTAAATAATAGGTGTTAAGATTATTCATGAAATCTCTGTTAAACAAGATGGCAAACTATCTTCTTGGAAAAAGATAGACACTGGAGTAAGACAGGGATGTGGACTTTCACCGGTACTTTTCATGCACTATATATACAATCTGGTAGCCATATTTCTTACAGGCTCAGCCACTGCAAAATAATGGTCAGACCTGTTCAGAATATTAAAAAGGAGGAGCTTTCTTTAATATAGTAAATATAACATTGATAAATATTTCGTGAAACATGACTCTGATTGGTTGTAAAAGAGAAATCATTGAAACATGATTGGTCATTGACTCCCATTTGGGGCATGAGTTAAATAGTCACCAAGATCCTTCTATTATATTTACTTAACAGCTTAATTTCTTCAAAATTTCGTAGCATTTAATATTATGAACAAAATTGAACTGTCCTAAAGTAATTGGACCAAATGCATTGAAAGAATGTTATCAAATAGAATTCCACATGTTTTATTCAAAAGAAAAGAAATATCAGTCATTCCATAACAAGACCATAGGAATCAATTTCCTGATGTGGAAACAGGTCAATGACTTTAATTCCCTAGAGCCACAGAAGAAAAAGGACTTCTCGATATATGATATTCATCAATCAATTTTTCAGTCAAGATAATAATATTAATAATAATAAATTAATATTGAGAAATTTTTCTCTTTACCATTGAGTTACAATAATTTTTCTCTTTACCGTTGATTTACAATAATTTAATTGTGTTTATTAATTTACTTATTTCTATCATAGTAATAGCTTTAGCTTCTCAATATTAATTTAATAAATAATGCTATAGCTGTGTGGAGTCCCTTCATGTCTTCTTCAGGTAGAAGCCATTCATTGTGTATTTGTGAATGATGATTCGTTGCAATTGAATGTGGGGCCAGTAGAGTAAGGTAAAGGAAGGATTCTTGCTTGGATGGGAATGAAGCCTGGATTAGCTCAGTGGCAGAGCATTAGCACGGAAAGCTAAAGGTTCGGGGTTCGATTCCTGGTTCAGGCAAAAATTTTTCTCTTTACCATTGATTTACAATAATTTAATTCTGTTCATTAATTTACTTATTTCTATCATAGTAATAGCTTTAGCTTCTCAATATTAATTTAATTAATTGTGTTTATTAATTTACTTATTTCTATCATATTAATAGCTTTAGCTTCTCAATATTAATTTAATAAATAATGCTATAGCTGTGTGGAGTCCCTTCATGTCTTCTTCAGGTAGAAGCCATTCATTGTGTATTTGTGAATGATGATTCGATGCAATTGAATGTGGGGCCAGTAGAGTAAGGTAAAGGAAGGATTCTTGCTTGGATGGGAATGAAGCCTGGATTAGCTCAGTGGCAGAGCATTAGCACGGAAAGCTAAAGGTTCGGGGTTCGATTCCTGGTTCAGGCAAAAATTTTTCTCTTTACCATTGATTTACAATAATTTAATTCTGTTCATTAATTTACTTATTTCTATCATAGTAATAGCTTTAGCTTCTCAATATTAATTTAATTAATTGTGTTTATTAATTTACTTATTTCTATCATATTAATAGCTTTAGCTTCTCAATATTAATTTAATAAATAATGCTATAGCTGTGTGGAGTCCCTTCATGTCTTCTTCAGGTAGAAGCCATTCATTGTGTATTTGTGAATGATGATTCGTTGCAATTGAATGTGGGGCCAGTAGAGTAAGGTAAAGGAAGGATTCTTGCTTGGATGGGAATGAAGCCTGGATTAGCTCAGTGGCAGAGCATTAGCACGGAAAGCTAAAGGTTCGGGGTTCGATTCCTGGTTCAGGCAAAAATTTTTCTCTTTACCATTGATTTACAATAATTTAATTGTGTTTATTAATTTACTTATTTCTATCATAGTAATAGCTTTAGCTTCTCAATATTAATTTAATAAATAATGCTATAGCTGTGTGGAGTCCCTTCATGTCTTCTTCAGGTAGAAGCCATTCATTGTGTATTTGTGAGCATTAGCACGGAAAGCTAAAGGTTCGGGGTTCGATACCCGGTTCAGGCAAAAAATTTTCTCTTTACCATTGATTTAAGATAATAACTGAAAATTCATTGTAACGACATGATTAAAAATCATTGAGTGTATTTGAAGAGAAAAATTATATGCTCAGACTGGGGTTTGAACCCAGGACCTTTGGCTTTCTACGCCAAATCTCTTCCTATGAGCTATGTGAGAACTCCAATCTGAAAGCAAATTTTTCTCTCACACATTGTTAATTCCCAATCGCCAAATGCTACAAGCCTTTGCTTCAATTATGTGAATGGTGGCTTATATTTAAGAAGACATTTATTGGGAATTTAAACACTACTTTATTAAGCCAGTCGGGATTCTTTCAATGTTTTTATTATTAATTTAATACTTCTCACTGAAGTACAAATTATACTTGAGAAAAATTATACGTTTAGACTGGGTTTGAACCCAGGACCTTTGGCTTTCTAGGCCAATGCTCTACTGTTGAGCTATCTGGGCACCCCAATCTAAACACAATTTTTTTTTGTGCTTTGCAATTAATATCTGTGGTTTTACATTTTTTATGGTTGCTATGGAAACAGTAGAAACTGTGAAAACATGGTCACAGTTAAAACTTTATTCGTGTAATTGACTGATTATCAACTGAAGGTAAACAATGAGGATTATATAGATCATCAGATAACTCAAATGTAAATACAGAAGTGTCATAAAAGGAGACTAAACACAAAATTATCTTATCTAAGCTTTGATGTATCATAATTGTTTATTTCATTTTTTTCTTAACGTCAACATACACCTACACAATTTAACCTTTAGAAGACTTAGGGACATATTTGTCCATTAAATGTAAAGGACTTAGTGGACATATTTGTCCCATGATAATATTATTTCTTTGTAAAATTACAAAAATTCAGAAAATACTGTAAAGACATTATTAGTGGCTCTAACCTATTGTGTTCCAATCAAGTATTCACAAAAAATTTAAAAAAAAAACACATCAGGTGCCTTTTTTACCCCTAATTTTTACGTATTTTTTCCCATGATAACATTATTTCTTTGTAAAATTATAAAAATTCAGAAAATGTTGGTTGGTTGGTATCTAATGTCGAGCACTTGATAATGAAATCATTCGCTCTCTTGCACTCCAATATTTAACAGAAAGGCTGGTCTCTTCTACAAAAGCTGCACAACGGAGGAGATGGTTTCTTTCCATATCTTCATTTAAATTGCAGAAAGGGCATTTACTTCATGTTTGTATTGGAGTACAATACACTAGTTGTAACCGTTTAGTAGTAGGCACCACATGATATACATTTTGTGTTCAAAAAGTGTCAAATCTCTTTCTTCAGAACACTGTTGTTATAAGAATTAAAAGAATCGTGATTATTTCTTACCTCATACTTCTATGTTTTTTTAAAACAGCACTGCAGTATCGTTGACCCCTTTATCACCATCATCAGCTGTTTTCACAACTATCAATTTTTTTCTTTTGTTGATAATTATCCAAAATGCCATCTGGTGTTCTTTTGAATGAATCATTTTCTAAACTGCCATCTGTTGTATTTTTGAAGAACTTTGTAATCAAGCTCGGTTTGTCTGGAATTCCGAAGTTCATGGTTCGAACCGAGTTTGATTATAAAGTTCTTCAAAAATACAACAGATGGCAGTTTAGAAAATGATTCATTCAAAAGAACACCAGATGGCAGTTTAGAAAATAATTCCTTAAAAAGAACACCAAATGACAGTTTGGATAATTATCAACAAAAGAAAAAAATTGAGTCGTGAAAAAACAGCTGACGACGGTCATAAGGGGTGACCGATACTGCAGTGCTGTTTTTAAAAAAACACAGAAGTATGAGGTAAGAAATAATCACGATTCTTTTAATTCTTATGAATTGAACCTCATAATGTTAAAAATTCTCAAATTTAATATATAAAAGTGTTATTGTGCATCTAAACCTTAAATGGTCCACGTGCTACCTTGTCACGCAACAGGCCCGAGTTCGATCCCCGGTCGGGGCAGTTTTTCTGGGCGAGATTTTTATCAGGGTTTTTCCTCACCTGTAAGACAAATGTCAGGAAAACTTTAAGGTCCCCGAAATCGTATATCCATCACCATCATCCTTCATCGGTGTGGAAAGCAACTGGAAGCTACCACACCTACAATTCCCTAGAAAAGCTGCAAAGCATAGAAAGGAAATGCTATGATTGCAGTGAAAGACCTGCCCTCGGGCAGAATTACTATGGATGGAACCTTAAATGAGTCTGCTGTATAATTTTAAATACAAGACTTACAATAGCCTGGTTCTAAGCAGGTGTGTACCATATAGACAATTAACTTACCTTAAAACATAAGCATCTACTTGGTCATTACACACAAAGCTGATCACTTCACACCGCACAATTTTTAGGAGACTTTCCAGCTTTTGCCTGAAAAAAAAAAAAACAATAATAAACTTGCATCTTAAAATTATCCATAAGCTAGCATTCAATGTGTGGTATAATCCATTACTTTTTTCGTCTGGCTTATCACCTTCGACCAGTCCAGCATGGGTAACCCTATCGGCAGCAATGCTACCGCCGGCATAGCTCTCAGGATCATTTAAGCACGCAAGCCACTCCACCACGACAAGGTAAAGATACCATGGAGGGAAAACATTTTTCTACAATTCTTAAATATTTATATACGTATTGTTTATTTTTTACTTCACTCACCTCATACTTCATAACTCCTCGCAAACCCAGGGTTTAGTCACATCATTTGTGACATCTCAATGCTGTATCACGTTCACAACTGATGTCCAACAGCCTTCTATCCTACAGACTGACCTCCGCGCCATCTGATGGCTGACCGACGAACTTCCAAATCAGTCCTCTCTCCTTATAACCGGGTATTTCAAAATTCATAGTTGTAATTTCATTCTTGCATATGTACATTTTTTCCCAAATTGTGAGTTCCTTCGGTTTTCCCAATTGTTTAAGTAATTTTGTGTTGGTTTCTATTTTATGTTTTTCTGACCAGGCATGTGCAGCTATTGCAGATTTTTCGGTTTCTCCATTTTTAACATTTCTGAGGTGTTCCTTTAATCTTGTATTTAGATTCCTTTTTGTTTTTCCTATGTATATCTTTTCACAATCTTTACAATTAATTTGATAAATTCCTGATTTTTTGCAGTCTTCAATCTTTTCATTTTTGTTGGTTTTTATTAAATTACCTAAGCTGTAATCATTTTTCGGTGCTAATTTAATGTTGAATTTGTTGAAGATTTTTTGAAACTTGTCAAATACTAAAGGATGGTATGTGAACTTCTTGAATTTTTTACCAATATTTTTATGTCTGAAGAGTACTTTCATTAATCATTTTTTGTTCTTTAAATTTATTTATTTTCTTGTGTATCATCTTCTCTTGAAAACCATTATCCTTCGCAATTTTTATGATGTGTTCTTTCTCTCTATTGCAATTTTCTTTGCTCATGGGAACGTTCACAAGTCTGTGCGCTAAACTATTAAATACTGCCTGTTTGTGTGACGTCAGTTGTGAATGTGACACAGCATTGAGAATGTCACAAATGATGTGACGAAACCCTGGGTTTGCGAGGAGTATGAAGTATGAGGTGAGTGAAATAAAAAATAAACAATATTAAAAAACCTCAGTGTTATTTCCTATCTACATAATTCATATATGTATACAAAAATCTCTCATTTTGGCTCAACTGCACTTCTACTAGCGCTTGATTTTTCAGTTATATTGTTGTAAACTATAGCTCTTGTTCTGTATTTACTAACATTATTTAATATTTTAAACTTTTTCAAACAATTTTTATAACAATAAACAATTTTGAAGTATTTATTTAAATATGCAAATCACAATATTAACATACTGTTAGACAATATTGTGATACTAACTGCTATTTTCTCCACAGAGTATATTACTTGGTCTATGATTTTTCAATCGCTGTTTTGGGATATCGTTGGTTGGATCAGTGTTAGGGAGTGATAAGTAAGTGTACACCCATTTTTAATAAACGTTTGGTAATTTAAATATCATTGATATATTTTTTAACATAGATTTGGGGATTTATTGCAAATATTGGTCATTTAAATTTCATAGCGACGGATAGTAATCCATGATGATAATCGGTGTGGTTCGATTGTGGTTTATCGCTGGCTCTATAAACTCTGGTGCAAAGTCCTATAGAACAACAGTGTGCATGCGCCAGAGTTTATAGAGCCAGCTATAACCCACAATCCAACCACATATCGATTATCATCCTCGATTACTATCCGTCGCTATGAAATTTAAATTACCAATATTTGTAATAAATCCCCAAATCTATGTTAAAAATATATTAATAATATTAAAATTACCAAACGTTTATTAAAAATGGGTGTACACTTACTTACTCCCTATTGCTGATCCAACCAGCTATAGAAAAAGTAATATTCTCTATGGAGAAAATAGCAGTTAGCATCACAATATTGTCTAACAGTGTCATAATATTGTGATTTGCATATTTAAATAAATACTTCAAACTGTCTAATAATGTTATAAAAAGTTTAAAATATTAAATGTTAGTAAATACAGAATAAGAGCTATAGTTTACAACAATATAACTGAAAAATCAAGCGTTAGTAGAAGTGCAGTTGAGCCATAATTTTTTAACAGAGATTTGGGAATTTACTGCAAAGATTGGTCATTTAAATTTCATAGCAATATGCTGCCATCTAGCATAAGATTTTTTTAACTTTAGTACGATATCAATAGTAATCGAGGATGATAATCGATATGTGGTTCGATGGTGGGTTATCTCTGGCTCCAGAAACTCTGGTGCATGCGCACTGTTGTTCTATAGGACTCTGGTGCATGCGCACTGTTGTTCTATAGGACTTTGAAAATATTTCACGTAAGTTTAAGTGCAGTTTTTCCAAATGTTATAAGTATTGTTGCAAAATGTTCATAAATTCAGATTAAGATTGACGTAAGTCACGAGTTCTGTTGCAATTACTACAATGTATGTATACTAAAAATTTATTTATTTTCTATTTGTTTATTTTGACTTCATTTTCACTGATCTATTTGAAAGTAATGTAAGTCTTTTTAGAAATTTTAATATTTACAATTGGCTATATAACGTATGTATCCAAATTTACCTAATTTTGAATTACAGCCGACGAAAGGTATCTATAAACATTCAAAAGAAGCGCGCATATATTGCCCGTCGTGGCAGTGGAAAACTGCACGTAATTTGATTGTAACACCCAATGATCATCTGCATTGATAAACACCCAATGATAATCTGCATTGATAAATACTAGTTCTTAATTTCCAGCGGGAAAATACGTAATAAAATCACAAATTTCCACAAAATATATTAGGTGTATATACACCTTGCTTTCAAGTTTCGCCGATATCGGCAAAAAAATAACTTAAAAAATCAATACGAGGTGTAAAAATTCCACAACTTCAGTTATTTCTATACGATATTTATATTGTCCTACATTAACAGATGTCAAATGCATTGGTGTCAGTATTTATTAAACAATTTTACATAGAACATATGCTTAGAGGATCTTGTGCATCTTACTTTCTCTTCCATCTTGTCAACCTTCTTTATTAATCAATTACGACGAGTTAAATGCAATTTACTTCTTGTATATTACGAGGAATTAAAATATTGAGCACCATTAACATACAAAGAGTTTTTTGCCCCCCGGCCGAAGCTAAAATAAAACTACGAACTACCGGCAATTAAAGCATAGTGAATATTCTGTTACTTAAGTTTACATATGACAACTAGTATTGGAATGGAAAAGTTTACATTCATAAAAAGTCTGCTTTATCTCCGAAACATCTCTTTCTACAAAAATCATTACTGAAATATCTCACGGAGCATGCCTCATCTATGGTGCCACCATCTTACGCTGACCCCGAACTTTGTAAACTGATAATTTGAGTAGTTCGATTACTTATTCTATAAAACTTACCTTGGTATGTTTCGAAGATCACACTGCTTCATGTTCCCATCGGTTCTAGTGAACCAAATTTCAAGAAGTTTCTCCACACCCTCAAAGAATTGAACACCATTACTACTCTCCGACTCCGCCATCCCCAAACCGCAGCAGGCTACCCTGAAATGAAAACGACTGGGAACGAGACTGCCAGGCAATGGTGCGCAATGCTATAAAAAGGAGGTTAATCACGCGCTTAGGAGCCTATGCGCATGTGTAAACTAAATCGAGAAATTTGATTACCGACGCCATTTATAGGCCAGTGTGACCAAATGAAAGAAAAATTCCCTCACGTAGGGTAAAACCAAGGATTAGTGGGTAAAGCACAAAAATTGAAGGGGGAGGGGAAGGGAAATTTTCATAAGATATTTTTAAATGTACGATAGTTTCATCTGCTTTTGTTTAAATCTGTAATTGGTGGAATACTTCCTAAAATAAAGCTAATTTTTTATCTGCTAGAGAAAATTATAATCAAATATCTATATATACACAGCTAATGGGGAATTTTAAACAGAAGCCATGACTGAAGTGGGACAAGGTATTGTCTGAAACCGCCGGTATCAAAGAAATTTGAAATTATATTGAGATGAGTCATTAAAAATATGTTCTCCACTCACTATTTAATAACATATCCACCTTTATACCAACTTCCAAAATGAAATTTTACTTTCTTTATCTTCCATAGATTTGAAACAAATTCATATCTTATTATAAACAAAGTTTCTTAATAATTTTATTATGCACTTTATTCTTGTAGACAAGTCATACAACAAAATAAAAGAATACCAGTAAGACAAGTAGTTCAACAAATGAGTTATTTCTTAAAGGCATAAGAGATCCTATTCACCTTTCTTTTGATTTTATGGAGAAAAAAATCACTATAGTAAGTTCATGATATGATTATATTAAAACTCAGCAATTAAGATGGTATGACATGTCCAGAGAATGGAAGAGTATCAACTACCAAATCTGTTTTGGAATGGAAACCTGAGGGAAGACGAGGCAGAGGAAGACCTAAAACCTCCTGGAGTCAGGGAATATGTTTATACATGAAGGAGAAACATCTACAACCAGGAGATTGGATGGACCGACAAAATTGGCTATTAGGAATCGGACAATGTCAAAGACATTAATCAACCGATGATCTATCTACATGAAACTCCGACTAACTGCACAAACATTCCACACTTTCTATAGTGTGAGAGCAGGGATTATCATAATCCCTGGTGAGAGCCCTATGCCTAACAGCCAACTATTGCCCTTACATCTACATGTGACAATTATGAAATGGACCATCATTATCCAGTTTAGGAGTGAAGTCACCCAGTTATTATATCTCATATTCTCACAACATGGAGCAAGTGCTTATCGTAGCTATCCAAACTCTTCATAATGCTGAGTGGGCATCAGTCCCATAATGGTAAAAATTTCTTCTGTAATGGGGACTAAACCAACTCAAGTCCCATAGCTCTGCACCAAGATATGGTGCCTTTAACCATTAGGCTATGGCACAGACCAACTAATACATAAATTTCTATCATTCTCTTCCCGAAAATATATTTTCACTATTGTGAGTCAGATGTTGAATATAAAATGGGTACCTGGTAAGTCAGTCGTGCTCAACTAAATTATTAAATAGTTCCAATATGGAGGCCTTATGAATTTTAAAATGTTCATTGTGAGTCAGTAAAGACCATCCCTATAACAGCAACGCAAAAGAGAACAGATAATTGTGCAGGATATTAAAATATTAGCTTTAATCCAATATGGAAAATAAATAAGAATGTCTCAGGATAAATTATATCAAATAAACATAGAAATATGAGGTAAGAAGAAATCACAATTCATTTAATTCTTATTAATTGAACCTCATAATGTTAAAAATTCCCAAATTTAATATATATATTCAAAAGTAATAAAAAGAAGTATCAAACAAACCAGAGTCTGCCGTGCTGGCTCAGGTGGTATCATACCTGCTTCCTGACAAGTGGGCTGATGGGGAAAATTTTAATTGTTAAATTAATTTAATTTAATTAGAAAATGTTCAATCTCGAGCCAGGTGAGGTGCTGGGGCACAACTTTTAATCAACAGATTCCTGCATTAAATTGCAAACCTCTCTGCAGTAAATATGTTAAGAAGGCATGTGGTGCAGTTGATAGCAATTCATCTGTCGAATCGGGATATTAAGCCTGGCGACCCTCTTGGTGCTTTTCGACAGGAGTAGGCTATATGCCGGCACCAGGTTTCACCTTCTTCCTTTTCTTCATCATCATACCTCATCCATAAATATACACTCATCGTACACTTCTCTCTGTACACAATACAAAATCTATGTAAAGTGGTCTGCTGAAGTGGTGTTTAAATTGAAAATAAACCACATTACACCATCAGCCCACCATGGAACCTGAAGCCCGAACAGTGGCAAATCACCAGTTTTATAAGGATAGATCAAGATATGTATTTTAAGCTATTAAACAAAGCATAATAAATTTTTTTTTAAAAAGAAAAATTAACGCTTGAATTGGGAATCGAACCTCGGACCTCTGACTCTATATATCAGTGTGCATCCCTTTACAACTTTCAAGACACGATGCAAATGTAAAATTTCTTTTCTTCAATTTTTCTTTCGAAATAAACATAATTTGTTGAATCTTTGTGAGATAGCACATTTTCTCTTCTTTCTAATGCTTTAGCAATTATTTTTCCTCTCATTATTTTCCATGTTTTGTTTTTTAAATATTACAGACAAATAGGCAAGGTGACTCTTTAAGTCCATTCTCATTTAATATTATAATGGATAAAATTATTGAAAACATGTCATCACGTTTTGGGTATAAAATGGGAAACACTAGATATCACTCGATATGTTATGCAGATTATGTCATTCTTCTATCAGAATCTGAAGATAATTTACAAAAATCATCATCATCATCCAGGGATTAAGCCTGTTGGCTCATTCCGGTTCCATGAAAGCTAGAATTGTTAAAATTGTTCAGACCATCTTCTGTGTGGGCATCCAACATTTCTCCTTCTGTGCAGTTTATAATTTATCAATAATTTTGGAAATCTTTCTTCTGGCATTCGATCAAAGAATCAAAGATCTTTACATCAATTTAGCAAAAATGCCAGAAAATACAATATGGAAATTAATATGAATAAGACTAAATGCTTAACAATATCAAAAGAACCAGTAAGATGTAAATTAGAAGTGAAGAGAAAAATAATAACACAAGCATCAAAAATTAATTATTAAGGTGTATAAATAACAAACACTAAAAAACTAATAAAAAGAAGTAAAAAAAAAACAAGCTGATAAAGCAGCACAAATATCAGGATATATGAAAGATTTAATTTGGCGCAACAAACATACGTGAATAGAAAGCAAAATCCGCATATACAAAATGATAGTTCGACCAGTTATCATATATGGAGCAGAAACTAGAGCTGATACAACAAAAACTAAACACATGATGCAACAAAAACTAAACCAATAAGCACATGTGAAATGAAGATTTTAAGAAATATTCAGGGGAAAACCATTATTTGATAGGATACACAATACAGAAATTAGAGACAAATGTCAAATTCAAGACTGTGGCAGTTGTATATGGTATCAAATAATATTTAATACTAATTTAACATAAAAAAATACACATCCCAGAAATTACAGCAAATTTTCAAATATAGGCAACATAATAATAAAATCACAAATGACTTGAGATAAATATGTCATGTAACATATCTACAGAATCGCAAAAATATAAAGACTTCGAAAAGAATACTCAAAGATTGATTAAAATAATTATTAAATCATTATAAAGAGAGACATTAAATTTAATTTATAAATTATGATTACTCATGCACCTGGAATGAGCAAGCTATGTGAACTACCTGAGGAAAAACCCATAATAACAATGGTATTGTCCCTTTACATGAAACTACAATGCTTGACCAAGCAATTAACATACAAATGTAGCTGAGGGTAAAAAAACAATTTACACAGGAGAATAGTATATACAATCTAAAAATCTAACATGACAAATAACAGTTTGAAAAGAAACTTATCAAAATCTCATTTGTCAAAATTAAATAAAAATGTCCCAAACTTTAAAATTCTAAGAAAATTAACAATAAAAGAGAAATGTCTCTTAATATTCTTGACTAACAGAAATTCAGACTTTCCAGAAGGCATGAACCATGCCCCTTCTTACTTACTTACTTACTCACTGGCACTATCGAACCCGTAGGTTCATGGCCGCACGGACATAAGCTCTCCATACATCCCTATCCTGAACTAATGCTTTCCAATCATTCCCTGTATAATCCACTTCCCTCAAATCATAGTTAATGTTGTTCTCCCACCTCATTCTTGGTCTACCAACTGGGCGTTTTCCTTCCGGCTTTCCTACAAGAAGTTTCCATGCACGTCGTTCATTCCCCATACGCGCAACATGTCCTGCCCATCGCAGTCTACGGGACTTAACTGTTCTTATTATATCTGGCTTCCTATAAAGACCATGTAGTTCATTGTTATGTAGTCTTCTCCATTCACCTGTCTGTTCATCTCTCTTTGGTCCAAAAATTTTCCTAAGAACTTTATTCTCAAATACTCGTAATCTCCTTTCCTCCCTTAAAGTAAGATGCCCCTTCTTAAAGACATATTAACAAAAAAAAAAATTGACTCTCACTTTGATTTTGATTAAAATAAACATTCATTTATATAAATTAATGAGTCATTTTAACATCTTACCTCATATTTCATGTTTTTCAAACACGGTAACTATAGTTTTCAAATGATCTTGTCATTCATATTAAAATGACTCATTAATTTATTAATTAAGAACCTCATAATGTGTTTCCCAAATTTTAACTTTGAAATTCATTTATATATATACTTTTTAATGTTGAGTGATCCCCGGGTTATGTGGCCGTGGTCCATAGTTGGTGTTGATACCAGACGTTTCGCCCTCAACTGCGGAGGGCATCTTCAGTGGCGAGTGCTTCTAGGCGTGTTTCCTGGTCGGAAGATCTACTTAGAATGAGCCTGCATTCAACTATATACTTTTTATTCCCCCATTTTGGAGCTATAGTGCTCAACTGGGCATAAAAATGTTTTGATATGATTGCAAGGTTCTTAATGATCTAGAAGCATTCAAAAATTGGATGATAAAGAAAATAATGAAAACAAGGTTGGAAATTAATTTATTAATCTTAAACAACTGCAAACACATAATAATGATAATTAAAAAAAATAAAACACCTTAAATTGGAAACTTTACACCTCGCTTCATAAAATATGAGTCTCTCACCTGGATATATTCATTCATATTCTCAAATAAATTCTGATTAAATTAATATTAAGAAGCTAATGTTAAAATTATCAAAATAAGTAAATTAATATACACAACTAAAACAATTGTAATCAATGGTAAAGAGAAAAATTTATTGCACTTATATAGGAAAAAAATCACTCATCAACAACCTCTTATTGAGTCCTCCTTTCGGAAGGTCAATTCCAAATACGCCTCCAACCATCTCTATCTTCCCATGCTTTGCTTCCTTTTAGTTCTCCCAGTCGTATCCTCTTTCTTGTAAACTTTTGTTCACTTGGTTAATCCATCTTTCTTGTGGTCATTTTCCTTGTATCTTGAGATTTAACAGTATTTGTGGTAGTCTTTCCTTTTCCATTCTTTTTAAATGTCCAAACCATTTCAGTCTATTTTTTTCTATATCTGTTGTTAATTTTTCTACACTTAATGTCTACCTGATTTTCTCACTCCTTATTCTATCTCTCCTTGTTTCACGTACCATTCCACGTAAGAATTTCATTTCTGTAGCTTGGATTCTAGTCCTGCGCCGTAGCCGAGCGGTTAAGGTAGGAAGCCTTGGTGCAGAGCTACGGGACTTGTGCTGGTTCGAGTCTCCATGGGGGAAGAAATTTTCTCATGGTATTTCGGCCAGTATGGGACCGGTGCCCACCCAGCATCGTGAGGCAATTGGGTAGCTACAATAAGTAGCGGCTCCAGGTTGAGGAAACCAGCTATAACGGCTGGGGGACTCGACATGCTAACCACATGTCACCCCTACACTGGCTGTTGATCATCTACCTCTGTGATTGACACATGTGGATGTGAGGCCAGTAGCCAGCTGGTAGGCTAAGGGCCTTGTAGGCCTGTTGTGCCAGGAGTAGGAGTAGTTTGGATTCTGCTCAAGTCCTTCTTTGTATATGTCCAAGTCTCAGCTGCATGTGTTAGAACTGGTTTGAAATAAGTTTTATACTTACTTACTCACTGGCACTATCGAACCCATAGGTTCATGGCCGCGCGGACATAAGCTCTCCATACATCCCTATCCTGAGCCAATGCTTTCCAATCATTCCCTGTATAATCTAATTCCCTCAAATCATTGTTAATGTTATTCTCCCACCTCATTCTTGGTCTACCAACTGGGCGTCTTCCCTCTGGCTTTCCTACAAGAAGCTTCCATGCAAGTCTTTCAATCCCCATATGCGCAACATGTCCTGCCCATCGCAGTCTACGAGACTTAACTGTTCTTATTACATTGCCATTTTACTCTTGGTGGGTATATCTATTCCAGATTAATTGTTTAGTTAAATTACTATGAGGTTTAATTTAATTCTTTGAAAAATGTATGTCTGAACCGGGAATCGATCTCCAAACCTCAGCTCTATCAGCTGATGCTATGATCACTGAGTTAATTCAGGCTTCCTTCCCATCCAAGCACAAATTCTCTTCTTCCTCCAACAGATGAGGAGAAGCAGTGCATCACCAATACAGAATAACAATTGTGAAAATACTGCTTAAAATTAAAATTATCATCATCATATTAAAACGAGTATTTTTTTTTCATAATTAATGAGTCATTTTTACATATTTTTTTTGTTAAATTCACCAACTCAAAAAGTTTTCTTTTCTTGCCTTAGAATGTTTCTATGTGCGCTCCGTTGGTTGCTCTGCAAACATCCAGCATATAGTCGATTTCGGCCCAACAGCGCTGGATCATCGCAGGCGTGATTGTTGTAACAGCATTGGTGATCCTTTGCCTTAAATGTTGCAGATCCCTGATTGGTTCACTGTATACAATGTTTTTTACGTATCCCCACAAAAAAGTCAAGGGGTGTCAAGTCGAGGCTTCTATAAGGCCATTGAATAGGATTGGAAATGTTTATTTAGACATGCTAGAACAGTATGTTTTCCTGCAATTAGACCAAATTGAAGAAAAAAATAACAATGTTATTCTTTCAACAAGATGGTGCACCCCCACACTTTTCCCAACAAGTTCGAGACACTCTACATGCAAGATTCCTTGATCGGTGGATTGGTAGGTCCAGTCCTATTCAATGGCCTCCTAGAACCCCAACTTGGCACCCCTAGACTTTTTTATGGGGATACGTAAAAAACATTCTGTACAGTGAACCGATCAGAGATCTGTAACATTTAAGGCAAAGGATCAGCGATGCTGTTGCAACAATCACACCTGCAATGATCCAGTGCTGTGGGCCAAAATAGACCATCGGGTGGATGTTTGCAGAGCAACCAACGGAGCGCACATAGAAACATTCTAAGGCAAGAAAAAAAAACTTGAGTTGGTGAATTTAACAAAAAAAATACTCATTTTAATATCTCAAATAGTTCCGGAGCTATGATTGTTTTAAATTGCTGCAACCTTTTTCAATGACCCTGTATTTTTCCATTCTAAAAAAATTATTGAATCCAACCAGCTTTGGAACCATGACACTAATGAACAGAGGAAAGGCCTAGAACATCAAGGCCAATATTATTTATCTAATCTTTCCCAAGTTTTGATGTCCCAACTCCCTTCAAAAAACGTTAAGCTGAAAATATATAAAACTAGTTTCACCATTTATATTATATGGGTGCGAAACATGGACTCATATTTTAAGGGAGGAAAGGAGATTATGAGTATTTGAGAATAAAGTTCTTAAGAAAATTTTTGGACCAAAGAGAGATGAACAGACAGCTGAATGGAGAAGACTACATAACAATGAACTACATGGTCTTTATAGGAAGCCAGATATAATAACAGTTAAGTCTCGTAGACTGCAATGGGCAGGACATGTTGCACGTACGGGGAATGAAAGACGTGCATGGAAGCTTCTTGTAGGAAAGCCAGAGGGAAAACGCCCAGTTGGTAGACCAAGAATGAGGTGGGAGAACAACATTAACTATGATTTGAGGGAAGTAGATTATACAGGGAATGATTGGAAAGCATTAGCTCAGGATAGGGATGTATGGAGAGCTTATGTCCGCGTGGCCAAGAACCTACGGGTTCGATAGTGCCAGTGAGTATGTAAGTAAGTAAGTAATCTTTCCCAAGTAGTTGTCATAGGGCAAACTTAATGACATCATATACCACTTGAATCAGTTCTTGTGTTCCATCTAACAGAATGTTGGTTATGCCCTTATTAAAGGGAAGTCTTCAATTGAATCAGTCATTTCAAAAAGGGATCATCTACAGCAGATCAAATTTTACAGGAGAGGGAAAAAACTGATTCAGTTTGTCCAGGATAAAGCTATGAATCTGAAATGTCTACTGAATAATTTTCATGCCCATTCACGTTCACTTACCGATTTACATGACTTTCTTGATTATGGCTTTCCCAAAAAACTAATTACAATTTTCCGGAGATGATCCCTTTTCGAAATGAACGAAGAAACGTTTACAAAATTTAACACATTTCTTTGAAAAAAATTATTATTGCAAAATAACTACATACATGGAATAATACTGCATACATTTTATTACATTTCATCATTTGGAAGCGACTATAAAAAAAAGTATATCCGAAAAATTTCATCATTGAACATCTTCAGCTGTGGTTGTAGGCCATTTGAATAAATCATCATAAAAATGTCGATGGATATCAGGAATGTACTGATGAAGTTTCTTTACATCATCCATTTTTTTGTGATTGATTGGTACTTTGCTTATGTAGGCAGGGTGTGTTTTCACATCTGGTATTTGCAGTATTTCTAGGGGGCTTTGGTTTGAGCAAGTTGAACTCTTGTTCCCCGAAAATGGTGTCAATGAATTTCCGGCCGATTACGGTTCTAGGCTCGTCACTATTACACTCAAATTCGTAAAATGTATTTATTGCAAAATAATGTTTTTGTTCTTTTGGAACACCTTTACCCATACTCTGTATACGGAGTGCCTTGCATTAAATAAATAATACATAAATAACGATTGTAGCATGGTTTTAATATTGTTTACTCTGATAACACAGAAAGACTGCAAGAGGATAGATATGCAGCTGAAGTCAAGATCACATTCGTGTGTCAGTCCGTTCGAAAAGGGAACAACTCGGCGAGTTGATCCTTTTTCGAAATGACTACATGAAAGGTAAAGTCAGAAAAGTGGCAAAAGAATTGTGTATTTGATCATTTCTCACGCAGAATCGATGTAAGGACGTATGTAAACATGGAATAAAGAAAAAAGTGAATTTCACAAAAAATCGTAGATGATACCTTTTCGAAATGACTGATTCAATTAGTCCTTCATTAGAATGATAAGCCCTTAAATCAGGGATTTAATAAGCGCTAAGTAGGTTTGAAAAGATGCCCCGCTCTCCTATTCAATCCTATGTTGGATAGGCTGACAAGATAAGACAATGCCACTCACTTGTCAGTTGTGTTGTTTCATCGAGAATGCACCTGTATGCAAGTAGGAGGGGCATCTTTTCACACCTAATGAGCAAGTTTCAACAGATCTGTCTTAAAGGAACAACTGATGTGATATACAAGAAATTATTTCCTCCACCTTGTATATTGAGTTTTAAATAAATTTCTGAAGAAAAGTTATTCAAACTGGAAATGGTGGAACCCATCCACCGAACACCTTCTGCAATTCCTTGGCAACAGCGAGGCACAAGTGATCCTTGTAAGGACCAGCAACCACCTGAAAATACAAAATATTTATTTATTCATTTCTAATTTGATCTTTCCTTGATTTATGTTCAATCTTACTCAGAATATTAATTTCATTTGTTTCTAAAGTTTGTTTTGTTTTAAAAGCATCAGCTCTTGTTTCAGAGGCATACGTCGTATCACTGCTTTATATATTCTTGTTTTGATATCTTTATTTAAGTACTTGTTTTTTCCGTATGATTCGAGTCCAAATTTCTATGTAGTTACATGTTGTTTCCTCAATATGTATCAATCTGAGAACTTGTTTAACAAATTAAGGTAGTAGGGCCATTACATTCGACGACAGAACAACGCTCGTGACGATACTGAGGATGGAACAGAAACTATGTTCCGAAACTAGTTTATAGTCAAATAAGAAGAACAATATGAGGTGAGTGATAAAAAATTCTACCTTAATGAATATACCTCATAGTGAGAATTCCTAAAATAAGTAGCAGGAAGAAAGTTTGATGTGGATGAAAAAAATGTGCGACGGTGGATCTAAACAAAACATGCACTTGAAAACACATCACAACATCGACAATTTTTCTACAGAAAGAAAGTGAAATATCCACAATTGAAAAGAGTTCTCCTGGATTACATACGGAGAACAAGGGCAGATGGATTTTCAGTTTGAAGACCTAACCAAGAATATGGAAATCCCATGCAATGAAGGCAAGTTACGGCTGGGGAAGGCGATTTATGACACGTCATGACCTTGTAATTTGGCAGTGTGCATCAATAGCGCAGAAACTTGCCGATATGTACCAGTTATCTAGTTATTACATGTATAAGCCGCACCCTAATTTTGAAACTAATATTTTAGATTAAAAAAGTGCAGCCTCTACACATGTAAATACGGTATTATATTGTTTATTTTTAATATTTCACTCACCTCATAGTATTATATATTTTGTGTTTTTTTTTGTTACATATTTATATACATATTTCATAGGATAATGCTACATAAAAATCCAGGCTCTTCATATGACATCTTTCATACAGCCAGCTACTCTCGCTTCTTTATAAACCTGATGTGCGACTTCATTATGTAACAATCTCCAGCTAGTTATTTCCACATCCAAATATTTTATTACTATAACCTGCTCAATCATTTTACTTTCTAATTCTACTTTTATAAGATTCATGATGTGTTCCGTTGAGGTATTATTCAAAATTAAAATATAAAATTATGGAATATTCACCTGAAAGGTCCGTCTCAACTTAATTAGTTATTTAACTGTAGCACTTTCAGGACTTGTCCCATCATCGGCAGGATTCAAAACTGGTGTTTCACTGAAGATCGGGTAGAGGGGGTTACATGTATTGGGTTCGTTTTCGTTTATCAGATTGTCGTTGTTGTGAGCTGCTTTCATGATTCCCTTCTCTTCGAGTACGTTTATCTTCGCTGGATTATTTTCTCTGTGCGTTACTGTTAGGGTGTTTTTCAATATTTTACATGCGATGTCCTTAATGGATAACGTGTTTTGCATAGCTTGATTTTCCTTCTGCATTTCCGAGACTTAATCATCTGGTGTATCAACTTGTCCATTTTCTCACCCTAACTTGCCCACTAATATAGGTGGATTCCCTTATATGTGAGTAAACATTTTGGCATTTGCTCTAGCTGAATGTGTGTTATCACATTGGCCAACATGACACTAGCAGTCTCTTATTCTCCAATCAAATTTCACAGGTGGCATAGAATAGTCAAATATAGTTTTTGAAAGTAATTCTTTCATCAATATTTTTTCTAAGATTGAGGTTTTATTTAATGGAGATTATTTATGTGCTTCCCCATGAACATATTTTGCATTGTACAAAGCATTAATTGGCCGCGGTGGACTAGTGGTTATGCTCCTTGCCTCTGGTCCCGAGTTGTAGGTTCAAATCCGGCCAGGGTCGATGGATTTTTTAGGATGGAAAAATCCAAGGAGCAAGTCCTCCAGGAGGGACTTTAAGCCGTGGGTCCCAAGTCTGAAGATTTTCAGGCTCGTAAAAGATCCTTAAGCCTGAATAAAAAGGCCTCTAAGCAAAATTTACCAAATTTTCCCGTCCTAGTACTACCTTGGTTTCCTAGATGTCAGTATGAGGCGGAACGCTGAACACGGACCACTCAAATAACATCTATAGGAAAACAAGTGTAACTAAATTAGTATGGTTTAAATTCTTCCCTGTAGGGGGAGAGCACCTAAATCTTTGTTCAAGGAAACATGGGATTACAAGAAGAAGAAGACATAACATTAAACTGGTATTTTTATGCAGTCATTTGTTCTTGTACTTACACCATTTTTTGCAATACTTAATCACTTTTACCTTAAATTTTAATAGGTTAGATATGTAGGTAGTTTGTATTAACTTACGTTGTTAGCTTTACAGTTCAAAACTGGGGATGACAGGGTCACAATCTTTCTCAGACACATCTTATTTCAGGTGTTTTTATGTACCATAAATCTATGACACAGGACCCACAGCTTTACTTTCTTTCTGAAAGAAATCGTATTTAGATTTTCAAGTTCTGATGGGTTTGAATCTTGAATTTCAGAATCAGATTAGAGCATGGTAACCGCTATTCTACTGGGACTTACTGGAGTTAGATTAGAAACATGTTAGAAAACGCAGAAAAGAAAGACATAGCAAGAAATGACATTTGTGCAGCAGGAAACATTGAAGGCTTCCGTCAATTAAGAATGTAACTAATAATTTTTTTTTTGTTGTTGGTACATTTTAATTATAAAATATTAATCCAAAAGTTTTGGAAAAATTCGTAAATAATATTTTCAATAATGATAGTTCTGTCAGTATGACAACCTTAATTCTTAGTTTGTAAAAGTAACACAATGGAAATATGTTTAAGAAAATATACAATAGAACTAACAAAATATTTTACTTTCTTCTAAAATGGTTATTCTCATTTCATTTTGTCAGTTTTTGAAGATACTTGTATATTATCATCATCATTATTATTATTATTATTATTATTATTATTATTTGACAAATGAATGATGATACAGGTCCATAATATATTCTGAATATCATTAAAAAAAAATAATACCTCACATTCACTTGTCAAAATTATTTCATACTTTTGGGTTAATATTTTATAATGAAAATGTAACAATAAAAAATAAAAATGGCTAAACTTTACAACTTGTGACATGACTTTTTAATTTACTTCATGAACTCCTGTCAAATTTTTATTCTTAGGGTTTCATTTTTCAAATTATTTCGCACCATTTACAATGATTTTTACACTTTTTTTAATGATTATTTGAATATATTTTTCACGATATTGAACTACATGAAGACATGGCAGCCATATTGATTTTAACGAATATTCTGTGCAGCCAGCATAGAGTCTGTACTAATTAACTTACACTAAATAAAATCAGCATGCATTCTTTCATAGATTAGAGTACTTAAATTGCATTAGGTTAGCTTTTAGGTTTGTTGGCAACGCAACTTCAAATATCGTGTATATGTTGGATGCATCCGATGATCCCATAGTGTAAACCGCTTCGTGTCTGTTGGCACATAGTGTACGGTTGGAACTTAGAAAAGTTTTTCTTGTCACATGTAAAGTTTTTCTTGTCACATGTAAAGTTTTTCCAATTTATCTTTAATCTTCTTCTTCGTCACGGTTTAGGCTTTGTGATAGCTTGTTTCGGCTCCAAATTGCTGTTCTTTCCATCTTTTCTTTGGTCTTCCCAGACTTCTTCTTCCCCTTGGTGAATAGTTATATGCTGCTTTTAGTATTCTGTTCTCAGTCATCCTTGCTAAGTGTTCTTTCCAGTTTGTTATGTATTTCACTATTATTGTGTTTAATTCCTCTACTTTTAGCTGCTGTTTTATTTCTGTGTTATGTTTTTTGTCTGTTCTTTTATATCCTGTTATTGGTCTGAGGAATTTCATTTCAGCAGCTTGGATTCTAGCAGATTGTTGTGTTGTCACTGTCCATGTTTCGGATCCATAAGTAATAATAGGAACTGCCATTGTCTTGTATAATTTAATTATAGAGTCTTTTCTGGCTTTATTTTTCCAAGTTGTTTTTATTGTTCCTTTTATATAATTAAATTTATTTAGTTTGTTATTTATATCTGTTTCCGCTGAGTATGATATTTCACAACCTAGGAAGTTATATTTTGTCACTTGTTCTATTGGTTTGTTTTTTGATATTATCTTTGTCCGAACTGGTTGAGCGTCCTTGAAGTCAATTTATCTTTAATAATAAATGTTCATGTTGTGAAACTTGAAAGTAGTGTTGGAGTTCCTTAGGACGGGTTACTGGCCCCAGTGGTAGGGCTGCTACCTTTTAGTCTCTGGACAGACATTAGGATACCGAATTTACTCAGTACCCGATGGAACAGTTATACTGCTGTGACTCTGTCCTCAGAGCTTCGTTTGTGAAAACGGGTTGTACCACAAGAAGGTGAGGATGAGATTTGGGTAGGAGAGGTTATATACGCGTCACTCCCCTTACAACCCAATAAATTTAAAAAATTTTTTTTAATTTAATAAATTAAAAAAAGTAATGTATTTTATTATTACAAATTAAACAGTTTCCAACATCATCTTGCTATAATTATAATAAAGTACACTGCTAAAAAAATAAAAGAATAATGCAAGTTTAACGCCATCTGTTAATAACTATGTCAAAATAAACAGTCAGTATGCCCAATTCACCAATTAATGATTAAAATGGTCAACAGCTAAGCTGTCATTCTCAAGACCAGATATTGACTGAAGACAAAAATAGTAATGAATAAACAAAATCAGTTAAAAACAAATTACATCACATTATGGAATCAATCACAAGTAAACAGTATAACATAATAAAATTAATCCTTTATTTTTTTAATTAAGGAAAATAGGGCACTGTATGGAATAAGGCCCTTGTCTTTATCCATAATTTTATCCTTATTTTTATACTTACTTACTCATTGGCACTATCGAATCCATAGATTCATGGCCACACAGACATAAGGTCTCCATACATCCCTATCCTGAGCTAATGCTTTCCAATCATTCCCTGTATAATCCACTTCCCTCAAATCAGTTAATGTTATTCTCCCACCTCATTCTTGGTCTACCAACTGGGCGTTTTCCCTCTGGCTTTCCTACAAGAAGCTTCCATGCAAATCTTTCATTCCCCATACATGCAACATGTCCTGCCCATCGCAGTCTACGAGACTTTTTATAGATTTTCAAATTTTCAGAGATGTCAAGGAATTTGAAATTAATGACTGAACGAATCAGCCTAAGGTTACTTTTATTGATAGGAGGACCGTAATCAGAAATATGCTGAGCAACTCCAGATTTGTCAATTCTATTACATTAAATAACTCTGTCAACCAACTGGACTATGTTAAAGGAACAGTTACATTTAAATCACCCAATAAGCTTTAGAAACTCTGATCAAGCCACGGCAACCTCATCAGCTATAAATACGAGTTGGCCTTTAGAGGATTATAATTTAAAATCTGATAGGTTCCTAACATGAATAGGCACTGTCAGTTAGAACCAAGTTCAGCGTGGAGATCAATTGGCATGCATACAAATGGGACAGAAAAACCAGGAAGTCACCGATGTGTTGTCATTGTACTATGGAGATGTACAGGGATGCTGTAACTGTCAACAGAAGATCAGAACAAGGTCGTCAATGATCAACATCGCCAAGGGGTGATCGTTACCTAGGCGTTTTGATTCATTGGAACTACTTAGTCCACCTAAGGCCCGTTTCCATTCCAACAAGTTGCAGGCACATGTAGAGTTTCCAATTTCCTGCGGCATCTGCAAAATGTAGAGGTTTGGAGAGCAAGACTACAGTTTCAGTTTATACAGTGATACAGAGCTTCCAGCGTTTCTTGAAGTTCAAATATTTGAGTGATATGGACAACTCATTTACTTCAGCTTTTGTGGTAATGGCAGGCGCATACTATCAACTTCTAAAAAAAAAAAACAAAGGCGAAAACGACCGAGATGGTAGATTAGAAGTTTTCTAGCGAAAAGACATTCGGAAGGAGCCTACAACTCGTTGATCGGAGACTTGCGTCTCCAAAGTGGTTACGAGAATTTTGTTAGAATGACACCAAGTGATTATGAATTTTTTTAGTTTTTTCTCTTTCATTTTATTTCTTTCATTTATTTTATTTATTTCATTTATTTTATTTTATTTATTATATTACATTAGGACATTACATTATATTACATTACACTATACTATTACTATATTATATATTGTATATCATATAATATTTTATTACATTACATTACATTACCGCGCACTGCACCACGCACCGCACCACACCTCGCACCGCACCACACCTCGCACCGCACCACGCAACCCACCTCGCACCCCGTACCGCACCGCACAGTGCACCCCGCCGCGCATCGCACCACACCGCGCACCCCGCCGCCCAACGCACCGCACCGCACCTCGCCGCGCTCCGCACAGCGTACCACATGCCTCGCACCGCATTACATTTCATTGTACTATTTGTATTATTGATATTATTACTATATTATATTATATTATATTTGTTATTTTTATTATATTTATTATATTTATTTTATTTATTATATTTATTATATTAGTTTATTATATTTATTATACTTATTATATTTTATTTATTATATTTATTTGATTTATTTTATTAATTTAATTTTTTATTTATTTTATTTATTATATTACATTAGTACATTACATTATATTACATTACACTATACTATTACTATATTATATATTGTATATCATATAATATTATATTACATTACATTACATTACCGCGCACTGCACCACGCACCGCACCACACCTCGCACCCCGCACCGCACCTCGCACCCCGTACCGCACCGCACCTAGCACCCCGTACCGCACCGCACAGCGCACCCCGCCGCGCATCGCACCGCACCGAGCACCCCGCCGCGCAACGCACCGCACCGCGCAACGCACCGCACCGAGCACCCCGCCGCGCATCGCACCGCACCGCGCACCCCGCCGCCCAACGCACCGCACCGCACCTCGCCGCGCTCCGCACAGCGCACCACATGCCTCGCACCGCATTACATTTCATTGTACTATTTGTATTATTGATATTATTACTATATTATATTATATTATATTTGTTATTTTTATTATATTTATTATATTTATTTTATTTAATATATTTATTATATTAGTTTATTATATTTATTATACTTATTATATTTTATTTATTATATTTATTTGATTTATTTTATTAATTTAATTTTTTATTTATTTTATTTATTATATTACATTAGTACATTACATTATATTACATTACACTATACTATTACTATATTATATATTGTATATCATATAATATTATATTACATTACATTACATTACCGCGCACTGCACCACGCACCGCACCACACCTCGCACCGCACCACGCAACCCACCTCGCACCCCGTACCGCACCGCATCTAGCACCCCGTACCGCACCGCATCTAGCACCCCGTACCGCACCGCACCTAGCACCCCGTACCGCACCGCACCTAGCACCCCGTACCGCACCGCACCGAGCACCGCACCGCGCACCCCGCCGCGCATCGCACCGCACCGCGCACCCCGCCGCCCAACGCACCGCACCGCACCTCGCCGCGCTCCGCACAGCGCACCACATGCCTCGCACCGCACACATGCCTGCACGCATTACATTTCATTGTACTATTTGTATTATTGATATTATTACTATATTATATTATATTTGTTATTTTTATTATATTTATTATATTTATTTTATTTAATATATTTATTATATTAGTTTATTATATTTATTATACTTATTATATTTTATTTATTATATTTATTTGATTTATTTTATTAATTTAATTTTTTATTTATTTTATTTATTATATTACATTAGTACATTACATTATATTACATTACACTATACTATTACTATATTATATATTGTATATCATATAATATTATATTACATTACATTACATTACATTACATTACCGCGCACTGCACCACGCACCGCACCACACCTCGCACCGCACCACGCAACCCACCTCGCACCCCGTACCGCATCGCATCTAGCACCCCGTACCGCACCGCATCTAGCACCCCGTACCGCACCGCACCTCGCACCCCGTACCGCACCGCACCTAGCACCCCGTACCGCACCCCTTACCGCACCGCACCTCGCACCCCGTACCGCACCGCACAGCGCACCCCGCCGCGCATCGCACCGCACCGAGCACCCCGCCGCGCAACGCACCGCACCGCACCGCGCACCGCATCGCACCGCGCACCCCGCCGCGCACCGCACCGCACCGCACCGCGCACCCCGCAATGGACAACTCATTTACTTCAGCTTGCAGGCGCATACTATGAACTTCTAAAAAAAAAAACAAAGGCGAAAACGACCGAGATGGTAGATTAGAAGTTTTCTAGCGAAAAGACATTCGGAAGGAGCCTACAACTCGTTGATGGGAGACTTGCGTCTCCAAAGTGGTTACGAGAATTTTGTTAGAATGACACAAAGTGATTTTGAATTTTTTTAGTTTTTTTCTCTTTCATTTTATTTCTTTCATTTATTTTATTTTATTTATTATATTACATTAGTACATTACATTATATTACATTACACTATACTATTACTATATTATATATTGTATATCATATAATATTATATTACATTACATTACCGCGCACCGCACCTCGCACCCCGTACCGCACCGCACCTCGCACCCCGTACCGCATCGCACCGCACCGCACCGCACCGCGCACCCCGCCGCGCAACGCACCGTCCGCCGCACCACGCACCCGGCCGCACCGCGCACCCCGCCGCCAACGCACCGCACCATGCACCCCGCCGCGTAAAACATCGCACCGCGCACCCCGCCGCCCAACGCACCGCGCACCCCGCCGCCCAACGCACCGCAACGCACCTCGCCGCGCTCCGCACAGCGCACCACATGCCTCGCACCGCATTACATTTCATTGTACTATTTGTATTATTGATATTATTACTATATTATATTATATTTGTTATTTTTATTATATTTATTTTATTTATTATATTTATTATATTAGTTTATTATATTTATTATACTTATTATATTTTATTTATTATATTTATTTGATTTATTTTATTAATTTAATTTTTTATTTATTTTATTTATTATATTACATTAGTACATTACATTATATTACATTACACTATACTATTACTATATTATATATTGTGTATCATATAATATTATATTACATTACATTACATTACCGCGCACTGCACCACGCACCGCACCACACCTCGCACCGCACCTCGCACCCCGTACCGCACCGCACCTCGCACCCCGTACCGCACCTCGCACCCCGTACCGCACCGCACCTAGCACCCCGTACCGCACCGCTCCTCGCACCCCGTACCGCACCGCACAGCGCACCCCGCCGCGCATCGCACCGCACCGAGCACCCCGCCGCGCAACGCACCGCACCGCCCACCCCACCGCATCGCATCGCACCGCGCACCCCATCGCACAACGCACCGCACCGCGTACCCCGTCGCACCGCGCACCCCACCGCACCGCGCACCCCATCGCGCAACGCACCGCACCGCACAGCGCACCCCGCCGCGCATCGCACCGCACCGCACCGAGCACCCCGCCGCGCAACGCACCGCACGAACCGCCGCGCAACGCACCGCACCGCACGAACCGCCGCGCAACGCACCGCACGAACCGCCGCGCAACGCACCGCGCGAACCGCCGCGCAACGCACCGCACGAACCGCCGCGCAACGCACCGCACGAACCGCCGCGCAACGCACCGCACCGCACCGCGCAGCCCGTCGCACCGCGCCCCCCATCGCGCAACGCACCGCACCGCACCGTGTACCCCGCCGCAACGCGCACCACGGCGCGCAACGCACCGCGCACCCCGCCGCGCAAAGCATCGCACCGGGCACGCCGCCGCGCAACGCACCGCACCGCGCACCTCGTCGCGCAACGCACGGCACGCGCACCCCGCCGCCAACGCACCGGACCGACCACCCCGCCGCGCAAAGCATCACACCGGGCAACCCGCCGCGCAACTCACCGTACCTCGCCGCGCAACTCACCGTACCTCGCCGCGCTCCGCTCCGCACAGCGCACCACATGTCGCGCACCGCATTACATTTCATTGTAATATTTGTATTATTGATATTATTACTATATTATATTATATTATATTATATTTGTTATTTTTATTATATTTATTATATTTATTTTATTTATTATACAAATTTTATTTATTATATTTATTATATTAGTTTATTATATTTATTATACTTATTATTATATTTATTATACTTATTATATTTTATTTATTATATTTAGTTGATTTATTTTATTAATTTAATTTTTTATTTATTTTATTTATTATATTACATTAGTACATTACATTATATTACATTACACTATACTATTACTATATTATATATTGTATATCATATAATATTATATTACATTACAACGCACCGCACCGCGCGCCCCACCGCACCGAGCACCCCGCCGCGCAACGCACCGCGCGCCCCACCGCACCGAGCACCCCGCCGCGCAACGCACCGCACCGCACGAACCGCCGCGCAACGCAACGCACCGCGCACCCCGCCGCACCGCGCACCCCATCGCGCACCGCGTATCCCGCCGCAACGCGCACCACTGCGCGCAACGCACCCCGCCGTGCAACGCACCGCAACGCATCGCGCACCCCGCCGCGCAACTCACCGTACCTCGCCGCGCAACTCACCGTACCTCGCCGCGCTCCGCTCCGCACAGCGCACCACATGTCGCGCACCGCATTACATTTCATTGTAATATTTGTATTATTGATATTATTACTATATTATATTATATTATATTATATTATATTATATTATATTATATTATATTATATTTGTTATTTTTATTATATTTATTATATTTATTTTATTTATTATACAAATTTTATTTATTATATTAGTTTATTATATTTATTATACTTATTATTATATTTATTATACTTATTATATTTTATTTATTATATTTATTTGATTTATTTTATTAATTTAATTTTTTATTTATTTTATTTATTATATTACATTAGTACATTACATTATATTACATTACACTATACTATTACTATATTATATATTGTATATCATATAATATTATATTACATTACATTACATTACATTACCACGCACCGCACCGCGCGCCCCACCGCACCGAGCACCCCGCCGCGCAACGCACCGCGCGCCCCACCGCACCGAGCACCCCGCCGCGCAACGCACCGCGCGCCCCACCGCACCGAGCACCCCGCCGCGCAACGCACCGCACCGCACGAACCGCCGCGCAACGCAACGCACCGCACCGCGCACCCCGCCGCACCGCGCACCCCATCGCGCACCGCGTATCCCGCCGCAACGCGCACCACTGCGCGCAACGCACCCCGCCGTGCAACGCACCGCATCGCATCGCGCATCACGCCGCGCAACGGAACGCACCCCGCCGCGCAACGCACCGCGCACCACGCCGCGCAACGCACCGCCCACCGCACAACACCACGCAACGCACAGCACCGTGCACCGCACCTTGTACAGCACCGCACCCCGTACAGCACCGCACCCCGCCGCTCAACGCACCGCGCACCTCACATCGCACCTCAGCGCCTAACGTGCACCGCACCGCACCTCGCACAGCACCCACGGGTTCGATAGGGCCAGTGAGTTAGAATGAGAATGAAGAATTTTCTTGGCTAACAGATGCTCTCAAAAACACATTAAAATCACATTCGGTGAATTAAAAATCTAAATTGACTTTGTAAAATCCCTCTGTCCTTGAATATGGTAGTGTGTGTTGATATTCTCGAAACGTAATGAACAAAAACTCATATTAGAGTTTTTGAGAGGAAATCCCTTAGGAGGATATTTGGACAAGTGGATGAAAATGGAAGGTGGCAAATAAGATACAGTCATGAATTGTATTCGTTATTCCACAGACTCTGACATTGTTAAGTTTATAAAGATAGCTAGATTACGTTGGGTTGGCCATATTATCAGGATAATTCTATTAAAAACTTAAGGAAGTAGAGGAATAGGCAGACCGAAGTTGAAATGGTTAGATGGAACAGAAGATCATAAGAAGTTTGGTGTAAGCTATAAGAGGATGTAGAAGAAAGGTGTTGGACAGGGATGAATGGCGGAAGATCTAATCAGCGGCCATCTACGATGATGAATGATACGTAAATAGGCCTATTAGCTTACGATAGGGTGTTTGCAGAGCATTGTCCGCGCGGTCACGAACCTCCAGGTTCGATAATGTCAATAAATGTAGTTATACGTAATAATAATAATAATAATAATAATAATAATAATAATAATAATAAAAATAAAAATAAAAAAAATGCTGTATTTAAGCTGGCAGAGTTAAGGTCATGAGGCCTTCTCTTCCACTCAAACAGCAAATAAAATAATACAAAAACGTATATACGTATTACAATTGGACGATGTTATACATCAACCGGCTAAGTGCCATTAAAAAAGACATTTGATGTCATCTGTTGCACTGGCTCATGAATTAAATGTTTGCACACTTTTAGCGCCAAATATTTAAATATACCCTTATTAATAAAGGAAAATGTAAACGCCATCAGTCGTATCAGAGATTCTGTTGCTACAAACGGTTATGAAACCAGTTCTTCATAAATGCTAATCTAAATGTTGTATCATGCAGCTAAGCGCCAAATGTTCCCGCTCTTAGATTGTTGATGCATAACTGTCAAAAAAGAAAATAACTTGCAATATCCAATATTGTTGGTTTGGCGCTACAATAAATAGTGAATTTGGACTTAAACTTTACACTCATGCTGCTCAGAACACCACGAATTTACATCATTTTTGGCCCTCCTCTTCTTCATCTGCCAAGTGGCGTCCATTCTAGTATTCTTCTTGTGAATCTGTCTTCTGTTATTCTCTTTACATGACCATACCATTTTAATTGTTTGTATTCTTAATGAAATGTCCACCGCTGTGGTCTCGGGGTAGCGTGCTGCCTTGTCACGCAGCGGGCCCGGGTTCGATCCCCGGTCGGGACAGTTTTTCTGGGTGACGTTTTTATCGGGGTTTTTCCTCACCTGTACGACAAATGTCAGGAAAACTTTAAGGCCCAAACGGTCCCCGAAATCATATGGCCATCGCAATCATCATCATTCATATTCATCTTAGGTTAAGCTTAGGATTAGGGACTCTCCTGGCGCATCATCATCACCCATCATATCATCGGGGCAACGTAACCCCGCCTTCCAGACGCCCCAACCTCAGAAGTGAGTTACAAGTACGCCATGCCAGGAGAGAAACCAGGAATGTCGAAAGACAAACCTGGGGCATTTAAAAAAATCTTAATGAAATCCACAATTGAAGTTTAAATATTCATGTTTTATTTAATTACACTGGTTCTTATTTTATATCTTATAGAAATTTCAGCTTAACGCTCCCAAAAATCAATTTCTGCAGAATTTAATTTATTTATTGTTCTAGATTTAATTCCAATTTTTCTTCAATAATAATAAGGATATAAAAATATAAACATAAAGATAATAATAAATATTATTGGCTGAACAAATCAATATAAAACACAAAGGGACTAAAAAAATTAAAGGGAAAATTACTATTAACATTGTAATATTCCATAGTACACATTATTGTATTAAATGGTATATTACAATACGAGGTTGGGAAGTGGTATTTACAGAATGGAGGAAAATGTTTAAAGACCGAGCGATAGCGAGGTTTTCAATTTCCGAGATTCTGTACAACACTTCACAAACGTGCGTTGTACATTTTTTTTTTTGCGCGATGGTGTTTTCAAAATAATAAATAATGGTAAAATTTTAACATCTTTGTTGGAAATATTTGCGTACATTATAAACAATTGACTGACGTTAGCAGTCTGGCCAATGTATATATGCTAAATGCCGAAAATAATTGTTGAGATTACAGCAGGCCTTGATAGCAATCTCGTATAAAATGGCTTCAAGTATGAATGATTGTAATCAATACGACGAAATTGAAGAAGCGTTGGAAGTTGGGTGGCTTCTTTAGTGCCAGAGAAATCTAAACTAAGATATAAAAAAAAACATACATTTCATTCAGAAAGTGGCTGCAGGAGAAGAATTGTAGTGTAAGTGAAAAAAGTGTGGTTGCTTATTTCGTGCTTAGGAGTGAAACATTAAAGTCTCCAGCGAGTTTGTGGTCAGAATATTCAATGCTGATGACGATGATAAATTTAAAAGAAGGTATCAATATTGCAGATTTTGTTACACTAGTTAGCTTCCTCAAAAAGAAGAATATTGGACGTAAAGCTAAAAAGTCTAAAAGTTTTCAGTAGAATTTTGTTAACTTTCAGTATCGTTTCAAATAAAGTTCAGTTAATTTAAAATGCAGTGATTTCTTTTATATAATGTATATTAACACTACCTTTTGGATATATTTTTGTATATACATAAAGCGCAGTGGTTTTTCTTCCCGCACGTGGGTTTTAATATTTAATACAGTAAAACTTGCTCAAAGCGGAATCGCATGGGACCAATTTTTTTCCACATTAGACAAAATTCCACATTATAAAAAACAAAACTAAAACTTATTAATAATCTTAGAATATAGAGTATCGTATATGTATTTTTATGTACCTTGGATTAATTGTAGATCCGCTGCCGTTGAAAAGTGAAGTATAGTATACCGACTTCGACGGTAACGGGCGAAAAAACAATCCCATTTCGTCAGCGTTAAAAATGTCTCTTACGCGTATCCTCAAATTAAAGTATGCAGTTTCGGTTTCCGCTCACTAACTACACTTTCGTCCATATCCTTTGATTCCCCGCAAATTTCATTCCACGCTACATTGTGTCGTCTTCTAAAACTGTTCAACCAACCTGAAGATGCCTTGAAATCGATATTCCCTAGGGATTTAGCAACAGCTAGAGCTTGACTTTGGAGCATCGGTCCGGAAATTTGGACATTTATCTTCAATAACTTTCCCTTTTTTTGTTTAATGAGAATGATACATACATTTTAGCCATCTTTATTCCGTAAATTCAGAATGCTACCTGTAAAAGATCGGTCTCAGAACTTAAACTAATTTAAGATTTTACAGTGCAATGGTTATTTGTAAGACAGGTATCTGTATTTCGTATAACGGGTGTGCAAGTGAGGCCGAAATAAAATTTAGGTGCAGGTAGAATCTCTAGTTCAGCCGGCGGCAGGAATCATTCCTTATTGTTTTTTTAAGCCTAACGGGAATTCAATGAAGTGGAAACTAATATATTTATCTCACTGTCTTTCCGTTTTATATTTTTCATTAATTGTGTAGAAATATCCTTCCGTTTCCGCGTTGGACAGATTCCGTTTTATGCAAAATAAATACACACAAAATTACTATTATTTCGTCGCGACCAATAAATTTGTTCACGTTGGACAGATTTCCGCATTATTCACGTTCCGGATTAAACAAGTTTTAGTGTATTACAGTATAGTTATTTAGGTTGGCAACCCCGAAATGTAGGAAGTTGAACTTTCAATCTTGGTCGCCATTGCTGGTAAGTACGTCAAAACACACTATCGCGCAAAAAAAGTTTTTGTTTTAGAACTTATATTCTGGTCCCATAAAACATAATTAAATTTTTATATTGCAGATTTACCCTTATTTATCCCCTCATTAATTTTTGGTCCCGCGCCGTAGCCGAGCGGTTAAGGTAGGAAGCCTTGGCGCAGAGCTACGGGACGTGCGCTGGTTCGAGTCTCGATGGGGGAAGAAATTTTCTCATGGTATTTCGGCCAGTATGGGACCGGTGCCCACCCAGCATCGTGAGGCAATTGGGTAGCTACAATAAGTAGCGGCTCCAGGTTGAGGAACCAGCTATAACGGCTGGGGGACTCGACATGCTAACCACATGTCACCCCTACACTGGCTGTTGATCATCTACCTCTGTGATTGACACATGTGGATGTGAAGGGCCAGCAGCCGGCTGGTAAAAGGGCAACTGCTGAAAAGTGGAAAGACCCTCAATCGGATCGGAAAAGATACTCTCACTGATAACTAGATAAAATCTTCAGGTTTTAATCACGTTTCACATAAACATGCAATTTTTAACAGTCTATTATACTACGTGGTCTTCATAGATTATGAAAAAGCATTCGATTACATAAACAGAAAAAAACTACTCACGAAGATGAGGGACATGATTGGAAATGAGCACCCCATTGTTGGAATAGTACACGACATAATGAAGCGAAACTGGTTACAAATAACAGATGAGGTTGCGGCATCAGACGAGGTAAAGCAAACTAACGGGATACTACAAGGAGACCCTGTTAGCCCACTACTATTTAACATAATGACAGCTGACATTGGGAAGGCAACTAACGGGACCACGCTGGTAATGTATGCGGACGACATGGCCATTGGGGCAGAAAACAAAGAAGGATTACAAGGAATAGACACAATACAATGATGGGCTATGGAAAATGAGTTCACGATAAACATCAACAAGACCGTACAAATGGTTTTCCAGAAAGGGGGAAGAACAGCGGCAAGTGATAATCTAAAATTAGGAGAAGAACCGATAAGAATGGTCAACAAATTCAAATACTTAGGCATAACACTGCAGCGCGCATGCACAGGAGAGAGCAGCAGCAGCTATAAGAGCTATATGCAATATCAAAAACATTACAGCATTAAAACTAGACACAGCCATGAAATTATTCGGTTCAGTGATCACCCCGATCGCCACCTACGGGATAGAACTGATATGGGAAAACTATCGACCAGTGATTTGGAGAGGTTAGAAAAAGTGGAAGCAAGATACATCAAAAAGGCATTAGGTACAAGTAAATGACACCAAATAGAATGGCCTATATGCTAGCCAGAGAAACCTACTTACTAGAGGACCTGAGAAAAAGGATATAACTGCCAGCAACAGAGCCATATAAGAAAGTCATCGAAAAAAAGAAACAGAAGGAAAAAGAGACGGATGAAGAGTTCTATGCCTCAGACGCCATGGTGAACAGGGATTGGACCGGAAGCAACCAACCACAAAGGCACGCAATCATAGACCTAGCAACACATGGATATCACCATAAAATGTGCAAAAGTACAAAATTGCACCAACTGAGGGACTCGTGTGAATGCAAGATATGTGGACAAAAATGTGAGCGATACCATTACAAACAATGCAGAAGATGGATGGGATCATTGAACGAACTGATAAAAAACAAATCATAATGGTGAAATTAAATGTTTCTTACCTCTCCTCATAATAAATTTTGTTCGTCCAGAAACTGAAAATTAATGGTTCTAGTATTTTTTTTTAATGTATATCTTTTCCAAAATTGTTAATTCCAAAGGTTCAGATACATGTTTCAAAAGTTTAGCTTCTTTTTCAATTCTATGATTCTGTATGTGCTGCTATTGCTGATTTTTCAATTTCACCATTTTTATATTTGTAATGTGTTCTTTTTTGTTTTTTCCAATATATCATTTATTGCAATCTTTGCAATTAATTTGATAAATTCGAGATTTAACGCTCTTTCGAGTGCCACTTAATATTATTATACATTCCATAGTAATTCTGCCCGAAGGCAGGTCATTCACTGCAATCGTAGCATTTTCATGCTATGCTTGCAGTTTTACTAGGGAACTGTAGTTGTGGTAGCTTCCCGTTGCTTTCCACACCGGAGAAGGATAATGGTGATGATGATGATAATGACAAGGATGATGATGGCCATATGATTTCAGGGACCGTTTGGGTCTTAAAGTTTTCCTGACATTTGTCTTCAGGTGAGGAAAAACCCCGATAAAAACCTCACCCAGAAAAACTGCCCCGACCGGGGATCGAACCCGGGCCCACTGCGTAACAAGGCAGCACGCTACCTCAAGACCACAGCGGTGGACTGTAATACATTATTCCACTAAATGAAGAGGATTTTGATAATGAATATAATCATATTGTACACATAGCTAACTTAAATTGTTTTGGTGAAGACATAATAAAGAAGGAATTAGAGAAATTTAAGCAGCAATAAAAGGTTACATGAATGCACCACTCTGCAACATAATTCCAAAAAAGATGAAACATTCAAGAAACTTAAATTTTCAAAGTTACTTAGAAAATTTATATGAGGAGAGGTAAGAAACATTTAATTTCATCATAAATTAAAGCTCATAGTGATTAATTCCTATAAAAGTTAAAAACAAATCATAAACCTAAAACTTAATGCTCTTTCGAGTGCCACTTACCTACTTATTATTATTATACATTATTCCACTAAATGAAGAGGATTTTGATAATGAATATAACTAGGGCAAGGCAATTAATGATTTTGCATCTTTTTCTTATGAAGGTTGAAACATTGCTTGCATATATGAAAATGTACGGCATTAAAAAACGGATTAAATAAAAGCAATTTGTTAGCGCATTTTTTGCATTTTCTTTCTAGGGATAGGTAATTTTTTTGGAAATTTTTAGGTCATTTTGAACATTTTTTACACTTTTCCGGAAGGCTGTGACATTATTTGTATTTGATTTAAGATTTTTATTATAATTCAGTATTTTTCCTTGTCAATACAATTTCTTGGAATTAAGTAGTTGTTTTGCTAACTACTACCCCTATTTTTCAAGGTATGTTCATAATGATCTTGCCCACTTCTAGGAATTTTATTCAATTTCTTAGAGCTTATGCTGGCGTCTACCCTTATTCTGATTGTTAACTGCAATTCAAAATTGCTGTAAAAGTGTACTGTGTAACTGAAATGGATTTTCTGCAATAAAAGGTACTGTAATATATATTTTTTAAATACTTTTCTTTTAATATTTTGATGTTAAGTTAAATTTTATGTAATTCTGTAATTGAGTACTTCTTCTTCCTTCCAAGTATTAGGCCAAGGCCTGTTACGATCCTATAGAAAATTTTCCCTCCTGCGTTTTGATCCTTCCGGGAAATTCTCGTATAAGACTTGAAAGCATAATAATAGTCCCTTCGATTGGTTGCTGGCCAAAGGAAGGCAAGACCAGTGATGGGGCTGCCATCTTATAGCCTCTGGTCAGGCTTTTCTGGAGAAGAAAAGAAAATAAAGGAAAGAAGAAATGGAAGAAAGGAAAGACTTCCTAGCCCTCAGATGCCCTAATAGCGTCGGAGTCGAAAAAAACAAGAGTTAACCAAGGGAGGTTAGATAGTAAAGTTAAAAGAGTGCAAAACACAAGTAAGTGGAAGAAATGTTTTGCTCAGCTTGGGCACCTTGTGGTCGCCATCCACATATCCCCTAGATGAGGACCCCTAATCTAATAAATAGTATTTTTATTTAACTTTTTGTCATTTTTTTATTTTATTGGTCTTTTTTAGGTCATAAATGCATTTTTTACCAATTTATAGGTCATTAAATGCCTTGCCCTACATATAATCATATTGTACACATAGCTAACTTAAATTGTTTTGGTGAAGACATAATAAAGAAGGAATTAAAATAAATTTAAACAGCAATAAAAGGTTACATGAATACATCACTCTGCAACATAATTCCAAAAAAGATGAAAAATTCAAGAAATTTACTTACCATCCAGAAGTTCATAACAAATTTCAAAAGATTTTAAAAAACATTAAATATAACTTTGGCTCCATTTAATAAATTCAGCCTGGGGTAATATTCTGTTATCTAATAAAAAGTTAACACCCCAGATAATAAAAAATCTGGAATTTATCATAAGTAATGCCACGAGTGATTTCCATTTTATCTAGAGAATTTGGAAATCAAGAGTGGCATTTGTTAGGACTATTTAACGAATAAAATTAAGCTGTTTACTCACAAATCATTATTTAACTATAGTTATTTTAAAATATTTATATATTTAATGTAAGCGGCGATGTTTGAAAACAAATGAGAAACGATTGGTACGCTTCAATTGCTTCTTTTGTTTATCACTGCAACCAGATCATATTATTTATTACCAAAGAAACGAAATATTGTAAGAATGCTCTCTAGTGGAGAAAAAATGAAACACATCAAACTGTATATTAATTCATTTCTGATGTCGTATGATGTAAATATGACAATTATATTTTTCTGGATTATTACCTGGGAAAAAATACATTTAAGAAAGTGCAAACAGTGGTTTCTTTTTTTGGTGGTATAATCAATTGCTACAAATGTTTTTATATTAACTCCCACATACGGCATGTGTTGACATCTATGCACTATATATACAATCTGGTAGCCATATTTCTTATAGGCTCGGTCACTGCAAAATAATGGTCAGACCTGTTCAGAATATTAAAAAGGAGGAGCTTTGTTTAATATGGTAAATATAACACTGATAAATATTTCGTGAAACACGACTCTGATTGGTTGTAAAACAGAAATCATTGAAACGTGATTGGTCATTGACTCCCATTTGGGGCATGAGTTAAATAGTCAAAATAATTGCAAAGATTGCAATAAAGTATATATAGGAAAAACAAAATGGAATTTGGACACTAGCAAAAAAGAACACATTAGAAATATAAAAAATGGTGAAATTGAAAAATCAGCAATAGCAGCACATACAGAATCATAGAATTGAAAAAGAAATTAAACTTTTGAAACATGTATCTAAACGTTTGGAATTAACAGTTTGGGAAAAGATATACATTTTAAAAAAATCATAGTAGAACCATTAATTTTGAGTTTCTGAACGAACCAAATTGAATACAATGTTATATTTGAAGAGAAAAATTTTCGCCTAGACCGAGACTCGAACCCAGGACCCTTGGCTTTCCGGGCCAAGTGCTCTACCAACTGAGCTACCGAGGCAAGTTGCAATCTAGACGCAAATTTTTCACTTATATACGTTGTAATTCCCTCGTGCAAAGGTTTCAAGCAATAATAAAAAATAAACAATTGTTAAGAACGCAGTAGTGTTAAATTCCCAATAAATGTCTTCTTAACTAAGAAGCCGCCATTTGCAAAGATAGAAGCTAGGGTTTCAAGCATTTGGCACGAGGGAATTACAACGTACATAAGAGAAAAATTTGCGTCTAGATCGTAACTCGCCTCGGTAGCTCAGTTGGTAGAGCACTTGGCCCGGAAAGCCAAGGGTCCCGGGTTCGAGTCCCGGTCTAGGCGAAAATTTTTCTCTTCAAATATAATGGTTAAGAAACTCCCATGTGAGGAGCATCCTTGTCCCCATGCGGGATGTATGGGATACACACACACACACATGTATATAAGTGAATTATAAGTATTTTTACCTGTATTCCAAGAGGAAGACCATCTTTGTTGAGTCCCATGGGCACCTGAGTTACAGGCAACATGAGGACGTTGAAAATACCCCAATACACAAAATTGTAAGGACGCAAGAAGGAAGAGTAGTGATACACGGCTGGGAAAGGATGACTTGGAAATAACAATACTCCATCGTCACCCAGTTTTTCCTGAAACAAATAGTTTAATTAATTAAGGTAGAATTTTTTATCACTCACCTCATATTGTTCTTCTTATTTGACTATAAACTACTTTCGGAACATAGTTTCTGTTCCATCCTCAGTATCGTCACGACCGTTGTTCTGTCGTCTTCAAGAGCTTCACCATAGAAAGACTTGAGTTTTTGTTTTATATTCCATTATACTTTTCTTATCTATCTTATTTTTGTTCAGCCATTTATATCTAAAATTTCTATAGTGTTTTCTCTAGGAATGCTCAGAAACAATGAAACAACATCAAAGAAAACTAATCTGTCTGATGGGTCTAACTGTATCTTTACTAATCTTTCTACCAAACTTTGTATTCATAGGTTATCAAATCCAGGCATTTTTTTTAAATTCAGCACTAAATCATTTAGATATATGGGTGACCCAATGCAGTTGATTATATAATGATTGGTCTCATTCCATTAACTTCTCTGTAAATCTTTGGTAGTGCTTGGATGTTTGGATTCTTCGGATTTGAAACATTCAATCGTCTTTTTCTGCCAAAATTTTCTTGATGTTTCTCAAGATGTCATCTACTAACAACCATGTTTGTTGGTGGTGCACATCTTCAATAGACAAATTGTGCACCAGAAGCCTGGATTAAATTTCAAATGCCTTTGCAGTACATAAGTTTGAAAGCTTGTGTTGCTGTTCATAGTGATTTGTTCATGATTTTTTAAAAAAATCTCCCCACACACCTGATGACAGTCCAACAAAGTCCTAAAATTAAATATTAAAGAGGACATGTCTGGTTACTCTGGCTCTAATAGATCATCATGTGCTTTCAAAAAATAATAATTATAATTATTTTTTTATATCTACAGAAAAAACAAAAATTATGGCATTTCAAGGTGTAGATCCTGTCAGAAGTAAAATTCTTCTTCTTCTTCTTCCTTCCAAGTATTAAGCCAAGGCCTGTTACAATCCTATAGAGAATTTTTCCTTATGGAAAATTCTCGTATAAGACTTGAAAGCATAATAATAGTCCCTTCGATTGGTTGCCGGCCAAAGGAAGGCAAGACTACTGATGGGGCTGCCATCTTAATATCCTCTGGTCAGGCCTTTCTGGAGAAGAAAAGAAAATAAAGGAAAGAAGAAATGGAAGAAAGGAATGACTCCCTAGCCCTCGGATGCCCTAATAGCTTCAGGGTCGAAAAAACAAGAGTTAACCAAGAGAGGTTAGATAGTAAAGTTAAAAGAGTGCAAAACACAAGTAAGCGGAAGAAATGTTTTGCTCAGCTTGGGCACCTTGTGGTCGCCAACCACATATCCCCTAGATGAGGACCCCTGAGGGTAAAATTGTACTGGACAATAACATTTTGGAGCAGGTGAATAATTTTACATATCTAGGATGCAATATCTCATATGAAGAAGAAAAGGATGTAAATGCAAAAATATCTAAATTTTTAAGAATTTTAGGGTTAATAAATTCTATCTTCAAGCCACAGTTAGTCCAAAAGCATTCAAGATTAAAAGTGTATAAAACACTGGCTCTTCCAACTCTTTTGTATGGTAGCGAAGTATGGATGTTGAAACAGAAGGATATACAGAGACTTAGATCTGCTGAAATGAGATACCTTCGGAGGACTGCAGGATACACACTACTAGATCACAAAAAAAATGAAGACATCTTAGAAGAATTACACATGGAACCTTTAGAAAACAAAATTTCTGATTATAAGTCAAGATGGATGCAACATGTTCATCGAATGGAAGATCACAGAATACCCAAACAAATGTTAAGATAAATTAATTAATCTTTCATTGAGAAATGTTAAATTAATAATAAAAACATCAAATGTTAAGATATCGACCTGCAGGAAGAAGAAGACCAGGACGTCCACTCAAAAGACTTTTGGATGGTGTTTCTCTTGAGACCGAAACAGGTCAACAAATGGCCTAAATTCGTGAATGTACTATGATGATGATGATTATTATTTTCTTACTATGTACTTACCACTATTTCTTCTTTCAATTGTTTTGTTACAGTTTCTGCCCACTCGGATTTTTCTTGAGGGAGTATACTATCAGCGAGTCGTATCAATGCAGCAAGAGTGTAATCACTCTGTCCAATACATTTCTTGGGAAATTCTTTCCAAAACGAAGCAATGCCCTGAAACAGTAATAACCACCTAAACTTCTACCATACAAGAATGATAAAGATTAATTAAACGTACAGCGGAATTAACAAATATTTGGATTTGTGACAGCTACAACTGGAGTCTAGAGGAGAGGTATATTCCAGAGGTCACTGACAAGAAGAAAGGTAATGAAATTGCTTGGATGACAATTTCAACAACAACAAAAAATCTTAAAATATTTTGTTTCTTAGGAAATATTCCAAATAAAGGTTTAAAATAATATTATATGTAACACAGAAACATGATATTGTACAAATTATATTTGAAAAGAAAAATATGTGCCTAGACCAGGGTTTGAACCCAGCACCTTTGACTCTCTATGTCAATGCTCTTCCATTTGAGCTACCTAGGCCTCCAATCTGAACGCGTATTTTTCTCTTACACATAGTTAATTCCCTAACCCCAAATGCTACGAGCCGTTGCTACGATTTTTGCAAATGGCGGCTTCTTTATTAAGAAGACTTTTTATTGGGAATTTAAACATTATATTTAATTAATGTTGGGAAGTAAACATTATGAGGTATAATCATTAAAATTCATCGGAGAACATATTGTTTAAACAACTCACCTCATAGGATTCATAGTCGGAGTTATGGCTGACGATGAACATGATAATGTTTGAAATCGCGATATCATGGAAACATGAATCCTATGAGGTGAGTTGTTTAAACAATATGTTCTCCGATGAATTTTAATAATTTAAACATTACTTATAAAGCCCCAGTCTAGGCGTATATTTTTCTTTTCAAATATAATTTGTCCATCATTAAGATGTTTAAAAACAAATAATATTAACATGATATTGTATTTACTTAGGTTTTAGCGGCCGGACTTAATATCATAATCTGGAGATATTTTCCTGGCTTTTGGCATTGTCATGAGGCTTAAAAATTCCCAATGTGTTCACCAGAGACTACATCTGACAATCTCAAGGGTTCCCCACTAATTCAATATAATAAATTTGGGAATTTTAACATTATGAGGTTTTATTAATAAGAATCAAATGAATCGTGAATTCTTCTTACCTCATACTTCTATGTTTTTTTTTAAACACAGCACCGCAGTATCATAGAACAATCTTTCACAAACAAGTGAAAACATTAAATTAATATTAAGAAGCTAAAGCTGTTACTATGATTGAAATAAGTATATTAAAGTACACTACTAAATTATTGTAATCAAATGGTAAAGAGAAAAATGTATGCCTGAACCGGGAATCGAACCCTGAACCTTCAGCTTTCCATGCTGATGCTCTTAACCATTGAGCTAATTCAGGCTTCCTAAAATTTTTCTCTTTACTATTTGATTACAAGTGAAAACATCCCCATCGTCAGCTGTTTCCACTTGTCGTGAAAGATTGTTGTGGAATATTGTTCTCCGATACTGCGGTGCTGTGTTTAAAAAAACACAGAAGTATGAGGTAAGAAGAATTCACGATTCATTTGATTCTTATTGTTCCCTACTAATGTCAGCGAGTGACATGTGGTTAGCATATTGCCTCAAAGAGAGAAGCAGTAGGCAACAGATAGCTCACTCGGTTAAAGCATTTGCCTAGAGTGCAAAGGGTCCTGGGTTCAAGTCCAAGTCTGAGCATATAATTTTTCTCTTCAAATATAATTTATCTATCATTGAGATGTATGAAATGAATAATAACATTGAAAGAAGCCGTACTGGCTTTAAAATGTAATGTAAAATTCCCAATTAAATGACATTAATAAGGAAGACACCATTTGCAAGATAGAAGCAAAAGTTTCATAGCATTTGGTGCGCGGGATTTAACGTATGAACTGCAGTTTTCAAGAGGAAACATCCCTCCCGTTTTCAACTGACATTATGACTAACAGATTTTCGTCAGAATCTCCATCTATAACGTTGCCATCTGGCGTTGATTTGATGAACTTTGAGATCAGGTCCCATTCATCAGGAATTTCAAAATTCATGGATCTAAATTTGTTCTTCAGAATATATATCTTCTCCCAAACTGTCAATTCTAAAGGTTTTTCCAGATGTTTTAAAAGTTGGGCTTCTTTATCAATTTTATAACTCTCCAACAAACTATGTGCTGCAATAGCTGATTTTTCAATTTCACCATTTTTAATATTTCTAAAGTGTTCCTTAGTGCGAGTGTCCAAATTTCTTTTTGTTTTTCCTATGTATACTTTATTGCAGTCCTTACAATTAATTTGATAAATTCCAGATTTTTTTGCTATCTGGGGTGTTCAATTTTTTATTAGTTATTAATAGATTAATCTCGTACAAAGGAACATTTTAGAAATATTAAAAATTGTGAAATTGAAAAATCAGCTATTGCAGCACATAGTTTGTTGGAGAATCATAAAATTGAAAAAGAAGCCCAACTTTTAAAACATTTGGAAAAAACCTTTAGAATTGACAATTTGGGAGAAGATATATATTCAGAAGAACAAATTTAGAACCATGAATTTCAAGATTCCTGATGAATATGACCTCATCTCGAAGTTCATCAAATCAACACCAGATGGCAATGTTATTGATGGAGATTCCAACGAAAAGCCGGTAGTCATATTGTCGTCTGAAAATTAGAGAGATCCTTCTCTTGAAAACTAGTTCCCGTATTTAAAGAAACATAAAATATGAGGTAAGATGTGAAAAAATGACTCATTAATTTATGTTTATTTTAGTTTGACATTCTAACTCTTCTCATCAGATGTAAGTGATAATAATTTACTATTGATTGTATTTGAAGAGAAAAATATATGCTCAGACTGGAGTTTGAACCCAGGACGGTTTAAAAGACCATTACTTGCCTTCAGTCGTCCGATGATTCTCTTAAATTATAAATTCTGTTAATAAAATTATTTGTTGAAACTCTTTCAATAACATACGGTATCTTTAGATTCCATGCTGGAAGACTGATGGCATTAATGTGGTTTTATTTTTAATTTACACACCACTTCGACAGACCACTTTATGTAGATGATGTATTGAAGTTTTTATTATTAACTTAACACTTCTCACTGAAGGATAAATTATATTTGAAGAGAAAAATTTTTCGCCTAGACCAAGACACTTCAGTGAGAAGTGTTAAGTTGCGAAAATTTTTCTCTTCAAATATAATAATAAAAACTTCAATAGAAGCCCTACTGGCTTTATAAAGTAGTATTAAATTCCCAATTAATGTCTTCTTAATATTTAATTTTAGGAAGTTATATTTTGAGGTTATTTTAATTATATTATTTTTGGTCTGGACATCTTACCTCAATATTAATGTTGATTTGTTCTTGGACATGTTTCAAAACAATTCTGTTTTATCGTCAGCTTTCCCAGTCTGGGAAAACAGAATTGTTTTGAAACATGTCCAAGAACAAATCAACATTAATATTGAGGTAAGATGTCCAGACCAAAAATAATATAATTAAAATAACCTCAAAATATAACTTCCTAAAATTAAATACCAGTCTGGGAAAGCTGATGATAAAACAGAATTGTTTTGAAACATGTCCAAGAACAAATCAACATTAATATTGAGGTAAGATGTCCAGACCAAAAATAATATAATTAATGTCTCCTTAACCGAGAGGCCGCCATATGCAAACATAGAAGCAACGGTTTCAAAGCATTTGGCGCAAGGGAATTACAACGTATAAAGAGAAAAATTTGCATCTAGATCATAACTCGCCTCGGTAGCTCAGTTGGTAGAGCATTTGGCCCAGAAAGCCAAAGGTCCCGGGTTCGAGTCTCGGTCTAGGCAAAAAAATTTTCTCTTCAAAGATGATGTATTGTTGTATTGTGTACAGAGAAGAGTGTAGGATGAGTGTATGTTTATATTTGTGTAGTGTAAAGTGTGTTGTGTGAGGGATGTTGAAGAAGGGATGGGAGAAAGTGAAACCCCGTGCCATCCTGTAGCCTACTCAAAAGCACCAAGGGGGCTGTCAGGCTTAACACCCCATCTGGCAGACAAATTGCTATCAACAGCACCACATGCCTTCTCAACACATGTACTGTGGAGAGGTTTGCAATTTAATGCAGGAATCTGGTGCACAATCTAGTGATTAAAAATTGTACACCACCACCAACTCTCCTGGTACTGAGATTGAAATTTTGCAATTAAATTAAATTTAAATAATTAAAATTTTAAACCCGCTGGGTGTCACACCCTGGTCTGCTAGTCAGGAAGGAGGCATACTACCACCTAAGCCAGAACGACAGGCTGTAACTGAAATGTACACCATAACAAAACTTACCTCTCTATTTGTTAGTTCGTGTGCAAAATTAGCTGGTTCCTTTGTCATCCAATACCTCCATAACTTGAAACTGTACCTCATCTTAGAAAATTTCACCTGTTAAAAATTAATAATAATAATAATAATGTTTATACGTTTTGGCTTACTCACAACATTTATAACAAAAAATGCATGTCTTTACAAACAAAATTAAAACTCTCTAACATTGTAATTAAACCAGTGTGCTTCTATGGAGCAGAAACATTAATTTTGACGGGAAAAAAAGATAAGAAATATAGTGAAAAAAGAATGCAAAATTATAAGAAAAATTTTAGGTCCTCAAGTTATAGGTGAAGCATATAGACTCAAAAGTAAAAAGGAAATAAAATTATATACAGATTTATTTAACTTTCACAGGGAAAGAACACTATGAGGTTTAATTTAAGAATTAAATTAATGTTTTTATTACCTCACCTCATAACCTTTTTCTTCTATACTGCAGTTTCGCAGCTTATCTCCATCTTCAGTAGCCTCTGGTCGACCGGTGTTATATTTTGATCTGATCCAGAGGTTCAACGGTCCACCGATAGAAGTAAGAACAAAACTGCCAAGAAAAGACATAACACTGGTCGACCAGAGGCTACTGAAGATGGAGATAAACTCTGAAACTGCAGTCTAGAAGAAAAAGGATAAGAGGTGAGGTAATAAAAACATTAATTTAATTCTTATATACAGATTATTCATAATATTATAAAACAAAGGTTAAAATTTTATGGACATATTATATGAATGGACTCAAACAGACTTTCACAACAAATAACAGAATTCTATGAAAATAGAAGTAAAACACAAGTGTTAATTAAATATATGTAGGAAATAACACTACGAGGTTTCTTTTAATTATTGATGAATTGTAAATTTTGACTCACCTCATATTTCTTGATTTTTATGCTGACCGGTTTTGTTGCTTCAGTGTGATATTCTTGATGAATTACAATTGTTGCCTGGCGGTTGTTCATCCTGCACGTTGATTTCTGCTCCCTGTGCTGGTTGACCGATCAACTTCCAAATCAATTTTTTTTTTCTCTTTCATCGAGAATTTCAAAATTCATGGTTTTCTTTTTATTCTTCATCATCATCATCAACAACTTCACGGATTAGGTCTTTGCCTGTTCCAATCTCACATCTGTTTAGATCAGCGTTTTCTTGGTCTTCCTATCGATGTTCGTCCTCCAGAATTATACATCAGTATCATCTTTGGCATCCTATCCTCTGTCATTCTTTGCAGATGTTCTATCCAATTGTTCCTGTGTTCTTCTATTTGTTGAAGAAGTGGTTGTACTTTTAGTTCCTCTCTAATATTCTCATTTCTAATATGTTCTTCTCTTGTACAACCTTTCACAGCCCGTAGGAATATCATTTCCGCTGTCTAAAATTTAATTTTTTTTTTCCCTTTAGTAGAATTGTAATCCATTTCTTAGGTTGGGGCACCTTAAAGGCGAAGTTATGTTACCCCGATGATATGATGGATGAAAAATGATAATGAAATGCTAGGACAGTCCTTAACCTAAACTCCAAACCATGGGCAACCACAGGAATAATACCTTCAAGAAAAAATTGCTATGGTTTGACCGGGAATTGAACCCGGGACCTCATGAACTGTAGTCAGAAACGCTGACCACTAGCCCATGAGGCTGGTCTAATATCAAATATACCTACTGCATTACATTGTAATTTACATTCTGAAAAATGAGGACCAGGGCCAAGCCCCAATGGCGATAAAGAGGTGCTGCCCCTGTCATGTACTGGAAGTTTACACTTTCAAGTCACTCCTATACAATTACTTTTTAATAAATAATTCATTTTTCTCCAAAATTAAATTTATTCTACATCAGTAGTTTTTTTTTTCATTTTTCTATCACGTATATTTTATTTATTCAAAGTTAAAATTGGGAAACACATTATGAGGTTCTTAATTAATAAATTAATGAGTCATTTTAACATCTTATCTTGAAAGCTGTAGTTGCCGTGTTTGAAAAACATGAAATATGAGGTAAGATGTTAAAATGACTCATTAATTTATTATATTTTATTTGTTAATTTATTATTAATGAGTTAGTTATTTTGACTCTATTTATTTGTTGAATTTAGAGTAAATCAACAGATATTGTACATTTTCGCCTTTCATTGAGAAATGTTAAATTAATAATAAAAAAGATATTGTACATATTTAAATTAATATTGTACATTTAAATTATTGTAAATCAATGGTAAAGAGAAAAAATTTTGCCTGAACCGGGAATCGAACCCTGAACCTTTAGCTTTTCGTGCTAATGCTCAGACCACTGAGCTAATCCAGGCTTCATTCCCATCCAAGCAGAAATCCTTCCTTTACCTTACTCTACTGGTCCTACATTCAATTGCAATGAATCATCATTCACAAATACACAATGAATGGCTTCTACCTGAAGAAGACATGAAGGGACTCCACACAACTAAAAAAAAATGTTTCTCTTTACCATTGATTTACGATAATTTAATTGTGTTTATTAATTTACTTATTTCTATCATAGTAATAACTTCAGCTTCCCAATATTAACTTAATATTGTACATAATAATTGTATTGCAAATACAGTATATAATTTATTCAAAGTTAAAATTGGGAAACACATTATGAGGTTCTTAATTAATAAATTAATGAGTCATTTTAACATCTTACCTCATATTTCATGTTTTTCAAACACGGTAACTATAGTTTTCAAATGATCTTGTCATTCATTTTCAACTGCCATTATGACTACCGGATATTCGTTGGAATCTCCCTCTATAACGTTGCCATCTGGTGTTGATTTGACGAACTTCGAGATATCGTTGCCATCTGGTGTTGATTCGATGAACTTCGAGATGAGGTCACGTTCATCCGGAATGTCGAAATTCATAGATCTAAATTTGTTCTTCTGTATAAATATTTTCTCCCAAACTGTCAAATCCAAAGGTTTTTCCAAATGTTTTAGAAGTTTAGCTTCTTTTTCAATTCTATGACCTTCCAACAAACTATGTGCTGCAATAGCTGATTTTTCAATTTCACCATTTTTAATATTTCTAAAGTGTTCCTTTGTGCGAGTGTCCAAATTTCTTTTTTGTTTTTCCTATGTATACTTTATTGCAATCTCGACAATCAATTTGATAAATTCCAGATAGTAAAAAATCTGGATTGCAATAAAGTGTACATAGGAAAACAAAAAGAAATTTGGACACTCGCACAAAGGAACACTTTAGAAATATTAAAAATGGTGAAATTGAAAAATCAGCTATTGCAGCACATAGTTTGTTGGAAGGTCATAGAATTGAAAAAGAAGCTAAACTTCTAAAACATTTGGAAAAACCTTTGGATTTGACAGTTTGGGAGAAAATATTTATACAGAAGAACAAATTTAGATCTATGAATTTCGACATTCCGGATGAACGTGACCTCATCTCGAAGTTCATCGAATCAACACCAGATGGCAACGATATCTCGAAGTTCGTCAAATCAACACCAGATGGCAACGTTATAGAGGGAGATTCCAACGAATATCCGGTAGTCATAATGGCAGTTGAAAATGAATGACAAGATCATTTGAAAACTATAGTTACCGTGTTTGAAAAACATGAAATATGAGGTAAGATGTTAAAATGACTCATTAATTTATTATATAATTTATGTTTATTGTAATTTAGATATGACTAATTTTTATACATTTTTTCTAATTTGGTTGAGTGACAGACAAGGTCTTAGGGCCTTAAATCTGCCAGTCTGTCAGGTAAAATAAAGATAAAGCTAATATTTAATTTTAGGAAGTGATATTTTGAGGTTAATTTAATTATAAAGATAACGCTATTAATATTATTATTATTTATGACACACAATTCAAGGCTATACTTCCCTTCTGTATGCACAATTAAATTTAATTTTTACAAAGCAGTTACTTTCATTTTAGACAGCTGTAATTCAAATCAGAGTAAAATTTAATTTATACCATTTCTACAGGCGTCTTGCAGATTTCATGAAAATGCGTCTTGGCTTTTTCAAGAGCATGAAGCATATCCACAGAAACGCTACTTGCACGAACATCTCCTGTCTCAGTCATGTAGAAAAACTTCAAGTCTGCCAGAGATACCTGCACACAAGAACATGTTAACAAAATTAGAAAGAGCAACTTTCCAAATGTCATTCACAATATTCCACAACATTTGTATACATATGTAAACCTATGTATTTAATGAATCCCATATATGTTTTAATGCTTATTACTAGAGCGAGGATTTTTATGAAATTTCACTTTTTTTTTTAACTTTTATAGCAATTAATCACTATGAGGTTTAATTTATGGTGAAATTAAATGTTTCTTACCTCTCCTCATTTATATCTTCTAAGTACTAATAACTTAGAAGATATAAATGAGGAGAGGTAAGAAACATTTAATTTCACCATGAAATTTCATGTTTCAAACTATTAGTCAGAGAGCACTTAGACAGTATCTTTATAATTTATGATCTGTAGAATCAAATAAGACCTACATATTTTTTCATATTTCATAATATTTTGGGGAAATGTTCATATTTTAGTAAAAATTTAATATTCTTTCATATTTTTCAACTCTCAATTTTTTAAAATAAAATTTCTAATAATTGGTTAAAAACTTTTTTGAAGTGACTGTAGTTTTGAAATGTTTTGACAATGTAGCATGGTAGACAGGCAAAAATTCCTCAGTATCCCATCCAGAAAAAGATAAATAGATCTGACAAAAGAAAATAATTGAATAAGGAGACATGTACCCAAAAATACAGAACAAGAACATGAATAAGTAGAACAACAATGTTAGAAAAATAACCACCTACTCTTTCTATCAGGTAACAACCAGTTCCTTTTTGCTACCTAAGGACAGTCCTTATTTTGTGAATGGATTACAGTATTTAAATGTAGGAAAGACTGCTGCTGCTGCTGCTAAACTTGAAGCTGTGCTGGGAAATAAGGTCTTATTCCACAGTTTATGAAATTAGTAAAGTTATCGTAGGTAAGGCCAATATTATTCTCACTTACATCAAACTCTATCAAATATAGTGCAGTACATGTTTGCTCCCATAACATCATATGGTGTAGAGCGTACTTTTTGATCGTACAAAACAATTCTGACAGACAGGGGTTAAAAATATATAAAATGTAGAAAAAGCTCCTGTGTGTTACGAACAGGTTTGATAATTTGGATTGTTCAAAGCACAAGTATACCAAGACTAGGTACAGTACTGTATTTTATTGTATCTTAGAATAAAAACTAGATACTGTGCTCGGCCAATTCATGAAAAAATTATGTTAAAATAATTCTAACTACATTTCATCATTAATCTCACAAAGTGAAAGTGAAGATGAACTTCCACTTCCTGAAATTGATACACCGATACCATGTGATGTCAATCACCCAAGTTATTTCACCATCAAATCCTACTAGGATATCTCCTTTAGGTATGTACAAAATTTGAATTTTCTAGGACTAATAGTTTGTGAATAATGGTCCATTTTCTGAAGTGCCACGAAAAGGGTAGCTGGGGTATTTAAATGGCTGGCCTGTGGGTTTAAATGCCCTGCTCAATGCCTGGTACTGAATGTGTTAAATATTTACTATATTAAATTTAAGCTGTGAACATTGGAACCAGAGGAGAGAATAGTAACCGCTAGTCCACCACAACCGACTTCGCAAACTTAAATTTTACTTAGTAAGAAGTCATCAAGTACCCCAGGGGGTTCATGAATCCCAGGTTGAAAACCAATGACAAAGAATCACATACCTCAGCATCCAACTGGAGTTTAGAAATGTTTTTGCCAACTAGCACCTGCAGGAATGGTGCAAGATCCTGTGCATATTTGCACATCGGCCCTGCAGAGACCATAGTGTGTCCTTCAAGACCTGTACGTCGAGTAAGTCCTTTTGTAGAAATTAAACCTAATTTGGTAAAAAAGAACAATCTATTAGTGGTATAGAACACACACAGATACATAATATTTTGAGGAGAAAATTTTTCCAGTTCAGGCAAAAATTTTTCTAATCAATGGTAAAGAGAAAAAATGTTGCTCCTGAACTAAGAATCAAACCCCGAACCTTCAGCTTTACGTTTTGATTGTCTGACCACTGAGCTAATTCAGGTCTCCTTCCCATTCAAGAACAAATCTTCCCTTTACCTTACTCTCTTGTTCCAACATTCAATGCAATGAATCATCATTCACAAATACACATGAATGACTTCTATATTAAGAAAACATTATGGGACTCCAGTCGGCCACGGTGAACTAGTGGTTATGCTCCTTGCCTCTGGTTCCCAGAGTTGAGTTCAAACCCGGCCGCGATCGATAGATTTTTTTAGGATGGAAAAATCCAAGGAGCAATTCCTCCGGGAATGACTTCAAGCCACGGGTCCCGAGTCTAAATTTGTTCTTCTGAATATATATCTTCTCCCAAAAAGGAATTTGGACATTCACACTAAAGAACACTTTAGAAATATTAAAAAGGTGAAATTGAAAAATCAGCTATTGCAGCACATAGTTTATTGGAGTATCATAAAATTGAAAAAGAAGCCCAACTTTTAAAACATTTAGAAAAACCTTTAGAATTGACAATTTGGGAGAAGATATATATTCAGAAGAACGAATTTAGATCCATGAATTTCGAGATTCCTGATGAATGTGACCTCATCTCGAAGTTCATCAAATCAACACCAGATGGCAACGTTATTGATGGAGATTCCAACGAAAATCCGGTAGTCATATTGTCGGTTGATAATGAAAGAGATGTTTTCTCTTGAAAACATTACTAAATTATTGTAATCAAATGGTAAAGAGAAAAATGTATTACTTATTTTAGGAATTCTCACTATGAGGTATATTCATTAAGGTAGAATATTTTTTATCACTCACCTCATATTGTTCTTCTTATTTGATTGATTAAGGATTATAAGGATAATCAAATAAGAAGAACAATATGAGGTGAGTGATAAAAAATATTCTACCTTAAAGAAAAATTTATGCCTGAACCGGGAATCGAACCCCGAACCTTCAGCCTTCCGTGCTGATGCTCTTAACCATTGAGCTAATCCAGGCTTCCTTCCATCCAAGCATAAATCCTTCCTTTACCCTTATGCTTGGATGGGAAGGAAGCCTGGATTAGCTCAATGGTTAAGAGCATCAGCACGGAAAGCTGAAGGTTCTGGGTTCGATTCCCGGTTCAGGCATAAATTTTTCTCTTTACCATTTGATTACAATAATTTAGTTGTGTACTTTAATATACTTATTTCAATCATAGTAACAGCTTTAGCTTCTTAATATTAATTTAATAAAAACATTAATTTAATTCTTCTTGAAGAAGAAAACCGCCAAGAAACGACATAACACCGGTCGATCAGAGGCTACTGATGATGGAGATAAGCTCCGAAACTGCAGTCTAGAAGAAAAAGGATATGAGTTGAGGTAATAAAAACATTAATTTAATTCTTACTGTATAATTAAAATAACCTCAAAATATTCATTCATTCATAGTGTTCTGCTCAAGAGCAGGCCTTTCACTGCAAACTCAGCATTCTCCACTCTTTCCTTGACTCAGCTTTCCTTTTTGTATCTGCATACAAACCATTTATTTTAATATTGTCTATCATCTGATTTCTTTTTCTGCCTCTAACTTTCTTTCCGTTGACCATTCCTTCTAGGGCATCCGTCAGCAGGCAGTTTCTTCTTAGCCAGTGCCCAATCCAATTTCTTTTCCTCTTCTTTATGAGTTCCAGCATTGTTCTTCTTTCACCCACTCTGTCTAGCTGTCTAGCACATCTTCATTTCTTACTTTGTCTGACCATTTTATATGTTCCATTCTTCTCCATATCCACATCTCGAAAGCTTCCAGTCGCTTTTCCTCATTCCGTCATAATGTCCACGTCTCTGCACCATATAATGCTACACTCCACACAAAGCACTTCACTAGCCTCTTTCTTATTTCTCTTGCCATAGGTCCGCAGAAAATGCTTCTCTTCTTGTTGAAAGCTTCTTTTGCCATTGCTATCCTATGCTTTACTTCTTGATTGCAGTTCATGTTACTACTGATAGTACAACCCAAGTATTTGAAGCTCTCCACTTGCTCAATGGCCTCATCTTTAATCTTCATGTTTATCTTCCTTTGTTTCTTTCCTATAATCATGGTCTTTGTCTTATTTATATTTATCTTCATCCCATAATCCTCGCACTTATCATTCAGCTCCATCAGCATGTTCCTCAATGTCATTGCATCTTCTGTTAGCAAAGCCATATCATCAGCAAATCTTATGCACTTTATTCTTCTTCCTCCCATGTATACGCCTCCCATATTACTGAAGCAGTTCTTCATTAGGTCTTCCAGGTAGATGTTGAAAAGGGTAGGTGATAGAGGACATCCTTGCCTCACCCCTCTTCCAATTTCTCTCAAAATATAACTTCCTAAAATTAAATATTACTGTATAATTACCTGTTGTTGGTTTATGTCCAAATATGCCACAATAAAATGCAGGCATTCTAATTGAGCCTCCAACGTCTGTGCCTATACCCAGAGGAGATCCAGCCAAAGCAATAATACTAGCCTGCAAAAAAATATACACATATTATACATTCACATATCTATAAAGGAAAATAAGTGAATGATTTCAGAGAAAAACCTGGAATGTCCACATTTAATCATCTTGAAGGAATTACTTATTTTAGGAATTCTCACTATGAGGTATATTCATTAAGGTAGAATATGTTTATCACTCACCTCATATTGTTCTTCTTATTTGATTATAGACTAGTTTCGGAACATAGTTTCTGTTCCATCCTCAGTAACATCACGACCGTTGTTCTGTCGTCTTGAAGAGTTGTCCTTCTCTCCTTCCATTGGCTGACTGAAAAACCTCGAAACCAGGTCATTCTCACCGGGAATTTCAAAGTTCATTAATTTCTTCTTTTCGCTCTTTTGAATGTAGATCTTTTCCCAAACAGTAAGTTCTTTTGGTTTTTCTATTTGTTTTAATAATTTTGCTTCTTTCTCGATAAGATGTTTTTCAGACCATGCATGGGCAGCCACTGCAGATTTTTTTCTACTTCCCCTTTCTTGACATTCCTGAGATGTTCTTTAACTCTAGTTTTCAAATTTCTTTTAGTTTTTCCTATGTAGAATTTCTCACATTCTTCACATTAATTTGATAAATCCCTGATTTGTTTTCTTCTTTAATTTTCTCATTCTTATTAGGTCTAATCAGTCTGCTGATGCTGTAGTCATTTTTGGGTGCTAACCTTATGTTGAAATCTTTAAAAATTTTTTGAAACTTGTGGTGTTTTAATGGATGATATGTGAATTTTCTAAATTTTACATTATCTTCTTTTACTTTTAGAAGAGTGCTTTGACTGAGGATGGAACAGAAACTATGTTCCGAAACTAGTCTATAATCAAATAAGAAGAACAATATGAGGTGAGTGATAAACATATTCTACCTTAATCTTGAAGGAAGCTCATTCAAAAGATTTACAAGATCTGCAGTAGCCGTGGCGGTGTTCTTCTTTTTTAGAAGGAAGAAAAAAACTGCCAAGAAATGACATAACACCAGCCAACAAGAGGCTACTGATGAGAAGGAAGAAGAAAATTGCCAAGAAACGACATAACACTGGTCGACGAGAGGTTACTGATGATGGAGATATAGCTCCGAAACTGCAGTCTAGAAGAATAAAGGATATGAGGTGAGGTATTAAAAATATTAATTCTTCTTCTTCTTCTTCCTTCCAAGTATTAGGCCAAGGCCTGTTACGATCCTATAGAAAATTTTTCCGTATGGGAAATTCTTGTATAAGACTTGGAAGCATAATAATAGTCCCTTCGATTGGTTGCTGGCCAAAGGAAGGCAAGACCAGTGATGGGGCTGCCATCTTATAGCCTCTGGTCAGGCCTTTCAGGAGAAGAAAAGAAAATAAAGAAAAGAAGAAATGGAAGAAAGGAATGACTCCCTAGCCCTCGGATGCCCTAATAGCGTCGGGGTCGAAAAAACAAGAGTTAACCAAGAGAGGTTAGATAGTAAAGTTAAAAGATTGCAAAACACAAGTAAGCGGAAGAAATGTTTTGCACAGCTTGGGCACCTTGTGGTCGCCATCCACTAAAACCTCAAAATGTTATCTCCTTTTGTATTTTCACTATATATATGTTATATTGCAGATTTTCGCGGATATAAGTATGAATATGAAAGTTTTCTTGGGTTTTCCGCGTCTTGGATTCAAGTTCGGCCCCTGGCCACTGATTCCGACGTTTCGGCATGATCCCACATGTCATTATCAAGGAATGATAAGTTCGAGTCACAGGTTTAGGTCTTATATAATTAAACAAATATATTAAGGTAGAATATGTTTATCACTCACCTCATATTGTGTACAATATGAGGTGAGTGATAAACATATTCTACCTTAATGAATATACCTCATAGTGAGAATTCCTAAAATAAGTAAACAAATATAGTTTTCTCTGTGGTCCATTTCCGAAGACGTACACCCATCCAAGGTTTATTTAACAACATAAGAACCAAACCTTGGATGTGTGTACGTCTTTGGAAATGGACTACAGTGAAAACTTTGTATTTTATTATATAAGACCTAAACCTGCCCTCAGGGGTCCTCATCTAGGGGATATGTGGATGGCGACCACAAGGTGCCCCAAGCTGTGCAAAACATTTCTTCCGCTTACTTGTGTTTTGCAATCTTTTAACTTTACTATCTAACCTCTCTTGGTTAACTCTTGTTTTTTCGACCCCGACGCTATTAGGGCATCCGAGGGCTAGGGAGTCCTTCCTTTCTTCCATTTCTCCTTTCCTTTATTTTCTTTTCTTCTCCAGAAAAGCCTGACCAGAGGCTATAAGATGGCAGCCCCATCACTGGTCTTGCCTTCCTTTGGCCAGCAACCAATCGAAGGGACTATTATTATGCTTTCAAGTCTTATACGAGAATTTCCCATAAGGAAAATTTTCTATAGGATCGTAACAGGCCTTGGCCTAATACTTGGAAGGAAGAAGAAGAAGAAGAAGAAGACCTAAACCTGTGATTCGAACTTATCATTCCTTGATAATGGCATGTGGGATCATGCTGAAACGTCGGAATCAGTGGCCAGAGGCCGAACTTGAATCCAAGATGCAGAAAACCCAAGAAAACTTTCATATTCATATATATATATATATTTACTTTGTTGAGATATATATATATATATATATATATATATATATATATATCAACAAAGTAAACTGTAAATTAAAAATATATCACATTCATTCATCTATCCACATAGTATGGTAAACAAACCATGATAAATGCAGTGGGTGGCACTGGAAAACACACACATCACTTACCTCACCTCCACTTGAACCTCCGACTGTCCTAGTCGTGTTGTATGGATTCAATGTCTGTCCGTACACATTATTTCTAGTTTCACACCACATGTTAATTTCTGGAATATTAGTTACTCCAATCAGAATTGCACCAGCTTCCTTTAACAGTGTTACCACCTCGGCATCCTCGGTAGCTTTCACATGGCGACGTGAAACTAGTCCCAAAGTGTAGCGTAAACCTATCAAACAATACACAACATTAAAAAATTGTACAATCTTTCTCCCGTACTCTTCTGATAAAAATGTAATAAGAAAACTACTTGAGTGGAGGTGCCGTCCCACACACAGCATTCTTTTATTTAACAATAGTTTTAACAGCCAAAGACTTCATCAGCTTGTACTGGGGGGCTTGAGAATAGATGATTTAAGCATTAATTCTGCCAAATTGGAAAATTTAAAATAAATAAGTAAATTTTTTTATTTTTTATTATTTCACTCACCTCATACTTCATAATTCATAGCGGACCCTGGGTTTCTTCACATATTTTGTGACATTGTCATTTTTTTTTTAAGTTTTTTTCTAGGTTATCCCAAATTATTTGTCCTAAATTGTTGGTTAATCTTAGATGTAAAAAGTACAGTTCTACGTCTATTTTACTTATAGTTGTGTAATGTTTGACTTTTTCCAAATTGAGAGTTTTCTTTTCTAAACTTTTTTGGTGTTGGTTATTGTTGTTTTTAACCATTTTCCGGACAAATTTTGGAGTGATATTATTTTCTAAACATTTATTAATGAATTTGATATCTGCAGCTCTTTTGTTTCTAAGTTCTTTTAATTTCAAATATCTTTTAATTTCTATCTTAGTTTTCGAAAAATGTTCGTTGAAATGTTGTATGTTTGAAGCCGCCATCTTGTTCCAGTTGTTTACGTTATTCTTGTTTTCCTATGACTTGATAGCCAACTTTATTAAGTTATGTAGATAGGAAATAACACTATGAGGTTCTTTAATATTGTTTATTTTTTATTATTTCACTCACCTCATACTTCATAATTCATAGCAGACCCTGGGTTTCTTCACATATTTTGTGAAAAAAAAAACAATATTAAAGAACCTCATAGTGTTATTTCCTATCTACATAACTTAAGTAAATATTTATTCATATTTGAAGAGAAAAATTTTATTTTTGAAGAGAAAAAATTTCGCCTAGACCGAGACTTGAACCCGGGACCTTTGGCTTGCCGGGCCAAATGCTCTACCAACTGAGCTACCGAGGCGAGTTGCGATCTAGATGCAAATTTTTCTCTTATATACGTTGTAATTCCCTCTCACCAAATGCTTTTGAAACCATTGCTTCTATCTTTGCAAATGGCGGCTTCTTAGTTAAGAAGACATTTATTGGGAATTTAACATTACTTTATAAAGCTAGTAAGGCTTCTAATGATGTTTTTATTATTAATTTAACATTTCTCAATGAAATATAAATTATATTTGAAGAGAAAAATTTTTAAAAAATATTTAATCAATTGAGTTGGTGTTTACTAGATGAAAATCCATATATATTAATTAAATAAAAATAAAACTTAGTTTTATTTCATTTTCATATTTATTAAGATATAATTCAGTGACAGCTGTTTCGGTACACTGTACCTTCTTCAGACATGTTAACAAATTATGAAATGTGTTATTATAGTACATATCAACTGATCTAAGCAAAAATACAACAATAATTTATTTAAATTTTTTAATTTAACAAAGGCGATTCATTCAAATCAAGTTGAGAATTTAACAGTTTATTACTATTTTTCAATTTATTTATTTCTACAGCCTCCAAAAGGTCCAACTTCTTACTCTTATCACAAACATGTAACATTTCTACCAACTGAGCTACCTGAGAAACTCCAATCTAAATATAAATTTGTATCTTATATATGCTGTTAATTCCAGCGCACCAAATGCTATGAAGCCATTGCTTGTATCTTGCAAATGGTGCAAATTGTTAATCGGTGCTAATGTAATATTGAATTTGTTAAATTTTTTTTTTTAATTTGCTGTGTGTTCCAGGATGTTAGGTAATTTTCTTGAATTGTTTCTTTTCTTTTGAATCAGGTTGTAGGGTGGTGCATCATTTTAGTCTTTTTGTTGTTTGAACCTCTTTAACTTATTTATTATTATCCTCTTTCCAAAATCATCCTGCCAGGTATTAGTCCTAGAAGAACTGTTACGGCCTGAGAAAGCGGTTTTCATGCCATCTTTTCATAGGTCGACCAAGTGACCGTTTCCCATTTGGACAATAGTTCATTATTGCCTTGGGGATCCTGGATCTAGCCATTCTTGAGACATGTTCCTTCCAGTTTAGCTGATATCTGGAGATGTAGTCCAGTATTGGTGACACATTAAGTTCTTGAAGGATTTCTACATTTTTCCCATTTGGTGTAGCCAGCTGTTCGGCGCATAAATTTCATCTCACAAGCTGTTAGTCTGCTTTCATCTCTCGTCCTTATAGTCCACACTTCACTCCCATAACATAGGACTGGTCGAGCCATTATTTGATAAAGACGAGTACGAGTTGATTTTTGCACTGATGAAGGTTTTAAAATTCTATTAATGATTCCCATTGATTTGTTGAATTTCACAATTTTCTCTGGTAAATCCAAATTTTCAACAAAAGAGAGTTTATATCCTAAATAAGTAAACTCATTAACTCTCTCTAAAATTTTGTTATTTAAACAAATTTTGCTTGGTATTGGGGATTTTCCACAAAAGGCCATTATTTTAGTTTTATTGGTAGATATTTCCATTGAATATTTCTGGGCTATCAAATTTAAATTATGTACTGACCATTGTAGATCATCTTCAGATGTTGCTAGTAAAACAAGATCATCTGCAAACATTATTGTATCTAATTTTTCTCTCCACAACCATTTAACGTAACTATGATAAATTTATTTTCTCTGTAATCCAACACATTTAAATAAGTTGGCATAAGAAATTGAGTTTCTCCAATTTTACAAAAGAAAGACGTATTCTGTAAACCATAAAAATCAGATCATAACTTCGACTGGCTGAGGAATTTGTTTAGTTTACGCAGAACCTATGTGATGGACTTTTTTTACATTGTATTTGGAGGAAAATGCAAAAAATTTGAAACGATCCATATGTACAATTTATTGAAGACTTACCTACTTACCTTTAGCAGAAGTACTGTCTTTTGTAGTAAATGGAACTCCAAGAAAAGGTTTCTGAGATTTTAGCATATCCTGGGTTAAGGTAGTACTTGCTAAGAAGGCATCAACATTTCTAGCCTCCTGCAAAGCGAGTTCAAAACGATCGTCCACCACTGCATTAATCAATGGATTCACTTCTTCAACGCGATCAATAAATTTCTGAACTAAAGTCTCTGAACTCACCTAAACAAAATAAAACATGACAGAAAAGTTTTCTTTTACATTACATATAAAATCATAAGATCATCATTACTGTTACAGAAATGTTTATACAGTCAGTGCTCTTTCAATAAAAATAAAAGGTAAACTAATCCCACTATAGGCCTTGGGAGGACCTTGGGGTAGTACGACGTTAAGGCTCACACTTTTTCTAGACAATCAGCACTTGATGTAAGCCGGGTTGCCAGTCCTGCATGACGGCCGCCTTTACCCCCAGAACAAGAGTCTGGTACTCATTTCCGTTAGAGGCTGAGTCAACCCCAGGGCCATGGTCCCGCCAGAAGGTTTGACCCCACTGGGACTTGAACCCTCGACCTTCAGGCTTGTAGCTCAGTGCCTTAACCACTACGCTATGGTGTGCCTCCCTTTTAATAAAAATATTCATACAAATTCAATAAAGAATGATCATTATTTTTATAGCCACAACTTACCATTATTATTATTTTTTTAGAGAAAAATTATACGCTCAGACTGGGACTTGAACCCGGGACCCTTGGTTCTCTAGACCAAGTGCTCTACCACCTGAACCACCTGAGCAAGTACCGATCTAAACGCAAATCTTTCTCTATATACACTGTAATTCTCACCCACCAAATGCTATGAAGCCTTTGCTTCTATCTTTGCAAATGGTGGCTTCTTTATTAAGAAGACATATATTTGGGAATTATACATTACATTATAAATGCCAGTACGGCTTTTTTCGATGTTTTTATTATTAATGTCATACATCTCAATGATGGACAAATTATATTTAAAGAGAAAAATTATACGCTCAGATTGGGACTTAAACCCAGGACCCTTGGTTCTCTAGACCAAGTGCTCTACCATCTGAGCTACCGGAGCAAGTACCGATCTAAACGTAAATTTTTCTCTATATACATTGTAATTCCCACCCACCAAATGCTATGAAGCCTTTGCTTCTATCTTTGCAAATGGCAGCTCTTTTATTAAGAAGACATATTTGGGAATTATACATTACATTATAAATGCCAGTACGGCTTTTTTCGATGTTTTTATTATTAATTTCATACATCTCAATGATGGATAAATCATATTTGAAGAGAAAAATTACAAGCTCAGATCAGGATTTGAACCCAGGACCCTCGGGTGGTAGAGCACTTGCTCTAGTACAAAAATGAATAGTAAAGGAGAGAAGAATAAATTAAAATACTTGATACCTCACCTCATATCCAGTCTTCTAATTATACTGTAGTTTCAAAGCCTTGGGAGGTTCAGTAATATCTCATCAACTGATGTTATGTCAATCAGAAGAACTACTATTAGTCAATCAAAATATCTCTGCAGGCAGAAGAATTATGAAGCTCTGTTTGTTGCTACACGTGACGTCATATAAGGCAGTGTACACTGTCAGTGTCCTACATCCCATTCCCCTCTGCACTCATAGATCGCAGTGTCACGTGTTCTATTCCTGCATAAACACGACTGCAGTGCCCTCCATCAACAACTGCACTTACTCCTTAAACGGGTAATACTTCTTCCCTCTGTTGGTGAATCGATAAACCTCCAGATCCAATCAATATCTGCGTGAATTTCGAAGTTTGTAAGTTCTTATTTTAGAAAGAAAAATTACATTTGAACCGGGAGTCGAACCCCGGACCTCTGACTCAGTATTTCAGTGTGGTAACCATTACACCATTAGAACTTCTGATAGGAACATCAAATTTCTTTCTACTCACAAAATAAATTTTCCTTTAATCCGAATTTCAAATAGCGTAACGGTTACCGCACTGATGTATAGAGTCAGAGGTCCAGGGTTTGACTCCCGGTACAAACATAATTTTTCTTTCTAAAATAAAACTATATCCAATTTTGGAACATGTTAATTTAAAATATAACATCTTCATAAGTTGTTCTTTCTTGTTTTTTTTAATGTGGATTTTTTCCCAAACCGTGAGTTCTTTTTGGTTTTCCATTTGTTTAATTAGACTGGCTTTTGATTTAAAAATCCACTTTGGGAAAAATCCACATTCAAAAAAAAAAAAAAAGAAAGAAAAACTTATGAACTTCAAAATTCCTGCAGATTTTGATTGGATCTGGAGGTTTATCGGTCCACCAACAGAGGGAAGAAGAAGTTCTTCTGATCAACATAACATCAGTCAACAAGAAAGTACTGAAGATGAAGCTGTCAAGGCTTTGAAAGTGCAGTATAATTGGAAGACTGGATTAAGTATTTTAATTTAACCTTAAATTAAACCTCATAGTGCTTTTTTCTATAAAAGTTCAGTAGAAGAGATACTGTATCCCCTTGCCTTAACCCACTGTAATTTGAAATATACGCTATCTGAAAATTGTTTGCCTACCTGCACCCTACTCTTTGTGGTATTTAGACACATTTGAATAAGCATAACCAACTTTTTAGGAATTCCAAAGTCCATTAAGTTACTATACAACTTCTCCCTCTTAATTGAATTGTATGCCTTTTTGAAATCTACGAGTAGCGGATTGGAAAGTAACGCACAATAATTTTTTTTAAAAAGTTTAATAGTAAAAAAAAGGAAAAAAATCACAAATTAACTTACATCTTTTACCTACTTTTCGACATAGTCACCAACTTTCTCAACACATTTTTCCCATCGTGTTACCAGTTTCAATATGCCCTGTTCGTAGAAGTCCGTTTGGTTGGAGTGTAGCCATCTGCGCACTGCTGATTTCACTTCCACATCTGTCTCAAAGTGTTTGCCGGCCAGGAATTTCTTCATGGGACCAAACAGATGAAAGTCCGATGGTGCAAGATCCGGACTGTATGGTGGATGCTGGAGCACCTCCCAACCAAATTCGGCGATTTTCTGACGAACGACAGCAGCAACATGGGGGCGAGCATTGTCATGAAGAAGTTTAACGTTAATGTTGTGACGTTTGTCATGAATGGCACGACGCAACTTCACAGTGGTCCCGTGTTCAGCAAAGTCCACCAATAAAACACCATGCATATCCCAGAACACTGTCACAAGCACTTTCCTGGCAGATTGAGTCACTTTGAATTTTTTCTTTACTGGGGAACCAGCATGTTTCCACTCCATTGATGCCTGCTTTGTTTCGGGCATGTAGTGGTACGCCCATGACTCATCACCTGTGACGATACCTTCCAGAAAGTCATGTCCTTGTGCGGTGTACCGCGTTAAGTGGTCCAAGCTTGCCATCATTCGCTGGCCCTTGTGGTCGTCTGTCAGGTTCTTAGGCACCCAGCGAGCACTAACTTTACGGAATTTCAAATTTTCATGAACAATATCGTACACCGCACCATAGGAAATGTTGAACTTCTGCAATAAGGCTCACAGTTGCACACGCCGGTCGTTCAGAATTGCCGCCTCAATGCCTCTGACATTCTGCGGGATTGCTGCTGTTGTCGGCCGGCCGGAGCGTGGCGAATCACTAAGGTTCACGCGTCCCTCTTGGAAGAATGTGCACCACCTGGAGACATTGCTACGGTCCAGACAATCATCCCCATGCACACCACGCATGTCCCTGTGAATTTCACTGGGTTTATGCCCTTTGGCCCACAAAAATCGAACAACACTTCTCTGTTCCTCACAGGTGGACGACTGTAGCATGCGCGCCATCTTTGTTGCATAGTTCAAGCTTGTCTCGCAAGAGGTGCATCTGAGAAAAAAATACCATCTGTAGTGAAAACTTCAAACTATATCTCTGTGAAATTTCAACATTCTAGCTGCAATACCAAGGCAGAAAAAAATTATTGTGCGTTACTTTCCGATCCGCCCTCGTACATATAGCTGATGTACAGTGTCATATTCCCGTTTCTTTTCTATTATCTGTCTTAAACTAAAAATATTACAAAATAAATTACCTCCTTGTTTCTTATTTTCTCTGCTAAAGAAACTGCGCTTTCCATAAGAAGAGAGTCCTTCACAGTTGGAATCTGTGCTCTCTTTGAGTCATCATAAATATATGAGAAAATAAGATCAATGACATTATCCAGCATAGAATGAACAAATATCCATAAATGAATGATAAATTTAACAGTTGCCTTCAGTAACATTTTCTTTGGTGTCTGTGATGACTCTCTCAACTGCAAAAAAACACAACAACATTACTGTAATTGAGTCATGCTCAAATTCATGTTTATACTTTGTGTCTCTCCCCTCCTTCTCCTCCTCGAAATCTCATTCTCATCTGCTCTTTCCCTGCCAGACCTCGAAACCAAGGGAGAAACCACAGACTAATGAGTCAGTTATGTTTTTATTATTGATTTAACATTTCTCACTGAAAGATAAATTATATTTGAAGAGACAAATTTTCGCCTAGACCGAGACTCGAACCCGGGACCTTTGGCTTGCCGGGCCAAGTGCTCTACCAACTGAGCTACCGAGGCAAGTTGCAATCTAGACGCAAATTTTTCTCTTATATACATTGTGTCCACCGCTGTGGTCTCAAGGTAGCGTGCTGCCTTGTCATCCAGCGGGCCCGGGTTCGATCTCCGTTCGGGGCAGTTTTTCTGGGTGAGGTTTTTCCTCACCTGTAAGACAAATGTCAAAAAAACTTTAAGGCCCAAACAGTCCCCGAAATCATATGGCCATCATCCTCATCCTTATCATCATCATCATCATCATCATCTTTCACCGGTGTGGAAAGCAACGGGAAGCTACCACACCTACAATTCCCTAGTAAAGCTGCAAGCATAGCATGGAAATGCTATGATTGCAGTGAAGGACCTGCCCTCGGGCAGAATTACTATGGATGGATATACATTGTAATTCCCTCTCGCCAAATGCTTTTGAAACCATTGCTTCTATCTTAGCAAATGGCGGCTTCTTAGTTAAGAAGACATTTATTGGGAATTTAACATTACTTTATAAAGCTAGTAAGGCTTCTAATGATGTTTTTATTATTGATTTAACATTTCTCACTGAAAGATAAATAGGCAAATATTTTTGTCTTCAAATATAATTTAAATAGGCAAATATTTTTGTCTTCAAATATAATTTATCTTTCAGTGAGAAATGTTAAATCAATAATAAAAACATCATTAGAAGCCTTACTAGCTTTATAAAGTAATGTTAAATTCCCAATAAATGTCTTCTTAACTAAGAAGCCGCCATTTGCAAAGATAGAAGCAATGGTTTCAAAAGCATTTGGCAAGAGGGAATTACAACATATATATAAGAGAAAAATTTGCGTCTAGATCGCAACTCACCTCGATAGCTCAACTGGTAGAGCATTTGGCCCGGCAAGCCAAAGGTCCCAGGTTCGAGTCTTGGTCTAGGCGAAAATTTTTCTCTTCAAATATAATGAGTCAGTACTGTGAACTGGCGTAAATATTTGTGGTCACCAATTCTCCACTAAAGAGATTTAGGTTCCATCCACAGTAATTCTGCCCGAGGGCAGGTCTTTCACTGCAATAATAGCATTTTAATGCTATGCTTTTGTAGCTTTACTAGGGAATTGTAGGTGTGATAGCATCCCGTTGCTTTCCACACCGGTGAAGGATGGTGATGATAATGATAAGGATGATGATGATGGCCGGATGATTTTCGGGGACCGTTGGACCCTAAGCTTCCTGACATTTGTCTTACAGGTGAGGAAAAAGTATTTATTATTGTTTATGTTTCGGCTCAACTTTAGATTACCTTTCCCTTGATTTTTCATAGTATATTCTTGTAAAACTGTAGCTCTATGCACTTCTTCTGTCTTTACTGACATTTCTTAATATTTTAAAGGTTTTGCAATGATACTTGTGTAATTTTTTTTACAATTATTAAATATTTATCTATGTATGCAATTACTTCTTTAAAGTTATGTAGAATCGTTGCGCGCTTGCACAAAAACTTAAAGAAATTTCCACTAAGTGATGGAGATATCTGTGAAATCAGAATGATCAACATTCAAAAATATATTTTAAGAAATAGATGTTCATTCACTTCATTTTTGTTAGGTTCTGATGGGAAAAAGTTAGTGAATATCAGATTAGTGTACACTTCATTAAATAATATGCATGTAAATTATTTTGTTACGTTAGGATGGATTATGTAGAACCCATGTCCGCATTCCTTGACAGTTGCATTTTTACGATGAAAAATCGTCACTCTTTAGACCAAGGTTTAAAGTCTTTAGGAAAATGTTTGGACCAAAGAGAGATGAACAGACAGGTGAATGGAGAAGACTACATAACAGTGAACTACATGGTCTTTATAGGAAGCCAGATATAATCCATCCATAGTAAGTCTGCCCGAAGGCAGGTCCTTCACTGCAATCATAGCATTTTCATGCTTGCAGCTTTACTAGGGAATTGTAGTGTGGTAGCTTCCCGTTGCTTTCCACACCGGTGAAGGATGATGATGATAATGATAAGGATGATGATGATGATGGCCATATGATTTCGGGGACCGTTTGGGCCTTAAAGTTTTCCTGACATTTGTCTTGCAGGTGAGGAAAAACCCCGATAAAAACCTCACCCAGAAAAACTGCCCCGACCGGGGATCGAACCCGAGCCTGCTGCGTGACAAGGCAGCACGCTACCTCGAGACCACAGCGGTGGATCCAGATATAATAAGAACAGTTAAGTCTCATAGACTGCAATGGGCAGGACATGTGACATGAATGGGGAATGAAAGACGTGCAACCAAAGGGAAAACACCCAGTTGGTAGACCAAGAATGAGGTGGGAGAATAACATTAACTATGATTTGAGGGAAGTAAATTATACAGGGAATGATTGGAAAACATTAGCTCAGGATAGGGATGTATGGAGAGCTAATGTCTACGTGGGCATGAACCTATGGGTTCGATAGTACCAGTGAGTTAGTAAGGATGGGATATTTTGGTTTATGTCCATTTCTAATAATTTTTTGGGAATTTATTGCAAAGGTTGGTCATATCAATTTCACAGCTATGTGGTTCCATCTAGCAACAGCTCTATATATAAACTTTTTGTAGGCTTCAAAGATAAGTAGTTCCATCTAGTGACAACTCTATAAACTTTTGCACATGTGAACTGTTATTCTATAGGACACAAAAGTATTGGGAAAGGTAAACTAAAGTTTTTCTACATTTTCTTTTGTATTTTGAAATATAAGGACATCAAAGTTCTTTTAAAAACATAATTCACTTCACATCTTTCTTTAGAAGTCAATTTTGTAGATTTTTTTTAGAGATACTATATTTACTCCTTATTTCATGCACTTTTACCATATTTTTGTGACCTAAAAGGTGGATGCGTGATTTATGAGAGGAAAGTTTCCGGGGGTATTGGTTTTGTTGTTCAACAGTGGTATAAGCCAAATAAGAGACAGTCATTATTTTTTACCCCATCCACAATTCTCGGTCACATCCTTGAACATACATAGCCAAGGTCAGGCTTGTGTTTGTATCTTCAGTCATAGAGCATTTCTAAAATTCCTTATCTATTGAGTCAGGCTTTTAAAAACTATGATATTTGGGGAAAAAGGAATTGTAACACAAGAATGCTGCCTATGGCTCAACTGCACTTCTACTAGCGCTTGATTTTTTCTGTTATATTGTTGTAAACTATAGCTCTTCTTCTGTATTTACTAATATTATTTAATACTTTAAACTTTTTCAAACAATTTTTATAACATTATTAGACAATTTTGAAGTATTTATTTAAATATGCAGATCACAATATTATGACACTGTTAAACAATATTGTGATGCTAAATGCTATTTTCTCCACAGAGTATATTACTTAGTCTATGATTTTTCTATCGCTATTTTGGGTTATCGCTGGTTGGATCAGCGTTAGGGAGTGATAAGTAAGTGTACACCCATTTTTAATAAACTTTGGTAATTTTAATATTATTAATATATATTTTTAACAATGATTTGGGGATTTATTGCAAATATTGGTCATTTAAATTTCATAGCAACATATAGTAATCGACTATAATAATCGATGTGGTTTGATTGTGGGTTATGACTGGCTCTATAAACTCGGGCACATGCGCACTGTTGTTCTATACGACTGAAAATATTTCACGCTAGTTTAAGTGCAGTTTTTCCACGAATTCTTCTAAGTTCCACAGAATCGCAGTGCACATGCACGAGTTGCTGTAATGGTTAATATAGCCTCCAGTAGATGGCTCTGCAGTCGGCATTACCAACTTTGGGAATATATTTCCAAATGCAAAAAAAAAAAAGGACGTTAACTAATATGCCATTTCCTAACTAAAGAAAACAATTTACATGCATATTATTTATTCCCAAATGCTTAAAAAAATGGACGTAAACCAACTTCCCATTTCCTAACGTAACAAAACAATTTACATGCGTACTATTTAATGAACTATAAACCAATTTTACGTACACTAACACTAAATATGGTTTGAAATTATTTTCAAATGGTGTCAACGTTGGAACAACATGGGAAAGTAACAAGTAAGTAATGTATCCACTATCATGTTTTATGCAAATATATAAATATAAAATATTGTAAAGAAAGCTTGAAGATCGTTGCAAAATGTTTAAAACAGTACAAAACGTGTTTAAAAGTGTTTAGTGCATCAGTGGCATAAGAATGTATGTGTAGAATTGTGATGGGCATATAACCTACCCTCACCCTAAATTTTATTTTATAAATTCAACAGGAAAGCCTCACCTTGGTTATTAACAAGATGTCAGTGAATATTACAAGTATTAATTTTTGTTAGCTTTAAGTTCAGTTAAATGAAGGGTTAAGTTTTCTAAGTAATTACTACATTCTCTAATCTGAACTTCAAAACTATAAAAATAAGTTAAAAGTTCTATCTTAAGTCTTAACACTTAACATGCATAGCCTAGATTTTAAGGGTTGAAAAATTGTAAAATTAATGTAAAATATACGACCCTCTTTTAAAATATAAAACAATTTAAGTTAAATATTAAGCTGCCATTGAAGATTGTAAATTGTAATACAACGAATTTCATTGCATATGTTATATACCACAAATTATCAATTTGTTATTAATACCCATTAATAACTTAGTACATTCAGCAACAAACTATGTAGTGTATAACTGAATTGTCTTACATTTTCCTGCTGACACATGATCTCCGCTACGAACAAAATTCCAATTTACAGTCACTTCAAAATTGTGCTTGTCATTTAGGGCAATCTGTCACACGAATTCATCGTGTTTACCGTTTTGTCAGGTGGTAAGGTAACCTGTCAGCGCCGCAACCAGTTTTTATGAAAGCTAATTAAGAGGTCATTGTTCATATAAGAATCAAACATGACGCTTATAATGAAATGCAAGAAAGACTATTTAGTCGAAATATTCTTGATTATACAGATATACACGAATTATGATATATTAAAAAGTAATGGAACTCCATCATTTAAAAGACGTAAGATTACAATCGATTGTAAGCTACAATATCGAATATGTTACTTAGTTCTCAAAATGAACAGTCACAATGTATCGTAGGTTAAGTGGGCCGTGAAAAGAGCGGTAAATTCAAATGAGGAGAGATAAGAAACATTTAGGCCGGTATTCTTGAAACCAACTCTCCTCTCGAAGTGAGTGACATGTGAGTGGCTCCGCCTTACTATGACGTCGAGAGTATTCTTGAAACCAACTCTCGCTCAAAACTCTCGTTTTGGCCACGCCTTACTCACTTTTAAATGTCAAATTCTTAAGTCGGCAGTATACCTGTCTTTCGCTTTGTTCTGCTCCACAGTAGAAATGGCGGAACTCCAAAAGTGAATAATCTTTTGGGTTTGGAGGCACAGAAGTTAATAGAAGATGTGGAAATTGAACAAAATCTACGGGATCAAGCGAATCGCCGTCGCCGCCTGTACTTTCAGGATATTCCCCGATATACAGGTAAGTCATGTAATATATGCTGTATGATTCATTATATTTTAACTTTTTCAATATGCATCGTGAGACTTCTTAAAATCTAGTGTTGTTTATTACAAACGTGTATGGAAATACTATATAAACCGATTACAAATAATTCATGTAGAGAAATAAAATATCACTCTCGTGTATAATCATTAACATGATCGTTTTTTTGTTTGTATATTACACGCAAAAAAGTGAAATTTTTATTAACTCCGGTCACATAACGAACAAAATTGGATAATAATTAGTAATTCAATAGTACGATATATATGTGTATGTATATATATAATATAAGGAAAATGCAAATAATGAAACATCTTCATTCAAACTACTGTAGTAGAAATTAATAAAACAATATTTCTATTAATTTTTTAATACTTAACATTATTATTATTTAATTTAAAGAAATTAACTTCATTTCGTGTGTTTTTGTTGGGACAAGTTAGTATACGCATGATTAGTTTATTGAATAATATGCAAGCAATTTATTTTGTTAGGTTAGGAAGAGTGTAATGGGTGTATGTCAGTTTCTCATAAACTGTTTGGGAATTTATTAAGAAGGTTAGTTATTTCGATTTCACATTTATATCCTGCCACCTGGTGAAGGTTACATTAAACATTCGCGCATGTGCAGTGCGATTCTGTAGAACTTATTCATTGAATAGATGAGAGTCAAATACTAAAGTTTACCCATAATTTGCTTCACTCTTTAAATTATGCACATGAAAGATTATCTGATAATGCTTAATTTAATTTTATGCTAAGTTCCTTGATTCAGGAACAAATACTTAATCAAGGTGTGGCCAGACAAATATTAAATTTATTATGGCATAAATATTGTGTCATACCAATTGTGAATTTATTCAATTTGTTTATTAATTCTATTCACAGGAAGTATGCAGCTGTAGTGGCAGACCTCCCTGGCATCAGCCAAAGTACTGTGTCACCTGTCATCAGAAAAGTATTCCACCTCTGTTGCAGAATTGAAACTACAATTTATAACATTCCCTAATGGAGATGAGGTTCGTCATCTCCATTATGAATTTCATAGAATTGCTTGTTTCCGTGGTGTAGTTGGATTCATCGATGGCACACATATAAAAATAAGGAATCCTGGAGGAGAATATCCCGAAATCTTCAGAAATAGCTTGGGCGTATTCTCCTTCAACTGTCAGGTATGTACAAAAACTAGTTAAGCAAGTATTTTGTGTGTTATTATTATTATTTTATTTCACTCCCTCTCTCCAAGCGCAACAGGCCTAGAAGGCCCTTATGCTCTTTAATTGACATCATTAGAGTTGTAATTCAAAACTGATAATGAAAGATCCAACTAATTTTTTTTAGAAGCTTTATTTTTAGAGTTCAGGTTCTTCTCTACGTGTCGTAAATCTACGACATGTGATCCATGGCTTCAGTTGCCTTGATCAGTATTGTAAGAAAATTGAAATAAAGCCATTAGTTGCACTGTCTTAAATATATAGCACATAAAAGCAGAACTCCAAGCAGCATCTGTGAACCATTTTAGGTGAATACTTGATTTATGATGCTTTTTACCTAAATAATTTGTGCCAAGTAGGAGATTTTGTAGACCAATATCAGTGAGAAACATTTTGAAAATGTATTGTGTTAATATTGTTCTAGATTACTACCTCATACCATTTATCCCATAACATAACATAGATTTTTGCATAAATAACAAAAAATATATAACCATATTTTAATTTTTTTCATGTTTTTATTAAATTTACACTTTCCAAACCTTAATTTTTCTTCCTTAATTAATCTAGGTTGGAAAGTGTTAATTTAATAAAAACTTCAAAGTATGAAGCTTTACCGTTCAAAAGTAATGTATAAATTCTCAATAAAAGTACTTCTGAATAAAAGATTCCAATTGGCATGTTGGTATTGATGGTCTTCGGACGAACGAGAATTGTATAAGTAGAAAGAAATGTTGACATTCTTATCGGTGCTCAGATGGTGTAATTGGTATTGTACTAATGTACAGAATCAGAGATCCAGGGTTCAAGTCACAATTCAAGCATTATTTTTTCTTTCTTTATTAAGGTACAAGTAAATTTACAGAAAAACTGCACTTAAACTAGCATGAAATATTTTCAAAGTCCTATAGAATAACAGTGTGCATGCGCCAGAGTTTGAGAGCCACCAATAACCCACAATCGAACCATATTGATTATCATCCTCGATTACAATCCATCGCTATGAAATTTAAATGACCAATATTTGCAATAAATCCCCAAATCTATGTTAAAAAGATATATTAATAATATTAAAATTACCAAACGTTTATTAAAAATGGGTGTACACTTACTTATCGCTCCCTAATGCTGATCCAACCAGCGATAACCCAAAACAGCAATAGAAAAATTATAGACTAAGTAATATACTCTGTGGAGAAAATAGCAGTTAGCAATCACAATATTTCTAACAGTGTCATAAAATTGTGATTTGCACATTTAAATAAATACTTCGAAACTGTCTAATAATGTTATAAAAATTGTTTGAAAAAGTTTTAAAATATTAGGAAATACAAAATAAGTGCTATAGTTTACAATAATATAACTGAAAAATCAAGCGCTAGTAAAAGTGCAGTTGAGCCAAATTTACTTCCAATAAAACAATTGACGAAACCATCACAATTTTAACGCAATGACAAAACTGAAGTGCTTGTAATGGCTATGAATAAAAAATTAATAGTTTTTCGTTAGGAACGGCATAGTTTATAGTAAGAATTTTGAATATGAAAAATTGAATATATATATATATAATATATATATATATAATCAATTGAGTTGGTGTTTACTTGATGAAAATCCATATTAATTAATTAAATAAAAATAAAACTTAGTTTCATTCAATTTTCATATTTATTAAGATATAATTCAGTGACAGCTGTTTCGGTACATGTCTGAAGAAAGTACAGTGTACCGAAACAGCTGTCACTGAATTATATCTTAATAAATATGAAAATCGAATAAAAACTACGTTTTACTTTTATTTAATTAATATATATATATTTATTTATTTATTGCATTGAGAGTTGCTTTTTATATCTTGGATTTTTTTTTTAATTTTCAGGCCATTGTGAACTTCACTATGGAATTCATAAACAATCGTTACAGGCTGGCCAGGATCTGCACACGACAGTCGTATTTTCAAAAGTAGCATGATCTGTGGCCAATTTGAAGAAGGAGAAGTGTCTGGCATTCTCCTGGAAGACAGTGGGTATGCGTGCCATCATATTTTAATGACACCTCTCCTCAACCCACAAACACGAGCTGATTTCAATTATAACTCAAACTTGAAATGACGACGACTGTTATAGTTGCAACAACTGTGTTACACAATATAGCGAGGAGGGCAAACGATGCCGAAAATGAGGATCTGCCACCAATAATGCTATTCCAGTTGTGAATGATGTTTATGATTTGCCAAATGGATTGACAGCCAGAAGGGCTCTAATAGATGTCCACTTTTAATAATAAGTAAGGTGAATACCGAGTCATCCTTCTTCATAACTGGTGTTCTATTTGAAGTAGTTTTGATATTTCACGTATACCATCGTCAGCTTTTCCAGACTGTTGAAATTTAAGTTGTCAGCTCTGGACATCGAGGGAACGACAATGTTAATTTCAACATTCTGGAAAAGCTGACGATGGTATACTTTATATACAGACACTAGTTCAAATAGAACACAACAAGTTATGAGGTAGAATAACTCCGGATTTACCTTATTTGTTATTAAGAAGGACCTAATAGAGTTACTTACTTCCCATTGTATTTTACTTGTAATTTTAGGATTGTGATTGGACAAAATTATATGAACACTTTCTTTTCACTACACTATCATGTATTGTGCATTTTTTTTTGTCTTCTATACTTCCTCTGCTGTAAGGCTGTGAACATATTTGTGTTGTGTATATAGACCATTATGTGTTAAAAATGCAGATTTCCTCGTCTAAATTGTTGGTGCATCTGTAAGACTATATCATTTTGTCTAATCTTAAATTTTATTTGTTCTAATATGTAATTTAAATAGGGCCCTATTCCATGTGACATATCAGCTATAAACTTTGTAATTGTCCTTTAAGTCACTAACACTATCATTTATTGGATAACATAAGTTAAAATGCGTGCACATTTATTCACATTTCTGGTATAGCCAATTGTGAACATGTTTATTTAATTCAGTTTGTTTGTTTTATGTCCCGCACCATAGCTGAATGGTTAAGGCAAGATGCTTTGTCAGAGAGTTACCGGACTTGCGCTGGTTCGGGTCTCCATGGGGAAAACATTTTTTCTTGTGATTTTGGCCAGTATTGGGCCATTGCTCACTCAGCATCATGAGGCATTTGGGTAGCTACAATAAGTAGCGGCTCCAAGTTCAGAAAATCAGCTATAATGACTGGGGGACCTGACATGCTGACCAATCCTACACTGGGTGAATGATCTTCTATCTCTGTGATCAACTCATGTGGAAGTGAGTCCAACAGCCAGCTAGTAGGCCAAGAGCCTTCTAGGCCTTTCAAGCCATGGGTTTTTTATTATTTTATATTCCGTTAAGTGAGTCAAATAAGTTATTACATGTTACCTCATAAAACTCCGTGATCTTCACAGGACTGGTTTCTGAAGCTATTGCTTGTATCATCAGCCAAGATTCCATTAACTCTATAGTCTGAGTTCTGGTTGACGATAGAGGAAATAACTTCAGAAACCGGTCCTGTGAGAATCACCCAGTTTTATGAGGTGAGATGTAATAATTTGACTTACTTAATTTATTTGCTTGATAATGTAAATTCCCATCATAAAATTTCATTAAAGTAATTTAGATTTGATTAAGTAGGTAGATCCTTGGCAAGCTTTATTGTTTTGTTATCTTGTTTTCCGTAAGTTGGGTATGGAAACTTAAAAGCCTTATGATCCATCCATCCATAGTAATTCTGCCCAAGGGTAGGTATTTCACTGCAATCATAGCATTTTCATGCTATGATTTGCTAGGTAATTATGGGTGTGGTAGCTTCCCGTTGCTTTCTTTCCACATCGGTGAAGGATGATGATGATGACCGGATGATATTTGGGGACTGTTGGTCCCTAAGCTTCCTGACATTTGTCTTACAGGTGAGGAAAACCCCAAAAAAACCTCTCCCCGGAGCTTGTCCCGACCAGGAATTGGACCCACTGCATGACAAGGCAGCACGCTACCTCGAGACCACAGTGGTGGACACGATGAGGTATTATATTCTAAAAAATGTGTAAATAGTAATGTTTCACAATAATATATAAGGTATTAGTGTTACAAATTTGTGTGTTTATGTACATTGATAGCTGTGTAATGTTCGTGTATGTAAATCCATATTGATTCTTGTATATAAATGTTATGAGTAATTATGAATGCTGATAATAATAAAAGCAATGTTTTCAAATGAAACATATTTTGTATTTATTTCAGGTGTCATACATATTAATTCCACAATAAAATATAAGTATGGACTGTTCTTTAATTTCATTTTCCTGCATTGTCCAAGTACTAGAATTCACTTCTGTTTCTTTTATCATGACATACAAAACTCATGTCCACCAAAAACAGATGTTTATTTCCAATATGCAGTTCCCTAAGATTCATCCAAATATCCTCCCATCTAAACCTTCCTAATGGTATTTTCTCAATAAAATAAATACATTTGTCGCTATAAGTTTTATAAGTTTGTTATGGGTTGATCATGTAGATTGAGTAGACAGTAGAAGAAATTTTTACTGGATTAAGTTTGTTGAGGAAAAGGTTCAGTGGAGGGCTTTAGTGAATGTGCCATTTATCTTATGTATTTCATAAAGCCCTAGAGCTTGCAATATAAGTAGTAAAACCAATTAGCTATTCAAGGGGACATATTTGAAAAAATCATGTTGACGTGAGGATGAGGTAAAACAGTAAACTGAAATGAATGATGTTTCATGCAATGACTACATATTTTAAAGATGGTTGTTTATATAAATGCCCTTATAGGACTGTAGGGCAAAGTAATTGGGCATATATATAATACATATAATGTTTCATTTTTTGTTTTGATATAAATTTTAGAATAACACTGATAGAGTATCAAAGTTTATAAATTATGACTATAGTCTTGTATCAGGAGAAGCATTAATGACCATAAGGAGAAGAGACAATACTAATAATTTACATAACATGGTGATTAAAGATTTGTGGTGAATTACAGCAATAATTAATACATAGTTACTTAACAGTGTTTCTATAAACGGAAAAACTGCACTTAAACTAGCGTGGAATATTTTCAAAGTCCAATAGAACAACAGTGCGCATATGTCAGGTTTTATATAGCCAGCGATAACCCACAATCTAACCACATATCAATTACTATATGTCGCTGTGAAATTTAAATTACTAATATTTGCAATATTAAGAGAAAATAACATCATAATATTGTCTACCAGTGTCATAATATTGTGATTTGCATATTTAAATAAATACTTCAAAATTGCCTAATAATGTTATAAAAATTGTTTGAAAAAGTTTAAAGCATTAAATAATGTTAGTTAATACAGAAGAAGAGTTTACGACAATATAAATGAAAAATCAAGCGCTAGTAGAAGTGCAGTTGAGCCCTATACCATATGTATATTTTTTACCATAATCTCAACCTTGAGGTTATGGAAAATAAAATGCACCATCAAAAATTGATTAATAACTTTGTATTTATTTGATGTATTTACATAACGTGGTGATGGTAATTTCTTACCATGTTCTTAAAATATTATCTTCATAGTGTAATTTTGATAATGGTTTTCTATTAACAATTACAACAATAAATTAATACATAGTTACCTATCAATGATTTTATAAACCATAATAATAAATTATTATTTTTGCTACAATTTCGACTTTTAAGGTTAGGCCTACAAAATTATTAGAACCTATAGTATTACCTGTTATGCATAAAGGTATACCTATTATCCATAAAGATAACATAATAAAATAAAATAGACCATCTCAAATGGATCACTAATACTGTTTTTAATTTGATATAAAATAGATCACGTATATTATATTAATTTGGTTTGTTGATATCCCATAACGTACGCTTTTCTCCATCACAATACACATGTATAAAATATAAAAGCTGTGGAATGTTACAATTTGACCTTTTATACTTTTCTTACTATATTTATCAATAATATAAGCCTATTCAGATAACTAATTTTATAAGGGATAACTGGGCAATATATATTTTTTACTTTCATTGTTGGACATTTCTATATGTAGGAAATCCTAATTTTGCCATGAATACGTTTTGATTACACACATATATTGTATGTTTAACCTCAATCAGATTCTATTTCCTCATTTTTGTAATAAGTTTAATTTATTTTAGGCAAACAATCACATTCCCATAACCTATACAATTGCAGACGATTTTTAAAAGACGCCATATTTCACAATATCATATGGATTATTTCTCTATGCACTTTTAAAAACATTGCCAACATACGCATTTTTCCATCTCGCCTGAGATAGAGATAAGATCGGATAAGATGGTTTCAAGAAAACCATCTCTCACTCTCGTGGTCAGACTCAACTTACGAAAGTGAGAGAGGTGGGGGAGAGGAGAGTTGGTTTCAAGAATACCGGCCTTAATTTCACCATAAATTAAACCTCATAGTGATTAATTCCTATAAAAGTTAAATTCAAATGTACTAATAAAATTAAAATACTCAATAACCATTGATAAGTATAGAGTTAAACCGATGAATGAACCTATAATAATCGTTCTATCTTATTTACAAATAATATTACATTCTTGGATACTACTGTAGAAGACCACCGTCATGGACTAGTGGTCAAAGATTTTGACTACAGTTCATGGGATTCGATTCCTGGTCAGACCACAGGATTTTTTTTTCTTAAACGGAATTATTCCATTGGTCACCCTAGGTCTGGATTTAGACTAAGCAAATATACAGGGGATCATTAGAAAACATTAGCCCAGGATAGAGATGATTGGAGAGCTTATGCCCACATGGCCATGATCCTATGAGTTTGATAGTACCAATGAGTTAGTTAACCAAATATATGATTTTAAATGAGAAAACACACTATCTACCAGAATCACTCAAATCAACACCTTCTGCTGAAAATAATAATAGTAGGAAATGTGCACAAGTGTGCATAAGAGTAGAGTAGGCACTGGAATCAGTGTTCTGTACTGAGTCCATCACAGTTTTTGTGTTCTTACATTTCAAAACATGGTATTTGTCACACTTTAGTCTGCATACACATTTCTCGGGTATGGTGTGAAAGTCTGCTGAAAATGGAACCAGGTTTCCAAAGGACCAAATTTTGAGGATTTTTTAGACAAGTTGAGGTCAATGGTGCCAGTCAGGTACTATTATTTTATTTCTGACTAAAACTTTAATGAAATTTTATTATGTATTTTATCAGTATTAAGAACCTTTTGAGATGTGGATATGGAGAAGGATATAGCGTATAAAGCGAACAGACAACATTTAAAAAATGAAGATGTGCTATACAGAGTGGGTGAAGGAAGAACAATGCTGGAACTCATAAAGAAGAGGAAAAGAAATTGAATTGGCCACTAAGACAAAATTGCCTGCTGATGGATGCCCTAGAAGGAATGGTCAATGGGAGGAAAGTTAGAGGCAGAAAAATACATCAGATGATCTTCTTCTTCCTCTACGCATGAAAGCTGGCAGCTTGTTACATGTTCATTCACTATAGGTCCGGGGTATGGTGACATCCTTCCATCGTAGTTGTGGTCTTCCTAATGGCCTTTTCAGCTGAGGTGTCCAGTCACGTACTTTCTTCACTAATCTACTGTTCTCCATTCTATCTATGTGATCGTTCCAATTTAATCTTCTATCATTTATCCAATGGTTTATAGGTTCAATTTCACATTCTTCTCTAATAACAGAGCTCCGAATTTTCTCTCTCAGCGATTTTCCTTAAAACTTTCATTTCGGTTGTTTCATTGATTTGTTTTGTTTTTTGAGTTTCTGTTCGGCATTCACAATCATATGTTAGAACTGGTCTTATGCATCAGATGATAGACAATATTAAAGTAAATGGCTTGTATGTGGATACAAAAAGGAAGGCTGAGTTAAGGAAAGAGTGGAGAATGCTGAGTTTGCAGTGAAACATGTGCTCTTAGGCAGATATGTATGTATATAAGTATTAAGGTGAAGTGACGTTAAAGCAGGATTTTAATATCATAATAAATATAAAAGTTAAAGTTAATAATTTTATACCTTAAACTTCTTTTAATATTTATATATAACTTAAATAAAGAAAAACATCTAAATAATTCATTGTTGTTCATTGTTGAATAAAAATGTCTCAATAACAATTAAAGAAATTGTATTACATAAGTCTTTCTAAATAATACTTTTAAAATTGTTTTAAGTCATTGTTGTCAGAATTATAAACATTTCTGTTATAACTGTAATAACACCTGCTTTATTTCATATGGCGGGAGACCGTAACGGGCCACTGGGCCTAATACTTGAAAGGACGATGATGATGATGATTATTTCATATTTTTAAATGCAAGTAAACTAAACTCTGATTGGATGTTAAAACAATTAACTTTTTGATTTAACAAATCAAATTTAAACCTTATATTTAATGGACTATTAAACAATAGAATTTAAACTTAACATCATGTGATGTAATAATGTTCTTTAAAATTATAAAAGAATTACACTAGTCATTCTGTATACAACTTTCCATAAAGATAGAAGCAAGAAGAGTTCTCAAGACAAAATGTAATATTTAATACAAGAATAATTGATTCCAGACAAGAAAAGGATTTATTTTAATTGACGGTGAAGAATAACACCACTTAAATTTACTTAATCTGCTGGGAACCTACAAAGTGAATAAATTTGTAATTATTTCTACAAGAAACATTTTTTTATGATTGTGAAGTGTTTTCCTATCCAGTGTACCAACTTCCGACCCTAAGAAGAGAATCCGGCTCTACCAAAAATTAAACCCAACCTGAACCAGTAATTCTTTTTGGGACACAAATCCTTCTTCAAAATGTTACTACATCATCGGGCATGAAGAGAATTACTGCTCCAAAATGTCACCACAATGTGAGACAGCAATTTACTTCTTCAAAGCTGAGTTAAGGAAAGAGTGGAGAATGCTGAGTTTGCAGAGAAAGACCTGCTCTTCGGCAGAACACTATATATGTATGTATGTATGTATATCAGTATTAAGGTGAAGTGACGTAAGTAAAGCAGCAGATGGAGGTGGATCCAACAGTCCATTTGACTGAATTGAACTGAGTCCGACGTCTCTAGTTTCCTTCATAGATATACAGTGAATCCCATTGAACCACTATCACAAACAAATATAAATATCTCAACACTCAGTGAATTTAGAAATATGTTTCTCATCTTGTCTTATGCAAAAACTCTTCAAGTTTGGTAACAATCAAAATTATGATTCTAGTGCATATGCGAGGTATGACAACATCATAGAGTTAAAATGGCTGAATTCAAAAGAAAGAAATGTTATTGGTTAGCAGAGTTGAAGTTTCCAATCGCACTGCAAAGAAGATTTAGGCAGGAATATCACACAAATGCTCCAGAATATGTTACCATTATGAAATGGTATAATCAGCTGTTGAAAACTTACTTACTTACTCACTGGCACTATCGAACCCGTAGGTTCATGGCCGCACGGACATAAGCTCTCCATACATCCCTATCCTGAGCTAATGCTTTCCAATCATCCCCTGTATAATCCACCTCCCCCAAATCATAGTTAATGTTATTCTCCCACCTCATTCTTGGTCTACCAACTGGGCGTTTTCCCTCTGGCTTTCCTACAAGAAGCTTCCATGCAAGTCTCCCATTCCCCATACGTGCAACATGTCCTGCCCATCGCAGTCTACGAGACTTAACTGTTCTTATTATATCTGGCTTCCTATAAAGACCGTGTAGTTCATTGTTATGTAGTCTTCTCCATTCACCTGTCTGTTCATCTCTCTTTCGTCCAAAAATTTTCCTAAGTACTTTATTCTCAAATACTTGTAATCTCCTTTCCTCTCTTAAAGTAAGAGTCCATGTTTCGCATCCATATAATATAACTGGTAGAATAACAGTTTTATATATTTTCAGTTTAACGTTTTTTGAAAGGAGTTGGGACATCAAGAGTCTCTGCAATGCATAATAACATGCATTTTCATAGTTGAGCCTATGTTTAATTTCTTTGTGCATCTCATTCCTATTTGTGATTATTGTTCCTAGGTATTTGAATTCAGCCACTTCCTCAAAATTTCCCTCATTTGTCCCTCAGCAGTCCATTTCCATTATTTAATGAATTTCTATGTGTGACCATATATTTAGTTTTATTGATATTTACTTCCAGTCCTAATTTCTTAGTGTTACTCAATAGTGTGTGCGTGTTGTTCTTTAGTATCTCCTCGCTATCGGCCAACAATACTACATCATCAGCATACACTAACGTTGGAAACAGATCTATTAATTAGATTCATAGTTTCATTATAAAATTAGATAACGGTGTAATTAAAATTTAGTAGATATAATTGCTGAAACCCAAGAATGCTTTAACTGGCAGTGCTACCAGCAAATCCTGTCCCTTATGGGGAAAGGTGAACGAGTAACTGGTGCCTAAAAACTTGGTCCTCTTGGCTAAAGCATGGGAACCTTAACCCATTGGCTTACACAGACGGCTGATCAAGTGAAGCTCATTCTTACACAGACGGCTGTGAGCCAGTTGAGCAGCTGTAGATTCTTCTTGGTGTTTCTTTAGTTTTGTCAATAGATGGTATGACATGTTGTACACCGTTTGAAAGATGAGAGAACGATTAATTCAATGGTGTACAGCATATTCAATTTCTCTTGATAGATTGCGAGTTATAAGCCACTGTTTTTCGGTTATGCTAATTTTCTTAAAATTAAATGGTAAATATGGGTGCAACTATGGAGGAAATATTAATAAGGCAATGGGTTATCAGAAAAGTACCTGGTCCTCCAGTTTGGGGGTTGGGCATGGGATTGACAATTCCACACCCATAATAAAATAATTCGTTAAGAAGCCCAAAGTTAATCAAGCCGGACTGATCAAATCATGGTAACTAAACGGACAGTCGCCAGGAAGAGAGGTCTGAAGGAGAATACTTACGGAGGCTATGACTCGACCATTATGATGATTAAAATTTAAATTTCACTTAAAAATTTATGAAACATTGTGTTAAGGAAGAAGGGAAATGGTAAAAAATGCAGTGTCTGCAGCTAAAGTTGAACATATTAGGCAAACATTTCAGCACAGCCCAAGGAAATCAATTTAATAGGCCAGTTTAGATCTGGGTATTCCGAAGTCAACTGTTTACAACATTGTTCATAAAAATTGCAAGTTAGAGCAAAGAACACAAGATGGCAGTTTAGAAAATAATTCCTTAAAAAGAACACCAGATGACAGTTTGGATAATTACCAGCAAAAGAAAAAATTGACAGTCATGAAAACAGCTGAGGATGGTGACGATGGTCGCTGATACTGTAGTGCTGTGTTAAAAAAAAAATAGAAGTTTGAGATAAGAAGAAATCACGACTCAATTAATTCTTATACAAAATACAACTTGTGCAAAAGTAGTAATATTCCTGGCCATTCTACTGGAAAGCATAGGGCCTTGATAAAAGCTCGCTAACGAACTCTGTTGTTTGCCAATGTCCTAATTTCATTCCAAACTCATCCCTGAAGGTATTACTCCATGTTGCCCTAGGTCTTCCTCTTCGCCTTCTCAATCTTTGGGGGTTCCAATCAAATGCCACTTTTATGATGTTATCGTTCTCTCTCCGTAACACATGATCAACTAATTTCCACTTTCTGAATTTCTTTACAAATTTTGTTTCGATTCGTTCTTTAATTGTTATAATCTCTGGCCACTATATACCCAAGATATTTCAATTTGTGCAAAAGCTGCAGCGAAATGATAAACCCAGGCGGACCAAATTCACCAATAGAGTGTTAGTCCGCATTGAAAATGACAATGGGTTACTCAACCACGTATTCTCAGACGAAGCAAGCTTTCACATGTGTGGTAAGGTGCACCACCATAACTGTAGAATATGGGGAGAAGAAAACCCACGTGACGTAATGGAATACGAATATAATAGCCCCAAAGTTAATGTGTGGTGTGCTTTGGCTTGTGATACGGTGACTGGACCTTTCTTCTCTGCTGAAAACACAGTGACAGGAACAAGATGCCTAGATAGGCTGGAGAACTATGTAGTTCTGCAAATACCAGATGAGGTCATCTTCCTGCAAGATGGAGCCCCTCCACATTATGCCAATGAAGTTCAAGACATGCAATTTCCAAACAAGTGGATCAGATCAGGTTACATTGAATGATCTCCAAGGTCACCAGATTTGATTCACTTAGATCTTTTTCTTTGGGGTTACATAAAAGGCATTGTTTATCAAACTTCTATACAGGACATGGTTGATCTCCAAAGGCAGATAAGAGACACTCATCCTTCTGTCACACCTGTAATGCACTGGAACAGGAGGGAGATAGAATACGATCTTGATATTATTAGGGCCATCACAGGCACAAGTATGATCATCTATTGAAATTTGATGAATTTTTTAACATAAAATTTACACTGCAGCCACTGATTCTCCGGACTTGACGTTTTCACGACAGTGTTGCCGATATGGATATTCAGTGGGAGTGGCCACTTTATGTATGCGGTTAGCAGACATACAGCTGGCAACATCTCAGCACTTTCAACCTTTACAAGTGAGCTATAGCTGCGTCAAGAGCAGTGATTGGTTGTGGCAAACGTTCACTCCCACTACAACCATTTTCTTATTGGCAGTAGAGGGTGAATTCTTCCTTTACCCCTCGAACAACCTAAACTTCAGAGCTGGAGAATCGGCAGCTCGGGTATAAGAATGGTTATTCTGTCACTATTAGTTTAGGAGATATTGACATTGTATTACGGTAGTGATTTAATGGACACACTTTAGTTAGATAACATCGAAAGAGAAATGAAGTGGCTTCAAGAGAGAGAGGATTACAAGGATGGATAAAAGCTGGAGAATAATCCAGAGAATTACAGAAAAGGTGAACCAAGACAAGTTCAGAATAATAACAATGAATCAATTTGTAATATTTATTTTTCAGTTTTATTTTCTCCTTGTATTTTTACTTTGTTATTAACCAACATGTCCTTGTCCATGGGTTTAATCACTTTTCCTAACTTAGTTATAATCTGTGGTCTAACAAGCTTGACATGAGCTGTTTCTGGAACCCATGTGTTGCCCAACGGAGCACGGATGCTAGCTTCAAAATCTTTCACACTATTGAAAGGAAACGGTAATTCATTCACCTGCAACAAACAAACATGACAATTTTAATATTATTCGTTTTTAAACATCTTAATGATGGACAAATTATATTTGAAAAGAAAAATATACGCCTAGACTGGGGTTTGAACCCAGGACCTTTTGACTCTCTATGTCACTGCTCTTCCATCTGAGCTACCTAGGCCTCCAATCTAAATTCCCAATAAAAAGTCTTCTTAATAAAGAAGCCATCATTTGCAAAAATCATAGCAACGGCTCGTAGCATTTGGGGTTAGGGAATTAACTATGTGTAAGAGAAAAATACGTGTTTAGATTGGAGGCCTAGGTAGCTCAGATGGAAGAGCAGTGACAGAGAGTCAAAAGGTCCTGGGTTCAAACACCAGTCTAGGCGTGTAGTTTTCTTTTCAAATAAAACATGACAATTACTTATTTTAGGAATTCACACCATGAGGTAAATTCATTTAGGTAAAATTTAATACAATAAATTTGGGAATTTTTACATTTTGAGGTTTTCTTAATAAGAATCAAATGAATCGTGAATTCTTCTTACCTCCTATATCAATGTTTTTTTAACACAGAACTGCAGTATCAGGAAACATAATTCCCATCTCCAGCTGTTTTCACATCTCAATTTTTTATGGTGGCAATTTTCTAAACTGCCATCTGGTGTACTTTTGAAGAACTTTGAAATCAAATGACAAACCAAGTTTGATTACAAAGTTCTTCAAAAGTACACCAGATGGCAGTTTAGAAAATTGCCGGCATAATAAAAAATTGACAGTCGTGAAAACAGCTGAAGATGGGAATTATATGTTTCCCGATACTGTAGTTCTTTGTTTAAAAAAACATAGATTATGAGGTAAGAAGAATTCATAATTCATTTGATTCTTATTAGGTAAAATTTTATCACTCAGCTCATATTTTTCTTCTTTTTTAAATTTAAACTAATTTTGGAACTATTACATTTCAGTTTCATGATCAGTATCCCCGCGACTGTTGTTCTGTCGTCTTGAAGAGCCGTCTTTCGCTCCCTCTGTTGGTAGACTGAATGACCTGATTTCGAGGTTTTTCAGTCTGCCAACAGAGGGAGCAAAAGACGGCTCTTCAAGACGACAGAACAACGGTCACGGGGATACTAAAGATGGAATTGAAATGTAATAGTTCCAAAACTGGTTTAAATTTAAAAAAAGAAGAAAAACATGAGATGAGTGATAAAATTTTACCTAAATAAACAAGAAAATATTGTTAATTAAAACAGAAAAAGAAATTAAACATAGGCTCAACTCTGGAAACATATCCTATTATGCCTTACAGTGACTTTTGTCATCTCTATTCTATAATCCCCGTTTGTCCCACTGTGGGGTCATGGATGCTTCCCTAATGGGCAGTCTGTTTACCATGCTAATTTGGTTACACTTCCTACAGATGTCAGCACGAGACATATGGTTAAATTTTGCACAACAAAATATGAGGTTTAATTTAATAATTGAGTTTGTATTTTTTTAACATTCTTACCTCATATGATTGTTTAATTGGACATATGTTTCAAAGCTGTTGCTCCATCGTCAACGTTTCACAAACTGACTTTTTCTTTTCTTCAAGTTGTCGGCCCTGGATCTGTGTTCCAAAGATTTTGGTAACTTCCCTTTCTCCGGGAATTTCAAAGTTCATCATTTTCTTCTTGTTCTTCTGTATATAGATTTTTTCCCCATATCGTGAGTTCATTGGTATTTTCTAACTGTTTTAATAATTTTGTATTTAGATATATTTTGTGTTTTTCTGTACAAATGTGAGCCGCTACTGCAGATTTTTCTCACGTTTGTACAGAAAAACACAAAATATATCTAAATACAAAATTATTAAAACAGTTAGAAAATACCAATGAACTCACAATATGGGAAAAAATCTATATACAGAAGAACAAGGAGAAAATTATTATTTTTTTTTCAAATGCCCCAGGTATGTCTTTCGACATTCCTGGTTTCTCTCCTGGCATGGCGTACTTGTAACCCACTTCAGAGGTTGGGGCTCCTGGAAGGCGGGGTTGTATTGCCCCGATGATATGATGGGTGATGATGATAATGGTGCGCCAGGAGAATCCCTAATCCTAAGCTTAACCCAAGATGAATATGAATGATGATGATTGCGATGACCATATGATTTTGGGGACCGTTTGGGCCTTAAAGTTTTCCTGACATTTGTCTTACAGGTGAGGAAAAACCCCGATAAAAACCTCACCCAGAAAAACTGTCCCAACCGGCGATCGAACCCGGGCCCGCTGCGTGACAAGGCAGCACGCTACCCCGAGACCACAGCGGTGGACCAAGGAGAAAATTATGAACTTTGAAATTCCCGGAGAAAGGAGCCTCATTACCAAGTTCTTTGGAACACAGATTCAGGGCCGACAACTTGAAGAAAAGATAAAAAATCAGTTTGTGAAATGCTGACGATGGAGCAACAGCTTTGAAACATATTAAGTTATGTAGATATGAAATAACACTATGAGGTTTCTTAATATTGTTTATTTTTTATTTCACTCACCTCATACTTCATAACTCCTAGCATACCCAGGGTTTCATCACATCCTTTGTGACATTCTCAATGCTGTGTCACGTTCACAACTGACGTCCGGCTGCCTTCTCTTGAGAGAATGTCACAAAGGATGTGATGAAACCCTGGGTATGCTAGGAGTTATGAAGTATGAGGTGAGTGAAATAAAAAATGAACAATTTGAAACATATGTCCAACTAAACAATAATATTAGGTAAGAATGTTAAAAAAATACAAAGTCAATTACCAATTCAATTGTTTTACACAGAATTTTAGTTGTTGTTGATGACTAACCTGATGATCTTTCACTTTTTTATTCACGTCTTCGTTTATGATAAGAGTTCCTTTGTTTGCATCTTTCCTAGGAGGCAATTTTGGGAACTTTATTATAAAACGGCGTTTCTTCCTTTTCGAGGAAGGCATGTTCTTTCCTCCCCACTCACCCCAACCAGGAAGTGTCAGATCAACATCTTTTGGCTGTGATTCGGCTTCAGTTTCTTCTTTCTCCTTCCTGTAAATATAACAAAAAAATTATTAATTAAATAAAAATAAAACATAGTTTTATTTTTACTTAATTAATAAATATGGATTTTCATCAAGTAAACACCAACTCAATTATTAAATTAATATTGAGAAGCTAAAGCTATTACTATGATAGAAATAAGTAAATTAATAAACACAATTAAATTATTGTAAATCAATGATAAAGAGAAAAATTTTTGCCTGAACCGGGAATCGAACCCTGAACCTTTAGCTTTCCGTGCTAATGCTCAGACCACTGAGCTAATCCAGGCTCCATTCCCATCCAAGCAGAAATCCTTCCTTTACCTTTACTCTACTGGTCCTACATTCAATTGCAATGAATCATCATTCACAAATACACAATGAATGGCTTCTACCTGAAGAAGACATGAAGGGACTCCACACAGCTATAACATTATTTATTAAATTAATTGACATTGAAAAAGAAATTGAGAAAAGAAGCAATAACCTTATCGGTCATCTAAGCAAAACAATAATAATGAAACATAAGTACACTCTTTCAAAGTTAAAAATGGGAAATAGTCATAATGGCAGTTGAAAATGAATGACAAGATCATTTGAAAACTATAGTTACCGTGTTTAATAAAACATGAAATATGAGGTAAGATGTAAAAATGGATCATTAATTTATAAATAAGTACACTCTATTCACTCACACTAGGCCAGCCAAGGGCTAGGGTACACGGTCCTTGTGGCCCTACCCTGGCCTAAGGGACCAATAAACAAAACAAGCTCCTCCGAGCTATATCGACTTGACCCTTTGATTAATAAACAGATGACGACGTTGATGTTAGTAATCGCAGCTTATTTGAGGGTTCACTAGGAGTTGGGAGGATGTGCGATATAACACGGCGCATAAAGGAAAGGGGGGGTATGTAGGAGAGAATTTGGCACTGTTCACTAAGATCACAGAAGAAATGGAGACACGATGACGTATTGGTTGCACAGTATAACATAATCCACGTATTGAAAACTTGATTTCGGTACAAATATACAATGTGGCCCAAAAGTCGGTTGACAAATGGAAGTTTTCTCAATAACAAGAATGTGTTATTTTAGGTGTATTTTTTGAATCTGGAAACAGTGGTAACAATGAAACAATAAAATAAAAAGGAAATAATTATTACAACAATGAATAATAAGAATGGATTTGTGATTATGTTTCTGCCAGATGTACTGCGTCAGAAATCAACTCTCAAAGGAAGACAGTTTACAACATTAGATAAAACAATGACGTCAATCATGCTTACTCCAGAACAAAGAGCGTTCGAAACAATCTGAATAGGAAATTTCAATATCAGTGGATTGGACGGAGTGGCCCAAGGCCTTGGTCATCTTACCTCATAAATATTTTGTTTCATTTGACATGTTTTAATATGTTGGCCTGATTTGATGCCCCTAGACTTTTTTTTTTTTTTTTGGGGGATATGTAAAACAACATGTGTTCCAGACTCATCACTGGAAGACTTGAAAGACCAAATCGGTAATGTCATTTGGCATATTTCACCAGATACACTTTCAAATGTGAGTGCTGGATTTCGTGATCGAGTGAGACATTGTCTCCAGGTAGATGGACATCACTTTGAACATCTGCGTTAGCTCTGAAATTAAACCCATGAACATGACAATTCAATCAGTGTGGCCAATTTAACTTTCACAGCGAAAGAACACTATGAGGTTCAATTTAAGAATTAAATTAATGTTATTATCACCTCACCTCAAATCCTTTTTCTTCTATACTGCAGTTTCGGAGCTTATCTCCATCGTCAGTAGCCTCTGGTCGATCGGTGTTATGTCGTTTCTTGGCAGTTTTCTTCTTACTTCTATTGGTGGACCGATGAACCTCTGGATCAGGTCAAAATTTGCGGGAGTTTCAAAATTCATGGGGGCACGCCGTAGCGTAGTGGTTAAGGCACTGAGCTACAAGCCGGAGGGTCGAGAGTTCAAGTCCCGTTGGGGTTAGGATTTTTAAAACTGACCCAAACCCTCTGGCGTCACTATGGCCCTGGGGTCGACTCAGCCTCTAACTGAAATGAGTACCATACGCTTGTTCTGGGGGTAAAGGCCGTCACGCAGGGTTGACAACCCGGCTGACAAAAAGTGCCGATTGTCTAGAAAAAGTGGGAGCCTTAACCTCCTACTATCCCAAGGGCCTCCGGGCCTGTTGTGGGATCACTTTACTTTTTTTTCAAAATTCATGAAACGACATAACACCACTTGACCAGAGGCTACTGACGATGGAGATAAGCTCCGAAACTGGAGTATAGAAGAAAAAGTATATGAGGTGAGGTGATAAAAACATTAATTTAATTCTTTCAGTGTGGTCAATTTTAACATCAGCCAAACTTCTCCCATTTGCCAACCGGCTTTTGGGCCACACGGTATGAACATATTCATCTTATTTATCTATTATGTCCACCGCTGTGGTCTCGAGGTAGCGTGCTGTCTTGCCATGCAGCAGGCTCGGGTTCAATCCCCGGCCGGGGCAGTTTTTTATCGGGGTTTTTCCTCACCTGTAAGACAACTGTCAGGAAAACTACCCAAATGGTCTCCGAAATCATATGGCCATCATCATCATCCTTCACCGGTGTGGAAAGCAATGGGAAGCTACCACACCTACAATCCGCTAGTAAAGATGCAAGCATAGCATGAATATGCTACGATTGCAGTGAAGGACCTGCCTTCGGTCCAAATTACTACGGATGGATGATCAATTATTTAATATTGAAATAAATACTTTACCTAAAATCAGCAACTACGTCATCAGCAAAAGCCTCTGTCCTAGTCTTTTGGCTTTCTTCAGTATCATGACATTCCTCTTCATCATCATCAATACCTTCAACGCCCCTAGTAACCACATCCGGTAAGTCTGTGTTCAGAAGTTTTGGTTTCCCTGGTGTAAATGTATTAAGATCAATGTCAGATGAAGCCAGGGAATCATTCTTGTTGATTTTAGATTGCGCTACCAATTCTTTTAAATTTACATCTGAAGAATGATTGCAATTATTTACATTGCTGGTTTCTTCAATTAATTTTTCATCCAAATCTATCCTCGAAACAGTTTTCTTCATTTTTAATGATGGGCCTTCATCATCTGATATGGCTTCTCCTTCATTTGTTTTCGTCTTTTCTGTATTCAACATTTCACTAAATCTCTTTAATTTTGTTTTTACTACTTTCTTTATATTGCTTTCTACATTGTCAAGTATCTTTCCAATATCTTTTTCTGAATTATTTATGGAATCATCAAGCTCTTCAACTTCTATCTGAGTTACAACCCAAGAATCAGATGTTGCTACAACGGGTGAATTCTGTTGAGTATTTTCAGAAACAGAAAATGAATTTATTGTTTCATTAGTTTTATTATTTGTTTTTCTTATGTTCTTATTCAATTTTGGTGATGATTTATTTTTTTGTTTTACAATTTTAGAAGGGATTTCTACTATACTTGAAATATTTTTTGGTGATAATTTTTTATTTTGTTTTGGGGTCTTAGAAGAAATTGCTTCTGCCATACTTTCTTCAATATTTCCTTTTAATTTTGCATTATAAGCTATTTTTTTTTTATTTCCTGATATAATGTTCTCATTTTTTGAATACATATTCACATTTTCTGATTCTATATTCTCATTTTCTATATGTGTGAATGATTCAAGACTATTCTGTTGTGTTTCTTCTTCCTCTGTCATATTTTCACTGTTCTTCTGTTTGGTTACATTAATTTCCTGTAATAATTTGTTCTGCTTATCCCAAAACTGACGATAACCAGACTCAAACACCTCTACTACACTTGAAATATTTTTTGGGGTGTTAGAAGAAATTGCTTCTGTCATACTTTCTTCTATATTTCTTTTTAATTTTTCTGATACAATGAGCTCATATTTTGAATATACATTATTCACATATTCTGATTCTATATTCTCATTTTCTATATGTGTGAATGATTCAAGACTATTCTGTTGTGTTTCTTCTTCCTCTGTCATATTTTCACTGTTCTTCTGTTTAGTTACATTAATTTCCTGTGATAATTTCTTGTTCTGCTTATCCCAAAACTGACGATAACCAGACTCAAACTCCTCTACTTCTGAGGATTTTTTTGCAGCCCACAGATTTCCAACATTTGTAGGTTCTGTTTGTTTTTCAACATTTGTAGGTTCTGTTTGTTTATCTATATCATCGCCTTCCTCCTCATCACTACTGTCCCCTACTTTTACTTTCCGAGTTAGATCACGGCTTATTGAAAGTTGCTGAGCCAATTCTTGACGACTCTGAAAATACATAAAGATTATTTAAAATGGTATTTTAAAAAATACAAATCAGGAATATATCAGATCAAATGTCAGGATTGCAACAAAATCTATATAGGAAAAACAAAAAGAAATTTAAAAACCAGATTGAAGGAACACCTTAGAAATGTAAAAAAGGGTGAAGTGGAGAAGTCAGCTGTAGCAGCCCATGCTTGGTCTGAAAAACATTTAATTGATACAGAAGCTAGCCTAATCAAACACACAGATAAACTAAAGGAACTCACAGTCTGCGAAAAAATCCACATCCAAAAAAACAAGAAAGATAAACTCATGAATTTTGAAACTCCCGCAAATTTTGACCTGATCCAGAGGTTCATCGGTCCACCGATAGAAGTAAGAAAAAAACCGCCAAGAAACGACATAACACCGGTCGACCAGAGGCTACTGACGATGGAGATAAGCTCTGAAACTGCAGTATAGAAGAAAAAGGATATGAGGTGAGGTAATAAAAGCATTAATTTAATTCTTTTATTATTTAAACTATTTAAATTAATATTGGGAAGTAAACATTATGAGGTTATATCATTAATAGTGAATGGAGAACATATTTTAATCGACTCACCTCATACATTTTCAAACTTCTTTGATACCGACGGTTTCAGACAATATCATGTCCTTCTTAAGTCATGGCTTCCACTGATGAAATTCCGTGATTGTTGATTTCTTTAGTGACATCACCTATTGTGCTGACATCTTTCGTTGGGATTATAAACTTTGTAATTAAATTTTTATCCACTGGAATATCGAAATTCATAGATCGATATTTATTCTTGTGAATGAATATCATTTCCCAAATTGTCAATTCCAACGGTTTATCCATTTGTTTCAAAAGTTTCGCTTCTTTTTTCAATTTTATGATGTTCTAGTAAACTATGTGCTGATTTTTCAATTTCACAATTTTTAATATTTCTAAAATGTTCTTTAGTGCGTGTTTCTAAATTCTTTTTTGTTTTTCCTATGTATACTTTGCTACAATCATTACAATCAATTTAATAAATTCCAGATTTCTTACTGTCTGGGAAAATCAGCAATTGCTGCACATAGTTTACTAGAACATCATAAAATTGAAAAAGAAGCAAAACTTTTGAAACAATTGGATAAACCGTTGGAATTGACAATTTGGGAAATGATATTCATTCAGAAGAGTAAATATCGATCTATGAATTTCGATATTCCGGTGGATAAAAATTTAATTACAAAGTTTATAATCCCAATGAAAGATGGCAGCACAAGAGGTGATGTCACCAAAGAAATCAACAATCACGAAATTTCATCAGTGGAAGCCATGACTGAAGGAGGACACAATATTGTCTGAACCGTCGGTATCAAAGAAGTTTGAAAATGTATGAGGTGAGTCGATTAAAATATGTTCTCCACTCACTATTAACATTAATGTTATCTGCAAACTTACTAAGCAATTAAAGCATTCGTAATATGAAATGTAGGTAATAACCAATTACAGGTGACTATTTAACTCATGCCCCAAATACGAGTCAATGACCAATCACGTTTCAATGATTTCTGTTTTACAACCAATCAGAGTCGTGTTTCACGAAATATTTATCAGTGTTATATTTACCATATTAAAGAAAGCTCCTCCTTTTTAATATTCTGAACAGGTCTGACCATTATTTTGCAGTGACTGAGCCTATAAGAAATACGGCTACCAGATTGTATATATAGTGCATAGATGTCAACACATAGTGCTTGCAGGAGTTAATATAAAAAAATTTGTAGCAATTTATTATACCACCAAAAAAAGAAACCACTGTTTGCACTTTCTTAAGTGTATTTTTTCCCAGGTAACAATCCAGAAAAATATAATTGTCATATTTACATCATACGACATCAGAAATGAATTAATATACAGTTTGATGTGTTTCATTTTTTCTCTCGACTAAAGAGTATTCTTACAATATTGCATTCCTTCTTCTTCTTCTTCTTCTTCCAAGTATTAGGCCAAGGCCTGTTACGATCCTATAGAACATTTCTGGGAAATTCTCGTATAAGACTTGAGAGCATAATAATAGTCCCTTCGATTGGTTGCTGGCCAAAGGAAGGCAAGACCAGTGATGGGGCTGCCATCTTATAGCCTCTGGTCAGACTTTTCTGGAGAAGAAAAGAAAATAAAGGAAAGAAGAAATGGAAGAAAGGAAAGACTCCCTAGCCCTCGGATGTCCTAATAGCGTCGGGGTCGAAAAAACAAGAGTTAACCAAGAGAGGTTAGATAGTAAGGTTAAAAGAGTGCAAAACACAAGCAAGTGGAAGAAATGTTTTGCTCAGCTTGGCCACCTTGTGGTCGCAATCCACATATCCCCTAGGTGAGGACCCCTGAGGGTTTTGGCAATAAATAGTATGATCTGGTTGCAGTGATAAACAAAAGAAGCAGATGAAGCTTACCTATCGTTTCTCATTTGTTTTCAATCATCGCCGTTTACATTAAATATAAATATTTTAAAATAGCTATAGTTAAATGATGATTTGTGAGTAAACAGCTTAATTTTATTCGTTAAATAGTCCTAACAAATGCCATTCTTGATTTCCAAATTATCTAGATAAATTCTCTCCTCACTTCGTGAGTCGTGAATTTATCCATAATTTGGAAATCACTCGTGGCATTACTTATGATAAGAAAACAACAGCTGAATAAAATGGGTGCCTGATAAGTCTTGCAAAGCTCTGCGCAAAGGTAGAGTGCCTTAGAATGCTCATCCACGGTGTGATTAACACATACTTATAACAAAGCTGAAGAATAACATTACCTCCTTATTATATTTCGCTCTGACGGCCTTATTGCGGGCCCACTGGCCTGTGTTACGATGCCGCAAAGAAACTCTTTCTAGTGCGCGTGTACGTTCCAACAGCTCCAGTTGTTTCAATGCTGCTTCAGGATCTTCTTTTTGAAGTTTTTCAAATTCTCGCAGTTGCTTTCGAATACGTTCTCTTCTCTCTATTCTATGGTATCTATAAATAAAAGGAAATGCTAAAATAAAATTAATGTAATTTGTGATGCTAATTCAAAGTAAAATTACAATAAACTCTCTATTCATGTACAGCACAATGCCAGGTCGAGGGGCGAGATGAGATGAAGTCTCTATTAACTAACTCACTCACTGGCACTATCAAACTCGTAGGTTCATGATCGCATGGTTAAGAGGGGCATGCTGCAGCGTAGTGGTTAAGGCACTGCACTACAAGCCAGAAGGTCGAGGGTTCGAGTCCCAGTGGGGTCAGGATTTTTAAACTGACACAAACCTTCTGGCGACACGCCCTGGGGTCGACTCAGCCTCTAACGGAAATGAGTACCAGACGCTTGTTCTGGGGTAAAGACGGCCGTTACGCAGGGCTGACATCAAGTGCCGATTGTCCAGAAAAGTGGGAGCCTTAACCTACTCTACCCCAAGTGCCTCCTGAGGCCTGTAGTGGGATACCTTTACCTTTAAGGACATAAGCTCTCCATACATCCCAATACTGAACTAATGTTTTCCAATCATTTCCAGTGTAATCTACTTCCCTCAAATCATAGTATATGTTATTCTCCAACCTCATTCTTTGTCTACCAACCGGGCGTTTTCCCTCTGGTTTTCCTACAAAAAGCTTCCATGCAAGTCTTTCATTCCCCATTCATGCCACATGCCCTGCCCATTGCGGTCTACGAGACTTAACTGTTCATTACATCTGGCTTCCTATAAAGACCATGTAGTTCACTGTTTAGTAGTCTTCTCCATTCACCTGTCTATTCATCTCTCTTTGGTCCAAAAATTTTCCTAAGAACTTTATTCTCAAATACTCGTAATTTCCTTTCCTCCCTTAAAGTAACAGTCCATGTTTTGCGCCCATATAATATAATTGGCAAAATAAAAGTTTTATATATTTTCAGTTTAATGTTTTGAAAGGAGTTGGGACGTCAAGAGTCTCTATAATACATAATAGCATACATTTCCAGAATTGAGCTTATGTTTAATTTCTTTGTGCATCTCATTCCAATTTCTGATTATTGTTCCTAGGTATTCAAATTCAGCCACCTCCTCAAAACTTCCCTCATTTGTCATTAGTTGTCTATTTCCATTATATAATGTATTTCTATGTGTGACCATATATGAGGCATTAGAATAGAAAGGGTGTACACGCAAAATTGTAGCTTTGAGAAAAACACGTCTAAAGTTTCACAACCTTTTTTTTCTGTATATCGCATGACATAGCATATCCATCAATGCAAAGAAGTCAAATATTGTGTTCTGTTAAGTTATGTAGGTAGGAAATAACACTATAAGGTTTATTTTAATTTTGTTGAGTTGTTTCCTTCGGCCGCGGTGGATTAGTGGTTATGCTCCTTGCCTCTGGTCCCGAGGGTTGCGGGTTCAAACCCGGCCAGAGTCAATGAATTTTTAGGACAGAAAAATCCAAGGAGCAAGTCCTCCAGGGTCCCGAGTCTGAAGATTTTCAGGCTCGTAAAAGATCCTTAAGCCTGAATGAAAGGCCTGTAAGCAAAATTTACCGAATTTTCCCATCCTAGTACTACCTTGGTTTCCTAGATGTCAGTATGAGGCAGAACGCTAACCACGGACCACTCAAAGGACATCTATACGAAAACAAGTGTAACTAAATTAGTATGGTTCAAATTCTTCCCGATAGGGGAAGAGTGCCTAAATCTCTGTAAAGGGAAACATGGGCTTACAAGCAAGAGTTGTTTTTTGACTCACCTCATACTTCTTAACTCCCTTGCAGAACTAGATTTCATCACTGTTTTTGTGACATTCTCAATGCTGTTCCTCTCCTGCGCCATCTGATGGCTGACCGACGAACTTCCATATGAATCCCCTCTCCTTATCACCAGGCATTTCAAAATTCATATTACTGTTTTTATTCTTGCATATGTAAATTTTTTCCCAAATTGTAAGTTCCTTCGGTTTTTCCAATTGTTTAAGTAATTTTGGTTTGGTTTCTATTCCATGTTTTTCTGACCAGGTATGTGCAAAAAATATAGGATAGAAACCAAAACTATTGGAAAAACCGAAGGAACTCACAATTTGGGAAAAAATTTACATATGCAAGAATAAAAACACAACTATGAATTTTGAAGTACCCAGTGATAAGGAGAGGGGACTGATTTGGAAGTTCATCAGTCAGTCATCAGATGGTGCGGAGGTCAGTCTGCAGGAGAGGAGACCATTGGACATCAGTTGTGAACGTGAACAGCATTGAGAATATCACAAAAACAGTGACGAAATCTAGATCTGCGAGGGAGTTAAGAAGTATGAAGTGAGCCAAGAAACAACTCAACAAAATTGTGTTCTGTAGTGGTTTACAATTTGGATGAAAGAAGAAGGTTGAAAGTTTATATTGCAATAATGAAAATAAAAATGTAATTTTTGTTGATATGCTCTTGCTATTCTAAGTGCCTCTATTTAGAGTTATTGATATTTACTTCCAGAGAAGCGCTGTGATGTTGATGGACCGATAAACATCCGGATCCAGCCAGAATCCGCAGGAATTTTGAAGTTCATAAGTTTTTCTTTCTTGTTTTTTTTTAATGTGGATTTTTTCTCAAACCCGTAAGTTCTTTTTGTTTTTCTATTTGTTTAATTGGACTGGAACTTATGAATTTCGAAATTCCCATAGATTCTGACTGGATCTGGAGGTTTATCGGTCCACCAACAGAGGGAAGAAGTAGTTCTTCTGATAGACATAACATCAATTGATAAGAAAGTACTGAAGATGAAGCCGTCAAGGCTTTGAAACCGCAGTCTACTTAGAAGACTGGGAAGATATCTTCTTCTTCTTCCTTCCAAGTATTAGGCCAAGGCCTGTTACGATCCTATAGAAAATTTTCCCTCCAGTGTTTCATAGGACGGCCCAGTGATCTTCCGGAAAATTCTCGCATAAGACTTGAAAGCATAATAATAGTCCCTTCGATTGGTTGCTGGCCAAAGGAAGGCAAGACCAGTGATGGGGCTGCCATCTTATAGCCTCTGGTCAGGCTTTTCTGGAGAAGAAAAGAAAATAAAGGAAAGAAGAAATGGAAGAAAGGAAAGACTCCCTAGCCCTCGGATGCCCTAATAGTGTCGGGGTCGAAAAAACAAGAGTTAACCAAGAGAGGTTGGATAGTAAAGTTAAAAGAGTGCAAAACACAAGTAAGTGGAAGAAATGTTTTGCTCAGCTTGGGCACCTTGTGGTCGCCATCCACATATCCCCTAGATGAGGACCCCTGAGGGGGGAAGATATTACTTAATTATATTATTTTTAGTCTGATCATCTTACCTCAATATTAATATTGATTTGTTCTTGAACATGTTTCAAAATAATTCTGTTTTATCGTCAGCTTGTCCAGACAGGTTTGATTTATGTTGCATTATGTTGAGTAACTTGGATGTTGATGTCAGCTCCATCCTGTGGTTGGCCAAAGAACCTCCAAACAAGGTCACACTCCGTCGGTAATTCAAAATTCTTTTGAACAAAAACAGAGTTATAATTTTGAAATACTGATGGAGCGTGACCTTGTTTGGAGGTTCTCTGGCCAACCACAGGATGGAGCTGACATCAACATCCAGGTTGTGCAACATAATGCAACATAAATCAAACCAGTCTGGGCAAGCTGAAGATAAAACAGAATTGTTTTGAAACATGTTCAAGAACAAATCAACATTAATACTGAGGTAAGATGATCAGACTAAAAATAATATAATTAAAATAACCTCAAAATATCACTTCCTAAAATTATATATTAATATATTACTTACTTTTTGCTTTTAATCTTGCTCTGTCTATGTGCTTTTGCTGCCTTATATGACTCCTGTGCACGTGTTTTCGCCATCTCTTTACGATGTATTTGCATTTTCTGCCAGATTTAACTGATATTCTATTTCCTATAAATCAAAATTGACAAATTTCTAAAATTACATTCATAATAATTAATCTGAAAAGAGAACAGTCCACAATTGCATGCCAAAACCTACCTTCAAATTTCTTCCAAGAAGTGTTGTGATGTACCAAGACAATGTCCAAAAAATTATCTGTGCAAGACACAGAAATCAAAGTTAAAATCCAGCAAACTGCTGTGCATAGCAGATGGACTTCCTACATGACTTAGGGTCGTATCTATGAACGCATTAGATCGTAAAAGCCATTCTCTGCTGAGAAAGTTGCATCCAAAGACTTTTTGCATACTCAAAAATCTGTTCATGCGATAATAATTATCGAAATTCCTAAGCTACCTGGCGAGGTGACTTTGCAGAGAACGAATCGTGAGCAACCCGATGGGAACTGATGGAGTTTGAAACCTTGCTGCTTTATCCAAGATGTCGGACCTTGAAGACTTTGATCATGTTTTCAGTATATGCGGAGAAGAGGAATTTGATAGAGTCTACCAAAGAATTCAACTGGAAGAACAGGAGAATTGGCATAATATCGCGCATCGCAGACGTCGTTGTATACGGTATTATTTGCGGGATGCAAGCATAAATGCGTTCCTCTAGCAGACAAAAATAACGTAAGTGGTTTTATCGCTGAGAATTCTGGGTAATTTCTTGCCAATATTACAAAAACGACGACAAACAAAAAAAATTACAATTACATAACGAAAACACAATAATATTACAATTACATAATAGTACAATAGCATTATACACTAATTAAGTTATGTATAATTATTAAGAATTAATCGTATTGCATTTTCATTACATATTATATTTGAAGAGAAAATTTTTTTCCTAGACCGGGACTCGAACCCGGGACCCTTGGCTTTCTGGGCCAAGTGCTCTACCAACTGAGCTACCGAGGCGAGTTACGATCTAGATGCAAATTTTTCTCTTATGTACGTTGTAATTCCCTCACGCCAAATGCTTGAAACCATAGCTTCTATCTTTGCAAATGGCGGCTTCTTAGTTAAGAAGACATTTATTGGGAATTTAACACTACTTTATAGCCAGTAGGGCTTCTATTGACGATTTTTATTATTAATTTAACACTTCTCATAGAAGGATAAATTATATTTGAAGAGAAAATTTTTTTGCCTAGACCGGGACTCGAACCCGGGACCCTTGGCTTTCCGGGCCAAGTGCTCTACCAACTGAGCTACCGAGGCGAGTTACGATCTAGACGCAAATTTTTCTCTTATGTATGTTGTAATTCCCTCACGCCAAATGCTTGAAACCATAGCTTCTATCTTTGCAAATGGCGGCTTCTTAGTTAAGAAGACATTTATTGGGAATTTAACACTACTTTATAGCCAGTAGGGCTTCTATTGACGATTTTTATTATTAATTTAACACTTCTCATAGAAGGATAAATTATATTTGAAGAGAAAAATTTTTTCATTACATATATTTATTCATGAATGAGTGTTGTTCTTATTTTCCGCGTTTTGTCCAGAAATTTACCCACGTTTATCCAATTTTCTGGATTTACCAATAACTCGTAGCATGCCAATCTTTCCCGATTCGAATTTAGAAATCTTTCCGGTAATAACTGACGTCTCCAATATTCCAAATCATCACATTTTCCTAAAATATGTATCTCGTCTTCAATGTTCCCGCACATTCAGTTAGTGGGTCGCTAATTCGATCTTTGCACTTGTTCACGGAAAGTCAGCTCACCGGTGATTGGAAGTAATTTGAGTAGAGACTAATGTTGTTTATTTTTTATCATTTCACTCACCTCATACTTCATGAAGTATGAGGTGAGTGAAATGATAAAAAATAAACAATATTAAAGAACCTCATAGTGTTATTTCCTATCTACATAACTTAAGAGACTAATGTATTTGCATGCGGCCCTTAGAGCAGAGAGAAGTGAGTCAGATGCAGCACAGACAGCAGGTAGTGAGGGTAATTCAATACATCCAGTGAAGAGTTGTATACTTCCCTGCAGTTTAAACGAGATATTTGGCTTATTTTTAGAAACCAAAATAAAATTACTTAATTAGAAAAACTGAAGGAACTCACAATTTGGGAAAAAATTTACATATGCAAGAATAAAAACATAACTATGAATTTTGAAATACCTGGTGATAAGGAGAGGGGATTGATTTGGAAGTTCGTCGGTCAGCCATCAGATGGCGCGGAGGTCAGTATGCAGGAGAGGAGACCATTGGACGTCAGTTGTGAACGTGATACAGCATTGAGAATGTCACAAATACAGTAAAGAAATCTGGATCTGCGAGGGAGTTAAGAAGTATGAGATGAGTCAAGAAACAACTCAACAAAATTAAAATAAACCTCATAGTGTTATTTCCTACCTACATAATTTAATTGAGATATTTGGCACTGGATTTTAATGACTTGGGAGTTAAACGCTTCTCTGGGAGATATTTCAAGGTAGGTTTCGGCATGCTACAGTTGACAGTATGAAAGTTCTGTTGCTCTGTGGTCACAGACTGCATTTTGTGAAACCAGAAGATGCATGGAGAATGCTCTCTACATGCAAAAGTTATTATTTTGCATCCAACTACCCTAGTGCTCTTGGTGTTTGAATATCATCTATGGCATTAAAATAGTCAAAACTCTATATGTTTTGCTTTAAAAAAAACAAATTTAAAATTATAATATAAAATTGTTGCCTTTATGTCCGTCTCCTCAACTTTGTAAAATATTAATTCTCTGAAGGCTTTTCGAGACAGGTCCCATCATCAGCAGGAGGAGGTATAAAAAGTAATAATATTATATGTTTTTATTATTCATTTCATACATATCATGAAATGAATAATAAAAACATCGAAAGAAGGCGTACTGCCTTTATAATGTGTATAAAAATTCCCAAATAAATGTCCTCTTAATAAAAGAATCCGTCATTTTCAAAGATCGAAGCAAAGATTTCATAGCATTTGGTGCGCGGGAATTGATAACGTATATAAGAGAAAGATTTGCATTTAGATTGGATCTCACCCAGATAGCTGAATCAGTAGAGGATTGGTCTAAAAAGCCAAAGGTCCTGGGTTCGACCTAGTCTGAGCATATAATTTTTCTCTTAAAAATAATAATTTTATATTATAATTTTAAATTTGTGACTAATACTTCAATGGAGTTTAACCATGAATTTTATTAATTTAAAAGACACCTTAATTGTTTTTTTAATATGTTTCAATAAATTTCTATAATTTTGTTCATTTTTTTTTTATTTCACTCACCTCATACTTCATAACTCCTCGCAAACCCAGGGTTTCATCACATCATTTGTGACATCTCAATGCTGTGTCACGTTCACAACTGACGTCCAACAGCCTTCTATCCTGCAGACTGACCTCTGCGCCATCTGGTGGCCGACCGACGAATTTCCAAATCAGTCCTCTCTCCTTATAACTGGGTATTTCAAAATTCATAGTTGTATTTTCATTCTTGCATATGTAAATTTTTTCCCAAATTGTGAGTTCCTTCGGTTTTTCCAATTGTTTAAGTAATTTTGTTTTGGTTTCTATTCTATGTTTTTCTAATCAGGCATGTGCAGCTATTGCAGATTTTTCGGTTTCTCCATTTTTAACATTTCTGAGGTGTTCTTTTAATCTTGTATTTAGATTCCTTTTGTTTTTCCTATGTATATCTTTTCACAATCTTTACAATTAATTTGATAAATTCCCGATTTTTTGCAGTCTTCAATCTTTTCATTTTTGTTGATTTTTATTAAATTACCTAAGCCGTAATCATTTTTCGGTGCTAATTTAATGTTGAATTTGTTGAAGATTTTTTGAAACTTGTCAAATACTAAAGGATGGTATGTGAACTTCTCGAGTTTTTTGCCAATACAACTATGAATTTTGAAATACCCGGTTATAAGGAGAGAGGACTGATTTGGAAATTCGTCGGTCAGCCATCAGATGGCGCGGAGGTCAGTCTGCAGGATAGAAGACCATTGGACATCAGTTGTGAACGTGACACAGCATTGAGAATGTCACAAATGATGTGAAGAAACCCTGGGTTTGCGAAGAGTTATGAAGTATGAGGTGAGTGAAATAATAAAAAAATAAACAATATTAAAAAACCTCATAGTGTTATTTTCTATCTACATAACTTAAATTTCTATAAGCTTGTAAAGTTGTTAAGTCGTTTTTGATACACACTGTAGAATAAATGTACAAACCTTTTTTTCTTCTTGAACTGCTGGACTTTCATTAAGTATTTCATCCATCTGAGCTTCTAGAGGTGTTCTTGTTTGTGACTGAAAAACAAAAAAAATAATGTTATGCAAAATGTTACAAGAGCTAGGAATGACAGTCGGTATATACAAAAGACAATGACCAGGCCTATGATTTCTGCTGCTGTTGCAGCCAATCAGAAAATATAATTAATGGAGTCAGGCGGCATAACTTTGTTGGAAATTCATTATATAAAAAATAAAACAATTTACCTTAGTAGCAATTTTGCTAAAAGAGTCAGCAATCAAGAGATGGTCTTAGATCTATTAGTGAAGACGGAACAGGCAACTCTTGCCTAAACCAGGAAGTGAAGAAGAAGAGTCAGCAATCAATCTTCTTCTTCTTCTCTGGCTTTCCCCCACTTATAGGTTTGCCGTCTTCAGTTTCCATTTATCTCTATCATTCCAATCTCCCTCTTCCAAATTCCTATCATCCATTATTGTTCTGACGTAGGTTTTCCATTTCCATCTTGGTCTGTCACGTTTATTTCTTCCAGGGGGTGACCATTGGTATATATTTTTTTGCCATCTCATTTTCCATTCTTTGTACATGGCCATACCATTTAAGCGTTTGATTTTCAATCCTCTTAACAACAGATGTGGTGACATTCATTTCTCTCCAAAGGAATTCATTTCTTATTTTATCCTGTCTTGTTTTTTTGAGGCTTCTTCTAAAATAATCAAATTCAACTGTTCTAATTTTATTCTTTTGTAATTCCGTCAAAGAACAAGTTTCACTTCCATATGACAAAATATTCTGTATTATGCTCTTATAAATTTTCATTTTAGTTTCCTTTGTAATATTTTTATTCCAAATTATTCCATGTAATGTCTTAGTTGCATTTTTTGCCATCGCAATTTTAGTCTGTACATCACTCTCACAGGTACCTGAACTTGTAATTATTGACCCAAGATATTTAAAAAATTCACACTTTTTTATTTTCCCTGATTCAAGTATGAGGTCATCCACATCCTTTCCCAAACACATATATTCTGTTTTCTGTAAATTTATATTCAGTCCCCATTTTTTATATTCTTCCATTAGTTTATTTATCATATATTTAGCAATCAATCTAAGGAAGAAAATCTATCAAATTAAAACCACAGATAACAGTAAAAGTGATAAAACAAGACAATAAACATACAGTGTGATTCAGAAATATGGCTATACGTTTAACACATTTTATGACAAAAATATTATTATTAAAGGGAATATGATATCATTGGAAAGGGAATCCTTCAAATTACAACAATAGAACAAAACACAACACAACAACTCTAAGCAAGTCTTTTATTGCTTCAAACTGTTCGCCGTTTACATCCAAGCATAATTGGCAATGCTTTGGGAAGTCATTCATTGTGTTATGATACATGTTTAGAGGAATAGCTCTAATTTCTTCCTCAATCACTAATTTCAGCATGTCGACGTATTGAGGTTTCCGGGCATAAACCTTCTCCTTCAAATAACCCCACAACCAATAGTCACATGCTATGAGGCCAGGGGAACGGACGGGCCATTCAATGGGGCCTCTTCTTCCCACCCACCTGTTTTGCAAATGATCATCCAAAATTTCCCTCATCGCAACTGCATAGTGAGGAGGCGCACCATCCTGCTGGAATAAACATTGTTCATGTTCAGCACTTTGCATTACCGGCAGGACAATTTGTCTAAGGATATCACTATACCGATCACCATTAACAGTCTCGTCCAAAATTCGCATTCCTAACAGTCCTTCCCATCCGATCATAGCCCAAACAGCGACTTTCCACATCTTAAACGTGTCTCTTCAATAACATTAGGATTCTCTTTACCATAATAGTGACAACTGTGTCGATTAACACGTCCATTCACATGGAAAACACCTTCATTAGAAAAGCACAATTTTCTGTACCAATGTTCGTCGTTTGCTGATTCCGTTACAACAAATTCACAAAATTCCATCCGCCTGTCAGGGTCGTCTTCATTAAGTTCGTGGACACGAATCGGTTTGAAGGGGTGGTACTTCTCACGCTTCAAAACACGACACACACTTGATTGACTGATATGAAGCTCACGTGCAGCTTGGCGTGTTGATTTTTGTGGGCTAGCGTCGAACGCCTCCACAATTCTCTTCATTGTTTCGCATCTGTGCTAATGCGAGTCCTTCCAGGAGGCTTCCCAATAATATTCAGCAATTTGGAATGGTGTTCCAACTATTTTCTGAAGATCAGCACAGAACATCAAGTGATCCTTGTTCATTATCGTATTTGTGTCCTTGCATACTATGCAGTGTGGAGAGTTTAGTAGCTTAATTCTATGTAGATGTGCTGTCAAGCAATCATGACCAGTTTCAAGACGAAATGATGCAGCTGCAATTGATCGGGGGCTGTTTGGTATTGTATCTGGTTCTAGTATTGTCTTCCATATCTTGGTTTCACATTGGATTTTGTTTTGTTCGGCTATATGGGATTTTATTTTCATTTTGGTGTAGAGTTGTATTGATTTGTAAGATAGGTAATTGATCTTACTCTGTTGGATGAGTGCAAGCATATCAGCCTTCTCATTACCTTCCACGCCACAATGTGCTGGAATCCACTGTAGAACAACATTTCTGTTTAGATTTTTCAACATCTTGATGCAATTTTTGGCTTCTATTATTCTATGATCTTGGATGGTCTGGTTGTGTTTCAGTGCCATTATGGCTGAGCTAGAGTCAGAAAGTATTACAGCATTTTGGAAGGAATTGATATGTTGTAGGGCTGTAAGTATTGCTGTAGTTCACCTTCATAATGTGTTGTATATTTCCCAAGAGAGATGTAAAATGAGAAGAGTTTACACGTTATTCCTGCTGCTGCTTCTCTATTCATTAGCGACCCATCTGTACAGACATGGAGCCACATTTGTTCTGGATATCTAATGTTGATTGTTCTTCTTCTTCTTCTACTACTACAAGGTTTAGGCTATGCAGCATGTTCCGGCGAAGTTAAAAGTGGAGTCCATCTTCTACGGGGTCGGCCAACATCTCTTGTTCCTCTGCGATTATACAGCAAGGTTCTTTTTGGTATTCTTTCGTTGTTCATTCTCATTAAGTGTTCTGTCCATTTCTTATTATTTTCGCTGATTTTATCTTCAATTTTATATATATTTAATTCTTCTCGTATAGTTTCATTCCTTATTCTATCCGCTCTTGTGCATCCTTTCACATTACGTAAAAACAGCATTTCTGCAGTCTGTATCCTGCTTTTATCCCTTATTTCATTATCCAATTTTCACTTCCATACAACAACAAAGGAACAGCCATTGTTTTATATAATTTAAGTTTCGTATCTTTCCTTGTTTTCCGACCTAAGGTTCTTTTTATGGTTCCACAAATAGCCTGAAATTTATTTACTTTATTTTCTATATCTTTATTTTCTCCATAAGTTATATCACATCCTAAATATGGGAAATGTGATACTTGTTCTATTATTTTGTTATCAAGTACAATTTTTGATCTAATTCCATATTTACCAATAAATGCCATTACTTTTGACTTATTTATTGATATTTTACAATTATATCTATTGGCTATTAATTTAAATTTATATGCTAACATTTGGAGCTCATTTTCAGATTCTGCTAAAAGTACAACATCGTCAGCGAATAATAAAGCATTTATTTTATCTTTATTATCAATATGTTGATTGTTTCTAATGCTAATTGTTTCATTACTATTGAGCTTTTAGTTTTTTTGTTGATCTCTTCTGCCAAATTCGGGAGGGGATATTGGAGTTATAAGTTTTTGTGCCATCTGTGGTATTTCATATTTCTCTTTAGTCTGTAATATTGTTGCTTCACCAATATATACTATATCTAAAACAAGCAATCTTTTGGGTAAATTATTTTGAGTTTCTTCGTAGCTATAAAAGAACGTTTTTATCAATGACAGTTCCATACACATTTCAGTCATATGGCAATAGTGCCACGGTTCCCCCAATAGAGTAGCCAAGTGGTTAAGGCAGGAAGCCTTGGCGCAGAGCTACGGGACTTGCGCTGGTTCGAGTCTCCATGGGGGAAGAAATTTTCTCATGGTATTTCGGCCAGTAGGGACCGGTGCCCAACCAGCATTGTGAGGCATTTGAGTAGCTACAATATGCAGCGGCTCCAGGTTGAGAAGACCATCTATAATGGCTGGGGGACTCGACATGCTGACCACATGTCAGCCCTACACTGGCTAATGATCATCTACCTCTGTGATTGACACATGTGGATGTGAGGCCAGCAGCCGACTGGTAGGCTAAGGACCTTCTAGGCCTGTCACGCCAGGAGTTTTAAGAGTAATATATAAGTACAACTGGAACTTAGCTCAGAATTAGTATAAGATATAGAACTCAGTTTATTTTCCTTGCATTTAAAACTTAGGGTCGTATCTATGAACGCATTAGACCATAAAAGTCGTTCTCAGCTTGTACTCTGCTGAGAAAATTGCATCCAAAGACTTTTTGCATACTCAAATATCTGTTCACGCAATAATAATTCTCGAAATTCCTAAGCTACCTGGCGAGGTGACTTTGCTGAGAACGAATCGTGAGCAACCCGATGTACTTTGAAACCTTGCTGCCTACCTTGCTGCTTTATCCAAGATGTCGGACCTTGAAGACTTCGATCATGTTTTCGGTATACGCGGAGAAGAAGAATTTGATAGAGTCTACCAAAGAATTCAACTGGAAGAACAGGAGAATCGGCATAATATTGTGCGATGCAGACATTGTCATATACGGTTTTATTTGCGAGATGCAAGTGTAAATGAGTTCTCTAGCAGATGAAAATAATGGAAGTGGTTTTATCACTGAGAATTCTGGGTAATTTCTTGCCAATATTACGAAAAAAACTACTTTCATACATGACCAGTCAGCGACTCGCTAATTCGAACTTTGCACGTGCTCACGGAAAACTCAGCTCACCAGAGACTAATGTATTTGCATGCGGCCCTAAGTGTGTTTGTACATAATGTCATTAAAACTAATTTTTATAATGTTTGGACTTAATATTTTCCTTTGTAGGCCTGCCAATATAACAAAGAAGAAGAGGGGGTGAAGCGAATCCTTTGTATTAAAGAAAATTTGAATTAAATAAAATAATACTTAAACTTGGTACAAACCTTTATCTTTTCAACAAAACCATTTGTTGTTTCAAACTCAATTGTTGGCTCTGTCAATGGGAATTTCAAGTGATCAGAAGATCGGTGGGCCTCGACAACAGCATTCCAACGACGAAGACTTTTTCTCACATTTTCAAAACCAACTGAGCGTTGAATCTAAAAGACAAATATTATACATTTCACAATCAAATTAGAATATTAAAATATTACAGTGTTATTGATGTTTTTATCATTAATTTAACACTTCTCACTGAAGGATAAATTATATTTGAAGAGAAATATTTTCACCTAGACCAAGACTTGAACCCGAGACCTTTGGCTTTCCAGGCCAAATGCTCAACCAACTGAGCTACCGAGGCGAGTTGCAAACTACACACAAAATTTTCTCTTTATATGTTTTAATTCTCTCACGCCAAATGCTTTGAAACTATTGCTTCTATGATGATCTTGAAGATTTTCGGGCTGTAGGCCGTCTACGTGAATACATGTTGCTTCTATCTTTGCATATGACGGCCTCTTAGTTAAGAAGACATTCATTGGGAATTTAACACTACTTTATAAAGCCAGTAGGGCTCCTATTTTCTCTTCAAATATTACAGTGTAATATTTGAAGAGAAAAATGTTCGCCTAGACCAAGACTCAAACCCAGGACCTTTAGCTTTCCGGGCCAAATGCTCTACCAACTGAGCTATCGAGGCGAGTTGCGATCTAGACGAAAATTTTTCTCTTATATACGTTGTAATTCCCTTGCGCCATATAAATTGAAATCTTGGCTTCTATCTTCGCAAATGGTGGCTTCTTAGTTAAGACATTTATTGGGAATTTAACACTACTTTATAAAGCCAGTAGGGCTTCTATTGACGTTTTTATTATTAATTTAACACTTCTCACTGAAGGATAAATTATACTTGAAGAGAAAAATTTTCGCCTAGACCGAGACTTGAACCCAGGACCTTTGGCTTTCTGGGCCAAATGCTCTACCAACTGAGCTATCGAGGCGAGTTGCGATCTAGACGAACATTTTTCTCTTATATACGTTGTAATTCCCTCGCGCCATATAAATTGAAATCTTGGCTTCTATCTTCGCAAATGGTGGCGAAGACATTTATTGGGAATTTAACACTACTTTATAAAGCTGTTTTTATTATTAATTTAACACTTCTCACTGAAGGATAAATTATATTTGAAGGGAAAATTTTTTGCCTAGACGGAGACTCGAATTCAGGACCTTTGGCTTTCCGGGCCAAATGCTCAACCAACTGAGCTACCGGGGTGAGTTGCAATCTAGACAAAAATTTTTCTCTTATATACATTGTAATTCCCTCGCGCCAACTGCTTTGAAACCTTTGCTTCTATCTTTGCAAATGGCAGCTTCTTAGTTAAGAAGACATTTATTGGGAATTTAACACTACTTTATAAAGCTAGTAGGGCTTCTATTGATGTTTTTATTATTAATTTAACACTTCTCACTGAAGGATAAATTATATTTGAAGAGAACATTTTTTGCCTAGATGGAGACTCGAATTCAGGACCTTTGGCTTTCTGGGCCAAATGCTCTACCAACTGAGCTACCGGGGTGAGTTGCAATCTAGACGTTCACAACTGATGTCCAATGGCCTTCTATCCTGCAGGCTGACCTCCGCGCCATCTGATGGCTGACCGACAAACTTCCAAATCAGTACCCTCTCCTTATAACCGGGTATTTCAAAATTCATAGTTGTGTTTTTATTCTTGCATATCGTCGCTTAAGAAACAATACCATGTAACTGACACTTTTGGTGAAATTGACATTTTTATACTGTTAGCATCATGGAAGAAGTGCGCTCAGTTCTAACATAGATTGGGATGTAATGTTGTACCATGACCTTGCTAAACTTATAGATACAATGGTTTCAATGCATAGGTACTAAGGGGAAAAGTAAACAGTTTTTTGTTTATATTATTTTTGGTCTGGACATCTTACCTCAATATTAATGTTGATTTGTTTTTTTGTTTATATATTAAAATTGGGAATTTTTAACATTATGAGGTTCAAATTCATAAGAATTAAATTAATCGTGATTATTTCATACCTCATACTTCTATAGTTCTTTAAATACAGCACTGCAGTATCGGCAATTTCTTATCACCATCAAAAAGTAAAAATTGACAATCGTGAAAACAGCTGATGATGGTGATAAGAAATTGCCGATACTGCAGTAAAGAAATATAGAAGTATGAGGTATGAAATAATCATGATTAATTTAATTCTTATGAGTTTTTTGTTTCTTGTGTAAAATGTTCATTTTGTTAGTTACGTGGTATTGTTTCTTAAGCGACGATATGCAAGAATAAAAACACAACTATGAATTTTGAAATACCCGGTTATAAGGAGAGGGTACTGATTTGGAAGTTTGTCGGTCAGCCATCAGATGGCGCGGAGGTCAGCCTGCAGGATAGAAGGCCATTGGACATCAGTTGTGAACGTAATACAGCATTGAGAATGTCACAAATGAAGTGACGAAATTTGAGTCTGCATGGGAGTTAAGAAGTATGAGGTGAGTGAAGAAACAAACAAGACTGATGTAATGTTGATCGGAAGAACTACTTCTTCTTCCGTCTGTCAGTGGACCAATAAACCTCCTGATCCAAGCAGAACCTGCAGAAATTTCAAAGTTCATAAGATTTTCTTTCTTGTTTTTTTTTTAATGTGGATTTTTTCCCAAACCGTTAGTTCTTTTTGATTTTCTATTTGTTTAATTAGACTGGCTCTTGATTCAATTAGATATTTTTTTCAGACCAAGCATGAGCAGCATGATGTATTTTAATTTATCTTAAATGGCTGCGGAAAGGCTACTGTCTTTAACAGGGAGGAGGCCCTTTAATTCCTTCCATCGAAGACTTAAAGGAACCGACCTGGACAGTAACCTAGTGTCCAATCCCTCACCTTCTCGTGGTGCAGCTGTTAGTAATCATGCTTATGCATGATGAACGAAAGGGAAGGGCTACTCACCAATAAGCACTGGTCAGCTTGGTGAGTTTTTCTTTTTTGACCGAATTGGTATTACTTCTTCTTCCCATACCAATTCCCTCTTTCAACTTTTCTATCCAGTCTCCCTTGACTGACCTCTTGTTTCTTTCGACCCTGATGGTATTAGAGTATTCAAGGCCTAGGGGTTCATTTCTCCTTCCTTCCTATACCTACTTTCTCTCTATGGGTGATGTAACCACCACATGTGGTGCCTACTACTAAACGGTTACAACTAGTTTATTGTACTAGCTTTTGTAAAAGAGACCAGCCTTTCTCCTAAATATTGGAGTGCAAGAGAGCGAATGATTTCATTATCAAGTGCTCGACATTAGATACCAACCATTTATCTTAAATTAAACCTCATAGTGATTTTTTTCCTATAAAAGTTCAATATCTTAATTGCCTACAAGATGTCTCAATGAGGCAATATGCTGACTACAAGTCACTCGCTAATAGCTGTAAGGAAATAAGTGTAACAAAAATCCCATTAAAAAGTCCACTTGAATAAGAAACCATAATGGCGTTGGGAATGAATGTTCTCGGCATTGCCCAATTGGGGGTTGTATAAGAAAGAAAAACATTTGCGTTTAACCTTTACACTGCTATGAACGGGTATATGCATTGGCAAAGAACATGCTTGCTGTGCTATGGGCGAGTATATCCGTTCTCAACTCCAAACGCCTGCTAGTTATATAATACGTATTGCATTGCTTTCAAACTAAGCAGGCATATACTGCCATCTCTTAGGAACCTAAATACACTTATTCCATATTTCTCCCTGCATTGAGTCGCCCCCTATTAAAAAAAATCCAGACCCATGCACAAAGAAGTAATTTTCAACGCGCTAGCTGTCTGCTGGCAGTCACATGATTACGAATTCCAGGGATGACAAAAATGGCCTCTTCAAGTCGTGTTTTTCTTTCCAATGCGGAGTTGGTTCAAGTTTTGGAAACATTAGATTCTGATTTATCGGATATTAGTGATTGTGATGATGCAGTATATATTCCTGAAGATAGCGGTGATAGTGAAGTTGAAAATTATTCCATGCCGGTACTGCAGCCGCCAAAAAGAAATCGTGGTTCAAGTGATTTATTCCAATGGCATAGCGGAAATTTTATCCCTACTGTTCACAATTTCAACAGTGAAAATGTAGGAATTTCGGTGAATGCAGGCTTAAGTGATGATTCTAAAGTGTTTAGTTATTTTGAATTATTTTTTCCTCTAAGTATTATGCAGCTTATTTCAGAAGAAACTAATAAATATTATTTATTTTTAAGTCAGAAAATATGATTTAGAAAATTACTTTCATTATATATATTTGTACATCCCTAATTAAAAATTAACACTCGTAAATAATTTTAAATGTGCTAAGAAAAACGTGTTGAAGTATGATTAGTTTACGAAGAAAACAGCTGAAAAATTTATAAAACTTGAACGGGTAGATTTTTTGTGTACATTTGTGGCCAGTTGTAGACATCCCTTTATGATGTATTGCATGTAGTATTTTCCCCTGCAATTTAAAATTGATATTTCTGTGTTTCTGGAAAATATATAACCATCTACATCATGTAAGGTGAGTCTTCTAAAAATATTTATTACTTTCAGCATGGTAGGATAATATTTAAAAATATTTTAATAATTGTAAAAATAACCCAGCAAGGAGGGTTTGAAAGGCTGGAAATATCTCAGCAGTGAAAAGGTTAAATAGAAGTGTCTGGATAGCACAAATATCGTTCGCTGGTGTCTAAAACCAGAGGTTTCAGGTTCAAATCCTAGTTCAGGTATAAAAATTAAGCTATAACTCAGAGTGCTATCAGTTGTATAAGTCTCCTGATGTGATAACATGAATTAAAGTTTCAAGATTGCGATGGGCAGAGCACGTACAAAGAATGGTGGCTGGTTATAACTTACCCTGGCTGCAACAGGTTTTTCCAATGGAGGTGCAAGCGTCTTAGCTTTGCGCTTCACAGAACGGAGTTTCTTGCCAATTTTAGCCAAATTTGAATGTTGGTCCAATATTTTCGCTAAATTTGAAACATGTACATTCTTCTTTTCTACGTCGCTCTTTGCAAGATGAAATTCTGATACTTGGTAACTTGATTCTTTTCGAGTCGGAGGCACCACTCTGAAAATTTATAAAATATTAAACATATTTGAAGATAAAAATTATATGCTCAGACTGGGGTTTGAACCCAAGACCCTCGGCTTTCTAGGCCAATGCTCTACCACTGAGCTACCTGAGAACTCCAATCTAAAAAACATTTTTCTCTTATACATTGTTAATTCTCAATCGCCGAATGCTATGAGCATTTGCTCGATTACGCAAATGGCGGTTTCTTGTTTAAGAAGACATTTATTGGGAATTTAAACACTACTTTGTCCACTGCTGTGGTCTCGAGGTAGAGTGCTGCCTTGTCACGCAGTGGGCCCGGGTTTGATCCCCAGTCGGGGCAGTTTTTCTGGGTGAGGTTTTTTATCAGGGTTTTTCCTCACCTGTAAGACAAATGTCAGAAAAACTTTAAGGCTCAAACGGTTCCCAAAATAATATGGCCATCATCATCATACTCCTTCTCGTCATCATCATCATCATCCTCCTTCACCGGTGTGGAAAGCAACGGGAAGCTACACACCTACAATTCCCTAGTAAAGCTGCAAGCATAGCATGAAAGTGCTATGATTGCAGTGAAGGACCTGCCTTCGGGCAGAATTACTATGGATGGAAACACTACTTTATAAAGCCAGTAGGGTTTCTTTTGATTTTTCATTATTAATTTAACAGTTCTCACTGAAGAATAAATTATATTTGAAGAGAAAAATTATATTCACAGACTGGGGTTTGAACCCAGGACCTTTCGCTTTCTAGGCCAATGCTCTACCATTGAGCTACCTGCAAACTCCAATCTAAACGCAAATTTTTCTCTTATACATTGTTAATCAATATGGTTGGTTGGTATCTAATGTCGAGCACTTGATAATGAAATCATTCGCTCTCTTGCACTCCAATATTTAGCAGAAAGGCTGGTCTCTTCTACAAAAGCTGGACAACGGAGGAGGTGGTGCAGCTGTTAGTAATCATGCTTATGCATGATGAACGAAAGGGAAGGGCTACTCACCAATAAGCACTGGTCAGCTTGGTGAGTTTTTCTTTTTTTGACCGAATTGGTATTACTTCTTCTTCCCATACCAATTCCCTCTTTCAACTTTTCTATCCAGTCTCCCTTCACTGACCTCTTGTTTCTTTCGACCCTGATGGTATTAGAGTATTCAAGGCCTAGGGGATCATTTCTCCTTCCTTCCTATACCTACTTTCTCTCTACGGGTGATGTAACCACCACATGTGGTGTCTACTACTAAACGGTTACAACTAGTTTATTGTACTCCAATACAAACATGAAGCCTTGTTAATCAATATTAAATGGTTTGTAAATTATAAGTAATAACATAATAACAATAATAATAAAAAAATTTTTTTTAATTACGATGAGATAACTTAAATTTAATTTTGTGTTTACATCAATTTTATGTTTTTCTGACCAAATGGTAGCAGCTACTGCAGAGGAACTTGATTTAGAATGAAGGAACATACTAGAAATATTAAAAATAGAGAAGTAGAAAAATCTGCAGTAGCTCCTCACATAAAATTGATGTCAATACAAAATTATTAAAACAGTTAGAAAATAAAAGGAACTCACCATTTGGGAGAAGATCTACATCCAGAAGAACAGAGATAGGATCACGAATTTTTAAATTCTCAGGGAAAAGAATGGTCAGAAAAACAAAAAACTGAAGCAAAGGCCAAATTATTGAAACAGGTAAGTGTAAGAACTCAGAGTTTGGGAGAAAATTCAGTCAGAAAAATAAAAGGAAAATCATGAATTTTAAATTCCCGGGGAAAAGATTTAAATTGGAAGCTCATCAATAGGGCAAGGATTTTGATGTATTTGCATCTTTTTTCCTATGAGAACTGTACAATGCTCAGTTATCAGTGCATTTTGACAGCAAACCATCTTAAACAGGCAACTTTGTGGTTAATAAATTAATGAGTCATTTTAACATCTTACCTCATATTTCATGTTTTTCAAACACGGTAACTATAGTTTTCAAATGATCTTGTCATTCATTTTCAACCGCCATTATGACTACCGGATATTCGTTGGAATCTCCCTCTATAACGTTGCCATCTGGTGTTGATTCGATGAACTTCGAGATGAGGTCACGTTCATCCGGAATGTCAAAATTCATAGATTTAAATTTGTTCTTCTGTATAAATATTTTCTCCCAAACTGTCAAATCCAAAGGGTTTTCCAAATGTTTTAGAAGTTTAGCTTCTTTTTCAATTCTATGACCTTCCAACAAACTATGTGCTGCAATAGCTGATTTTTCAATTTCACCATTTTTAATATTTCTAAAGTGTTCCTTTGTGCGAGTGTCCAAATTTCTTTTTGTTTTTCCTATGTATACTTTATTGCAATCTCGACAATCAATTTGATAAATTCCAGATAGTAAAAAATCTGGAATTTATCAAATTGATTGTCGAGATTGCAATCCAGATTTTTTACTATCTGGGGTGTTCATTTTCCAATAAGAAAATGAACGTGACCTCATCTCGAAGTTCATCGAATCAACACCAGATGGCAACGATATCTCGAAGTTCGTCAAATCAACACCAGATGGCAACGTTATAGAGGGAGATTCCAACGAATATCCGGTAGTCATAATGGCGGTTGAAAATGAATGACAAGATCATTTGAAAACTATAGTTACCGTGTTTGAAAAACATGAAATATGAGGTAAGATGTTAAAATGACTCATTAATTTATTAATTAAGAACCTCATAATGTGTTTCCCAATTTTAACTTTGAACTTTGTGGTTGCATTTATTGTCAATTTTTTGGCATATTGCATTTATTGTGGTTTTTCTAGCATATTAGTGCTTATTTCAATCACTCAAACATACTTTTTAGCACTTTTTTGCCGTTTTTGCGAGGAAATGTGCATTTTTAAACATAATTTATTTCTACTTTTCATAACAATACACAAATTGACTTGAACTTACATTTTATGAAGAGGTTCTACCTTCCCACATTCCAACTAACTGTACATAGGACTTGTTTATAGAAATCAGGAGTTCAATTACACTGGTCAACATGATTTTTGTCTCATGAGTACCAATAGTTGTACTTAATGCAGTTTTTTATCGTGTTTTCAAATATGTGTTCAGAATTTCCTCATTACCCACAGATTTTTTAAATTTCAATTAATGGATTTAAATAATTATTTTTTTTAATATACTTTTTTCGTCCATTTGTCCATTGTAAAATAAAACCAAATGAGCTAACTCAAATGGTTTCAGCTATGGAAAAGGAGATATCAAGGCAAATAGAATCCTAATATGCTGGCCGATTATTGTTGGACCATCAAGAGGGATGCTCCACAGGCGAAATATAGCAAAAAATCATCATTTCTTACTTTCTAGGTGAGTCCGAATGTTCGAATATCGCGTAGTTACAAATGTAGAAAATATTAAAGTGTTTGAAATTATAAATTCCTGTCTCTCGAAAACTTGCATGATAGAGAAAACCTGATATTATATTTGAATTCAGCAGAAAAAATATTATCAGAATCACATATTTTTCTTTCTGAGACAAAAAAGTTTCTTTTTTTTGTTGCTCAGTGTTAGTGGAGCAAAGGAACTAATGAAAAATGTACTAAATGATCTAGAAAAAAAATTGAGTGGAGAAATGAGAATGGGTGTATTGAAGAAAAAGACAATGATTTTGAGTAAAAGATCTGATATGCTGTCAACAATAGCTGATGTTCTGTCAGGTGAAAATGATTATATAGTACAACCAGGGGGCTTATAATCCAGTAATATAGTTTATTTTGAATATTCACCTTTAGTGGAAAGGAATTCCTCGATGTACAAGTCATTACTAAGAGACAATAAAAAATGTTTCTCCTTTGACAATCTACAGCAGTTGTTTGTTGTACATTGCAATGCAGGACTAAAAATGTGAACATTTTATATTTAAATTGAACTTTTGTTAGAATAAATCACCTTATTACGATGATCTTGTAGAAGATTTCCGGGCTGTTGGCCGTGGTCTTGAGGCTTGTAGTTCCCCGACGTTTCGCCAGAGACTGCATCTGGCATCCTCAAGGGTTGTCTTAAGACTGGCAATTTTGTCGACTACCTGCCCTATTTATACATTTATCCACAACGTCTTCTCTGTTATGGACAGTGCATAGAACATGTCGCGGATAAATGTATACATAGGGCAGGTAGTCGACAAAATTGCCAGTCTCAAGACAACCCTTGAGGATGCTGGACGCAGTCTCTGGCGAAACGTTGGGGAACTACAAGCCTCAAGACCACGGCCAACAGCCCGGAAATCTTCTACAAGATCATAACAACTCCGGCCGTGAAAGCCTAAATCAAATCACCTTATATTTACCTGCATATGTGAATTTTATAAATATCATATTACATTGTTTATAATTTGAGTGAATTTTTTGTAATTGTTAGTGCATCATTGCATTTTTATAATGCATCATCGTGTATTTCATTGTGCATTAAAATCCCTGCCCTACTCATCAGTCAGCCAACAGAGGGAGTAACAAAGCAACCTTATATGACCCAAGACCCTATATTTAATAGAAAATGTGGGTGTACAAACCGTCGCACAAAATTTTCAATCTTATTTCTTATGCCACTGATGCACTAAACACTTTTAAACATGTTTAAAACATTTTGCAACACTTTTAAACATCTTCCAATGTTGCAACAATCTTTTTTTATATTTATATATTTACGTAAAACATGGTCGTGCTACATTGCTTAATTGCTACTTTCTGCTATTTTTCCTCCTCTTCTTATATTGTTCCAACATTGCCACCATCAATAACCCAAAATACTCCAGATGTTGCCAACATCACTTCACGTTCCCTGGATTTCACCTACATTAGAGTAATTGATTTGTGTTACAGTAATTGATTTAGGTTTGGTTAGCTTTTACGTTCCTTGCTTACGTAAAATAAATTACCTCTTCATAACTGTTATTCTATGAAAAATTCAAAATGTCGGACAGTTATCACGTAAAATCATATTTCCACTAGTCCATTTCGTGTTAATTATACATATTTAGATAAGTTCTGGGAATTTTGTGTCAATGTTGGTCATACTGATTTCACATACATATACTGCCAACTGCTGGAGGTTGCATTTATCTTTCTGGGATTACATGAAGCACTAGTGCATGCGCACTGGGATTCTATAGAACTTAGAAGAATTTATGTGCAACGGTAAATACACCTTATCCGAAAATGTTAATGACATACCTTTGTTTATTGTCCAGCTGAGAGACAGCATCCAATAAACTGGAATGTTGCGCTTCGTTGACCTCATTCTCACTGTCTGAATTATCAGAGTTCTCCATTTTAGTAACCACCTGAAATCAAAAAGGAAAAGATGCAGACAAATGAAAGTTTTCAATGTGCAATCCTTTATAAAAAACATACAAGGAAGTATCAAATATAAACACAAATATATATTTTTCATAAGAAGGCAGCACATTTTCATCCTGGAACGTACAAGGATTAAAGTAGTTTCTTCTTTTATGTTTTTGACATCACCTGAATGTATAAGTAAATATAAATGAAGAGAAAAATTTATGCTTAAACTGGGATTTGCACCCGAGGTCTCTGATATATTCACCAGTGCTCTGCCACTGAGCTATTCAGGCATCTCAATTTAAACAAACACTTTTCTGACTTATGCTTTCACAGCCGGAGTTATTATGATGATCTTGTTGAAGATTTCCAGGCTGTTGGCCGTGGTCTTGAGGCTTGTAGTTCCCCGACGTTTTGCCAGAGACAGCGTCCGGCATCCTCAAGGGCTGTCTTGAGACTGGAAATTTTGTTGACTACCTGCCCTATTTATACATTTATCCGCGACGTGTTCTCTGTGCGGTCCGTTATTTCGTAAATTGTATCTGCCTTCTGGTTGGTTAGCATTAGGGTCTTCTATTGCACCAATGAGGTTGCAGTATGATGTTGTGGTAGATTGTTCTTGTAGTGGTTTACATTTGGCCTTTTTTAAGACTGATATCCATGCTTTGTTGACTTTTAACGATTCTTCCTTTCTATTGTAACTATTTTGATGTTTGAATATTTCAATGGCTTCTCGTTGCAGACGGGTAAAATAGTGTGTGCAGTTAGATAATATATGTGTTGTTGTATTGTACCATATGGTCAATATTGAACAACAGTGTGCATGCACCAGAGTTTATAGAACCAGCGATAACCCACAATCAAACCACATATCAATTATCATCTTCAATTACTATCCGTCCCTATGAAATTTAAATGACAAATATTTGCAATAAATCCCCAAATCTATGTTAAAAAATATATCAATAATATTAAAATTACCAAAAATTTATTAAAAATGGGCGTACACTTACTTATCACTCCCTAACGCTGATCCAACCAGCGATAACCCAAAACAGCGATAGAAAAATCATAGACTAAGTAAAATACTCTGTGGAGAAAATAGCAGTTAGCATCACAATATTGTCTAACAGTATCTTAATATTGTGATTTGCTTATTTAAATACTTCAAAATTGTCAAATTATGTTATAAAAATTGTTTGAAAAATCTAAAATATTAAATAATGTTAGTAAATACAGAAGAAGAGTTATAGTTTACAACAATATAACTGAAAAATCAAGCGCTAGTAGAAGTGCAGTTGAGCCATAAAAAGAGATATGGTGCGTTTGGATGTTTACGATAATGACTTTTTTTCTAAAATTCTGATTAACATTTCTAAACATTTTAGAACTGTAAATTCAAAACGTGATAACATAACCTATATGTTTTCTATTTTATTTTTATATATCGGACGTATAATTAAAAACAAAACTACTCGAAAAGTAATAAATAAGACTGATACAATACATATTCCTGTAACTATGTACTTACACATCAACTATGACAATTCAGTTCGCAACTTACTATAGTAATATGTACAACAAACACATTTTACACACACACAAAACGTAATCCCTATTTTACATGTGTTTTTCCGTGTTTTACCATGTTTTACACATAGAGAACGAACATTTATGATTGTCCATAGAAAACCGAAGATCGCCGAATATTATCCATAGAGAATGATATGGATAATCTCCATAGAGAACCAGGGGTGCCTTTTTAGTGGGTTTTCGCTGATAGAGAACCGGTCACCGTAGTAATCTAGTTCTCGTACATATATGGCAGAGCGATCAGCATTATTAGCTAATGGTGAATTATAATAAATTATTATGTTATATAAATTAAACATAAATATTTTTTTTTAAAGTGATCCCACAACAGGCCTCAGGAGGCCCTTGGGGTAGTAGGAGGTTAAGGCTCCCACTTTTTCTAGACAATCGGCACTTTATGTCAGCCGGGTTGTCAGCCTGCGTGACGGCCGCCTTTACCCCAGAACAAGCGTCTGGTACTCATTTCAGTTAGAGGCTGAGTCGACCCCAGGGCTATAGTGCCGCCAGAGGGTTTTGGTCAGTTTAAAAATCCTGACCCCAACGGGACTTGAACCCTCGACCCTCCGGCTTGTAGCTCAGTGCCTTAACCACTACGCTACGGCGTGCCCCCACATAAATATATATTTATTAATTCATATCATCTTCTCATACTTAATTTATTTACTTAATAAAGTGAAAAAAAAGCACTTGAATTTTACACCACAGCATTTAATACACATATCCATCCATAATAATTCTGCCCGAGGGCAGGTCTTTCATTGCAATCATAGCATTCTCATGCTATGCTTTGCAGCTTTACTAGGGAATTGTAGGTGTGGTAGCTTCCCGTTGTTTTCCACATCAGTGAAGGATGGTGATGATGAGAATAAGGATTATTATGAAGGCCATATGCTTCCGGGGACCGTTTGTGCCTTAATGTTTTCCTGACATTTGTCTTACAGGTGAGGAAAACCCCCGATAAAAAATCTCACCCAGAAAAACTGCACCAACCGGGGATCGAACCCGGGCCCGCTGCGTGACAAGGCAGCACGGTATCTCGAGATCACAGTGGTGGACAATACACATATAATTTTAAGTAATTTGCCAGCAATTTTTATAAGTTGCCATATTATACGCCACACATACTTCAACCTGTTGTATTTCCCGAGCCCTTCGATAGCGCAAGAAGAGCTCGGCAGCACAGGGTGACCACGTGCTCTCAAGCACGCTATCCCCTCCACCGAAGGCAAATCGTCGGCAATTGGCCGACAGCATAAGCAAGCGCCTGCTACGAGCATAACTTCTCTGACGGCATTTCTCTTTCAGGTCGTGGGTTTTTAACCCTCTGGCTCTCCAGTACCCAACAGACACTAGGCCTTAACATCAGCCCCTAGTTCGGCCTCTCTCCCAAGGTCTTTGTCAGGGCGCCTCCTTACCTGTGAACCAAAAATGTTCCTACCTAATAAGAACTCCCAACAGATAGGAATGGATATGTCAGTCTCAAGCCAGCATTCCGCGCAACCCATCGCGCAGCGAACGCGAAGCAAAAAATCAAAGAAACACGAAACAGTGGATAAATCATCAACTCAAACAAGTCCAGAAGCGTCCCCACTTTTCGTCTCCCTGTCTGTTGCCTCTCCACCTATTATTGGACGATAGACTGAAGACTCGGAGTCACGGGACCAGAGCTCCAGCGTGAATAACTACTTTCAGCTGCTGATCCGCCGAGTTTTCTAGACACAATTGGCAGCCTTGAACAAGGAGTTCAAATGCGAGTCTGGCACATTCATTTGTGACCTATCCAGACTCGACACAAGGGTGAGGCTATCATCAAGGATAGACCTCGACAAATATAAAAGGCTGCTTCAAGAACGAAATATCCCGTTTGTAGAAGGACCAAAAAAACGACTCCGAACAAGGAGAATCGTAATAAAAGGGCTTGACCCTCAATTGGATCCATCATATATACAGGAGGACTTAGAAAGTCTCGGGCACCGGGTCCTGAAAGTGTCAAACATGACATCTGCAAGGACCAAAGGCCCGCTGCCAATGTTCACGGCAGTCCTAGTAGATGGGACCAAAGCCCGCGAGGCGATCAATATATCCACTCCTTGCTTTCACAAAGTCAAAGTAGAGGAATATAGACGAATGCCGAAAAACAAGGAAACGCGTAATACACAGTCTCCCGCCCCAGAAAGGAAAAACCTAAAAATTGGAAAACAAATATCACTTCCTTGGCAGTCCCAGTCGAGTCAGCTCCTGCTGCCATGAAGGAAGGCACTGTCCTTATAGAGCCAGCGCTCCAGCACCAGTGCGCGCCCCCCAAAAAAACCAACAAGTCAGCTTCAGCTACCACAGTCATTGATAAAAACTAGGCAACATAAGACCCGGAATGTAAACAAGGCCTCACAGACCGAGGACCTGTGTCTGCTCGAAACCAGACACAAAAATCAATGCGTCTCTATAGGCACCCAAACTGCTCATGAGATGACGAATATTCCCACATAGGGAATAGATAAAGTATGCCACCCACCTTTGAAACCCAAATTGGAAAGTAGAAGAATAGGCACTACAAATATTTGCCTCTGTTGGAATCAATGCCCAACATATGAGCAAGAAACGGATGCAAAATTAATGCACAAATTCGGTCATATAGTAGATAGTGTCTACCATGAGAAACACATATGCCCAACTAACTAGACTTTGACATTAATTTGGAATGAAAATGACCAAATGTCGGATGGGACCTAGGCATTGTGGAAGGATATAGCTGCAGGAAACCTGATATACATCCACCCAAAAAGAAACGACAAGCAAGGGTACAACAGTTCGACAATGAATGGACAAACCCATAATGGTCGTAATGTCTGAGAAGACGATAACTATCATTTAGGCGATTTCGGTCGGCTATTCGCCTTAAGAACCGACCTAAAATGAGCCAAATAAGTTGTTGCCGGCTAGTCACCTCTAAGAGCCGAAGGCCCTGACCAATTTTGGCCACATTTCGGAACACGTTTATTAAAGTCAACCCTATTCTGCCAAGAGTTTCGATGGGTTCCCTTGGCGTTAAGATGTACCGAAATCAAGTTTTTGCTACATGGATCACGTCATACTGCGCAACCAATACGTCATCGTGTCTCCATTTCTTCTGTGATCTTAGTGAACAGTGCCAAATTCTCTCCTACGTACCCCCCCCAACCTTTCTTTATGCGCCGTGTGCTATCGCGCATCCTCCCCTCTCCTAGTGAACCCTCAAATAAGCTGCGCTTACTAACATCAAATAAGATCATCTGTTTGTTAACCAAAGGAGTCAAGTCGATATAGCTCGGAGGAGCTTGTTTTGTTTATTGGTCCCTTAGGCCAGGATGGGGCAACAAGGATCGTGTATCCTAGCCCTTGGTGAATGAAAGAGAGCACGTATGTTTCATAATTATTGTTTTGTTTAGATGATCAATAAGACTATTGTTTTCTTTTCTCAACTTATTTTCAATGTTAAGCTAACAATCTTTTATTTATTTGAATGTTATATCTGACTGTTTTTTTTACTCTTATTAAATATAAGTTATCTGGTTTTAATGAACTTCTGCCTATTGATTTAATAGCTAGTCATGTCAGATATGAGTATAAAGTTCAAAAGCTTTCTCAAGCGAATATGATTTCCTCTTTCCTGGAAACTTCCACGATTGTAATCTGTATAGCTTATAATATATTACATGCTTAATTTATTGAGGAAAGTTGAATTAATCTTTGTCTTTTATGGGCCCGGGCAAAGATATGTTAATTTCAGCTATCTATGTTCTCAACTCAAGGTAATTATCAACAACATTGGTACGATCCAGCACCAACACGCGATGCAATTAATGGTAGTAGATCGCGTGGATCTGGGTTCAAGTCTCGGCGCAAAGACAAATGTCGGAATAGGCCCATATCTCCCATCAGTAACTTAACACATTCCCAAAATATTATAAATTTATGGGCAATTTCACTAAATTATTCTCAAAAATATTAAATTTATATTCTCTTTAGATATATGAAATAGCCAATTATATTATTAAACAAGCTACTCTAGTAAGGTTTCGATAGTTCCGTTAGTGCTAAGGTGAATTCCCCTAGAACCCACCAGTAAATTCATTAATTTCCTATCGACCGGGTAAAAGTGAGTGATGAGAGGATTTCATTTTAATTTGGAGCTCCAGCTGCTGCACTGCTACTGCATTCGGACATATAAGCGTGAGAACTTCAAAGGGTCCACTACGAAAACATAGAATAAAAATACCAAATTCAAATTCGCGCCATACAGTATCCTTCGCAGTGAGACCAATGAGGCTCTCTGATTGGCTCACGGGATACTTTACAAAAAAAAATAATATTATCAACATAACACATTAATAATCAATCCCACTAGCAAAACCATGTGTCTAAAATATATAAAATATTATTCTCGGAAATAAAAACATGAAAAAATCGATCATATAAATACAGTATCCATCGAGGTGACCAAAGCGGCTCTCTGATTGGCTCACAGGATACTGCACAAAAAAAGCTAAAAATAACAAAATCAATAATTCTAAAAGACCAAAACACGACATTAATTAAATACAACAGCAACAAATATTCATTTAAAATATGTAAAACAACAAACTCGAAATTAAAAACATTAAAAGACCGGTCGCGTTTCTCGACCAATCAGCGCTGAAGCCAGCCTAGAGTGCTACTTACGAAACAAAGCTGCTCACCGACGCGAAATCCAAGAAAAACATAACAAAATAAAACATACTTCCAATCCGAAAATAATAATAAACAAAATTAAAATCAAAACCGTGGTCGGGAACTTGCTGCCGCTGGTCAATCAGCCAACCATCAACACCACGATTAATTACTACTACTAACTAGCCGGGACAAATGGACCATGTCTTGGAACCCGGGGCTTACAACACCGGTGAGCCGAAGAAATGCTCACCACCTATTTTAATAGCTGGTCGCAGGGCTTTTCACTCTACAGTTGTATTTCCTATCCGCACATTGAAATGATTATAAAATATGATGAGCTTGATGAAGATTTTCGGGCTGTAGGCCGTGGTCGTGAGGCTTGTAGTTCCCCGACGTTTCGCCAAAGACTGTGTCTGGCATCCTCAAGGGTTATCTTGAGACGCAGTCTTTGGCGAAACGTCGGGGAACTACAAGCCTCACGACCACGGCCTACAGCCCGAAAATCTTCATCAAGATCATCATAGCAACGCCGGCCGTGAAAGTCTACATGAATAATTAAAAAATAATTTTTTAATTCTATTTTAGGCTTATGCCTATAATTGTACATCAGGTTTATACCTTAAATAAATCAAACTCATATAGTGGTATCAAAGACTGGATTTTTATGTATATTAAATTTTTACTATATAGTAGTACATAACATTTGTTATAATAAAATACTATGTCGGCCGTGGACTAGTAGTTATGCTCCTTGCCTCTGGTCCCGAGGGTCGCGGGTTCAAACCCGGCCGGGGTCAATGGATTTTTTTAGGATGGAAAAATCCAAGGAGCAAGTCCTCCAGGAGGGACTTTAAGCCGTGGGTCCGGAGTCTGAAGATTTTTCAGGCTCGTAAAAGATCCTTAAGCCTGAATGAAAAGACCTCTAAGCAAAATTTACAGAATTTTCCCGTCCTAGTACTATCTTCGTTTCCTAGATGTCAGTATGAGGCGGAACGCTGACCACGGACCACTCAAATGACATCTATACGAAAACAAGTGTAACTAAATTAGTATGGTTCAAATTCTCCCCTGTAGGGGGAGAGCGCTTAAATCTCTGTTAAGGGAAACATGGGCTTACAAGAAAATAGAATACTATTTCTTTGTCCTAGCTTTGTTTTGTTATGATACATTTGTCTCTTAAAATGTACTAATTTTTTCTGTGTATGTTGAGGTTAATAGGTATAGTACCAATAATAAAGTAACTTCAGATACATCTTCATGTAAGAAGGTATATTGAATATATTTAAGACATACATCCCGAACCTAAATTAAGTTAATACTATTACTAAAAAAAGACCATATTAGAACAGGGCACAATATACATAACCTAACAGTTTTTTTTTTCTTTTCAAATAAATTTACTTATGATAAAATCAAATATAACATACCTCTCCTCATATTAATCTTCTAAGTAGATCGTGATTTCGGATCCATGTACTTTGAAGATTAATAATAATAATAATGTTTTATTTATTCTGACAGAGTTAAGGCCATAAGGCCTTCTCTTCCACTCAATCAGCACAAATACAAATAAATATTTGACAAATATAGATATACACTATACTAATTATAAACAGTTAAAGATACATTAAGGGTCGAATGTTTGAACGCATTAGACAGTAAAAGGCATTCTCTGCTGATAAAGTTTTATTCAAACACATTTTTCTTACTCAGAAATCTATTCACGCGGTAATAATTGTAAAGCTACCTGACAAGGTACCTTAAGATCGTAGCTCAAGATATAAACTTATGTGAAAATCCCGAAGGGAACCGATGTAGTTTGAAACTTATCCAAGATGTCGGACCTTGAAGACTTCGATCATGTTTTCGGTATACGGGGAGAAGAGGAATTTGATAGTCTACCAAAGAATTCAACTGGAAGAACAGGAGAATCGGCGTAATATTGCGCATCGCAGGCGTGTTTGTATACGGTATTATTTGCGGGATGCAAGCATAAATGCATTCCTCTATAGCAGACGAAAATAATGGAAGTGGTTTTATCGCTGAGAATTCTGGGTAATTCGTTGCCAATATTATGAAAACGTCAACATTCATGCATGACTGGTTAAGGCGGCCGTTAATTCGATCTCAGCTCACCAGTGATTGGAAGTAATTTGAGTAGAGAGTAATGTATTTGCATACGACCCTAAATGTAGCAATGTAAATTTCATGTACAAACATTTTATACAATAACAATAATAATACTTACGATAATAATAATAAAAATATGATAAATTATACAAGAAACATCAATTAATATATATACCTTACACTGGGTAATAATGAAGTCGAGGTTAGAGCAAATATAAATTTAGATTTCTTTTAAAAGTTGCCAATGTCCGGCAGCCCCTTATTTCTTGTGGTATGATACATTTGACTTTATCTTAAATAAACCTCATAGTCATTTATTCCTATAAAAGTTTAACAAATTTACTTATATTTTAGATGTTTAAATATTTTATATACAACTCTCAAAATACAGTCTTCTTGCACTTAAACAATAGATTTATGAGGTAAGAAAAAATCACAATTCATTTAATTATTATTACTTGAACCTCATAATGTTAAAAATTCCCAAATTTAATATATAAACTTAAACAATTATTTGTTGAACGTGACATGTTATATACAACACTATTTTATCGCCTGTGGTAAAAGTTGTTGTTGCCAATGCTTATGGAGTTGGACTTTCTCCATTCTCCTATGGGCGTCCCAATAATAACATGTGAGCTGAGATGGTAGGTCAGCATCAATCTTCATAATTGCTGGACATTTCAACAAATGTTCTTCATTCATGATGGAAGCATCATCTTTAAAAAGGGTCCAGTGTGGTGACGGATATACATTGATTCCATCAAGATGAGAGGCCAGACAGTCATGGCCCGTTAATAATCAGAAAAGCGCCACTGACTTCCCCCTAGGTAGATTACGAATGAAAGATTTGTCCTCCAGTAGTATTTTCCAGGCTTTATTTGTGCTTTCTTCTATATGTCTTTCTTTACAGGCTTGATGGACTTTGTGCTTAATCCAGATTTTCGTATTCTGGAGAGATACACTATTGTTATTTTTATTATTAATTTAAGACTTCTCACTGAAGGATAAATTATATTTGAAGAGAAAAATGTTTACCGAGACTCAAACCCGGGACCTTTGGCTTTCCGGGCCAAATGCTCTATCAACTGAGCTACCGAGGCGAGTTGCGATCTAGACGCAAATTTTTCTCTTTTATACGTTGCAATACTCTAGTGCCAAATGCTTTGAAACCATTGCTTGTAACTTTGCATATGGCGGCCTCTTAGTTAAGAAGACATTAATTGGGAATTTAACACTACTTTACAAAGCCAGTAGGGCTTTTATTGACGTTTTTATTATTAATTTAAGACTTCTCACTGAAGGATACATTATATTTGAAGAGAAAAATTTACGCCTAGACCAAGACTCGAACCCGGGACCTTTGGCTTTCCGAGCCAAATGCTCTACCAACTGAGCTACCGAGGCAAGTTGTGATCTAGACACATATTTTCCTCTTTTATACGTTATAATTCCCTCGCGCCAAATGCTTGGGAATTTAACATTACTTTATAAAGCCAGTAGGGCTTCTATTGATGTTTTTATTTTTAATTTAACACTTCTCACTGAAGGAAAAATTATATTTGAAGAGAAAAATTTTCGCCTAGACTGAGGTTCGAACCCGGGACCTTTTGATTTCCAGGCCAAATGCTCTACCAACTGAGCTACCGAGGCAAGTTGCGATCTAGACGCAATTTTTTTGTTTTATACGTTGTAATTCCCTCGTGCCATATGCTTTGAAACTGTTGCTTCTATCTTTGCATATGGCAGCCTCTTAGTTAAGAAGACATTAATTGGGAATTTAACACTACTTTATAAAGCCAGTAGGGCTTCTATTGATGTTTTTATTATTAATTTAATACTTCGCATTGAAGGATAAATTATATTTTTCTCTTCAACTTACAGTTTGAATAAATTAATCAAAACCTACTAAAATTAAAAGATTAAGACGGCAACAAATCAGGGATTATCAAATTGATTATAAAGATTGTGAAAAAAAAATACATAGGATAAACAAAAAGAAAATTTAATGCAAGATTGAAAGAACGCCTTAGAAATGTTAAAAATGGAGAAACAGAAAAATCTGCAATACCTGCACACACACAGAATTGAAACAAATCCAAATCACTAAAACAGTAAGAAAAATCTAAGGAATTCATAATTTGGGAGCAAATTTACATTTGCAAGAATAAAAAGAAAAACATAAATTTTGAAATTCCCGGAGAAATAAAAAAAAAAATTGATTTGGAAGTTCATCAGTCAGCTGGCAGAGGGAGCAGAAATCAATTTGCAGGATGGACAGCTACAAAACAGTTGGAGGAATTGACAATGTTGCACAGAAGCGACAAAACCTAGGTCTGCATAAAAATCAAGAAATATGAGGTGAGACAAAATTTCAAACTCAAATATTATTAAAAGAAACCTCATAGTGTTTTTCCTACATATATTTAATAAACAAAGAAATATTACAATCATATGAGGTAAGAATGTTAAAAATCATCATCATCATCATCCATGCAAGTATTAGGCCGTGTGGCCTGTTACGGTCTCAAAGAAGAATTTTCCATCCAGCGCTTTTTTGGACGTCCCAGTGATCTTTTGCCTTGGGGGCAGTAGCGAAGTGTGGCTTTTGGAATTCTATGAGACGGCATTCGTTGAAGATGGGTTTTCCAATTGTTCTGGTAATTTTGTATATGGTGAAGAATGGGTTCTACATCCAACTCTTCCATAATTTCCTCATTTATTTTACGGTCCCACTTTGTGTAGCCTGCTGTTCGGCGCATAAATCACATCTCATTTGCTGTTATTCGGCTTTCATCTCTTCTTCGTATTGTCCATGCTTCACTACCATATCTTAATACTGGTCTTGCGAGAACCTTATAAAGCCGTAATCTTGTGTTCTTCTGTACTAAAGATGGTTATACTGTTAATTATCCCCATTGTTTTTGTAAAATTTGTGATTTTCTTTGACATATCAACTTCATCTTGAAATGTTAAATTATAACCCAAATAATTAAATTTGTTTACTCGTCCTAAAATTTCATCATCCAAAACAATTTTGCTAGGTATAGGGTATTTCCCACAAAAGGCCATCACTTTAGTTTTCTTTGTATTGATTTCCATATTGTACCTTTTTGCAATTATATTAAAATTGTGTATAGAATACTGTAAAACTGTTTCTGTTGGAGCTATTAATACCAAGTCATCTGCAAAAAGCAAAGGGTCTATTTTATGGTTTAATGTTAAAAATACAAACTCAATTATTAAATTAAACCTCATAATGTTACTTCCTAATGATTTTAAAATATTACAGTCAACAGATCATCAGAAACGTCAATATAACAGGTAAAATGTTTCTCTGCAGTTGATACCATCCCATTGTGTCATTAGAGGGAGTGAAATGGCAGATTTGCTGGGACTCATATTCTTCAGACATCACCAAACATTATGTCTTACTCTAGAGCAGCTATGAACATCCGCTTCAGAGTGAGAGAAGCCTTCAGAACCTTTCTAGAGCCCCAAATGGCCGACAAACCTTGGAAAGTATTCATCCAAACTATACTCCAGATTGGTCTAGAAGAGTAGCCATTGCATCATTCCGTACTGCAACAGGACATGACTGCCTAGGTAAACACATTCATCGCCTCGGTCTTCTACCAACTCAACAATGTATCCTCTGCAACACTATGGAAGATATGGATGCTGATGACATGTGAACTTGTCCATCCCTAAGAAAAAGCAATTTCGTGGACAGATACTGGGAAGCCAGGGAAAAGATGATGAACCTTTTACAATCTTTCTTGTTATTGCTATTGTTGTTTATCTCCAGGCATTGTTGGCTAATGATAGATGTCAAACGCCACTGCACTTGAATAAAGGTTTTGAATCCAATCGAATTAGAAGAAGGATGTTGCGACATGTGTTGCATTAGTTTTGCCAGTGCGGCTGGCTCAGTCGTATTTGGCATGATCTGCATCGACTACAGATCTAGTTCACTTTGTCTCCACTTGGAGGAGCCTGAGTACAGCACCCAACATTTTATGTTGGTCATACTATTTGCTTCTGTTATGGCTACCAACATTGTCAGTGCTGTGTCCAGGTCTAGCATGTCCACATGTGACTCGCTCTCAGTGTGTGCCTGGCCATCTATGTCGACGGTCTTGTTTGTATAGAGGTCTGAATACCTCAGTGCTAGCTGTTCCATCGAGGGCAATGGTTTTGTTTTGTTGGAGGTTGAATACATCACTTGTTAACTAGGCCGTCTATTAAGATAGCATTGTTTGTAGGCCAAGGCTTGGAATGCCTCGTGGTCCCTCGTTGTAGGAATATGAACATTCCGACCAAATGTGTGAAGTTGTCTCTAATATTAATTCTGTTTTTAGTAATACTAATAAAACTTATTTATAGTCGCCAAAGTGTTCTCAAATTTCCAATTTCTACGTGAATACATTGTTCTACAAATTCTTTTCTGGACATAAAATCCCAGCGACCTATCAGAGGACCTTTCGAAAGTTAATTCTAAATTTAGTCGTGTTGTGGGTTTGTTAATTCGATCAACACAGGATATGAGGGGAGGTGATAAAGAATTTATTTTCTTCTTCTTCATCCAACTAAGTCTTGGGCCTATAGGCCTGTTACGATATCCCTGATGTATTTTGTATCCAGCATTTCTTTGGATGGCCCAAAGATATCTTCCCTGTTGGACAATAATGAAGCATGGCAAGAATTTATTTTAAATTTATTAAATTTTTACACAGATTGTTCATAAGTTTATTATGGGAAATAACTTTGAAATAATTTTGGGAAATAGTTGAAATTCTGGTGAACAGACCTGATCTCAAGGTTCATCAAATTTGTGTTGAGTTGTTTTTGACTCACCTCATACTTCTTAATTCCTTCACAGACTCGAGTTTTGTCACTGCATTTGTGACATTCTCAATGCTTACATCACAATCACAACTGACGTCCAACGGTTACATCAAATTAACACCAGATGGCAACTTTGTAGATGAAGATTCAAATCCATTAGTCGATGTCATGGCTAACGATGAGAGGGAAGCCTCTTGAAAACTGCAGTTCCATGTTTGAGAAACATGAAGTATGAGGTGAGATAAAATAAGAATTGACTCATTCATAATATTTTACTGTATTTGTAAAGTTTTGCAGTTTCACATACAAATCATAAATTATTTATTTTTCAAACAAATTATTAATCTTTTATACAGCTTACGGACACAATTTTGGAAGCTCTGACTTTCATATTATTCTTGTACTTCATTGTTCTTTACATAATTTATCATATTATGGACATCTTCCAAGTATCCTTCCGTTAATATCGGTACATCCTGAAACAAACAAAATAACTTAATGTAAATATAACAGGCACCTGGTGATTCATGGCCCTGCTTTGTCAGCTTGTACTGGGAGGCTCGAGAGATTCTGGTCATTGGAAAGTAATAGTGACCATGACTCTCTTTCATTCCCCATTCTTTCCAACCATTCTCATAAGTAATGCCACGAGTGATTTCCAAATTTATCTAGATAATCTGGAAATCAAGAGTGGCATTTGTTAGGACTATTTACCGAATAAAATTAAGCTGTTTACTCACAAATCATTATTTAACTATAGTTATTTTAAAATATTTTTATATTTAACGTAAACGGCGATGTTTGAAAACAAATGAGAAACGATTGGTACGCTTCATTTGCTTCTTTTGTTCGATCACTGCAACCAGATCATAATATTATTTATTGCCAAAAGATCACAATGTTGTATGAATGCACCCTAGTGCAGAAATTTATAACCAACGATATTAATTAATTTCTGATGTCCTATGATGTAAATATGTTAATTATATTTTTCTGCTATGTCATTTCCTGGAAAATAATTTGTGTAAGAAAGTGCAAACAGTGGTTTCTTTTTTTTTTGTGGTATAATCAATTGTTACAAATTTTTTTTATATTATCTCTCGCATGCGTTATGTGTTGACATTCATGCACTATATATACAATCGGTAGCCATATTTCTTAGAGAGAGACAGTCACTGTAAAATAATGCTATGACCTATTCAGAATGTTAAAAAGGAGATGCTTTTTTTATTATGATAAACTTTAGTTGGTAAATTTTAGGCAAAACATGACTGTGATTGGTTGTAAATAAAAAATCATTGAAATGTGATTGGTCATTGACTCCCATTTGGGGTATAGTCTGTATAATTCACCTCTCCCAAATCATGATTCCATAGCATAGATAAGCTACAAACTGAAAGGTCAAGGGTTCGAGTCCTGGTGGGATCAGAATTTTTAAACTTACCCAAACCTTCTGGCAGCACCGTGCCCCTGGAGTTCACTCAACCTCTAACAGAAATGAGTGGAGGACTCTCCGTTCTAGAGGAAGGCGAGCTGACAACCCAGTTGACATCAAGTGCCAATTGTATAGAAAAGGTAGGAGCCTTAACCCTTAAATTGGAAATGTACTCTAAAACATGCATTGCTTTAATTTATATAATATTGTTTATAAAACAATATAAAAACAAATGAGAAGAAATTATAAGAATTATGTTTAAAGGAATATAGAAGTATGAGGTAAGAAATTAATCACGATTTATTTAATTCTTATGAATTGAACCTCATAATGTTAAAAATTCCCAAATTAATATATAAAAGAGAAGAAATTACTTAAATTTGTGTCACATTTCATAGTAATGTACAAGAATAACTTATAGTTTCTATGATTTTGTTTTCATTGCGGTCAGAAACATTAAAATAAACCACAAGAAATGATTGTTTCACAAATTTAACGGTGAACCTTCTATTACCCCAAGGGTCTCCTGAGGCCTGTAGTGGGATCACTTTACCTTTTACCAAATTATGGTAAAATTTTAGTCTCCTGCCTCATTCTTGGGCTACCTATTGAACACTTTCCCTCTGGTTTTGCTACAAGGAGTTTCCAAGTCCCTGTTTCATTCTTCATTAAGTCCTTCCCATTACAGTCTACAAGACTTAATTTTTCTTATTACATCTGGCTTCACATAAAAATCATGAAGCTCACTGTTAAGTAATCTTATCCATTCACCTGTCTGATCATCTCTTTGCTCCGCAAAATATTCCTAAGAATATTTTATATTTGAAGAGAAAAATTATACATTCAGATTGGGGTTTGAACCCAGAACCTTTGGCTTTCTAGGTCAATGCTCTGCCACTGAGTTACCTGAGAAACTCCAATCTAAATGCAAATTTTTCTCTTATATACTGTTAATTCCCGATCACCGAATGCTATGAGCACTTGCTCGATCACGCAAATGGTAACTTCTTGTTTAAGAAGACATTTATTGGGAATTTAAACACTACTTTATAAAGCCAGTAGGGCTTCTTTTGAAGTTTTTTATTATTAAGTTTTTTTTATTATTAATTTAACACTTCTCACTGAAGGATAAATTATATTTGAAAAGAAAAATATGGAAAATATAAATTTCAACAATGGAGAAGAACTAAAACCTAGTATTGAATGCACTTATTTAGGAACAAAATTAGACCATTCAGACGATAACACAGTGGAAATTAAAAATAGAATCACACAAACAAAACAAGCAATAAATGCTTTAAACTCTTCAAAGTTAAAATTTTGGGAAACTCTGTTTGGTGGAGCAAAAATATTACAAAAAATAGACAAATATATCAAACCATAATTCAGAGCATTTTAACATATGGTGCTGAAGTCTGGCAAATTCCTACCAGGGAAATGAAAAGAATTTTAAGTACAGAAATGGATGTTTTAAGAAGAACAGCTGGAAAATCTAGAATGGATAGAATATGAAATAAAGAATTAAGGGAAATTATGGGTATACAAGAGGAGTCGGACATCATAGACATTATAGAAAAGAAAAAGATTACAGTGGTATGGCCATGTCAAAAGAATGCCAGAGCAAAGATTGCCTAAAATTGTTATGGAATGGATCCCAATAGAAAGGAGGAAGACCGAAGAAAACTTGGATAGGGGTACAAGCAGCTGTGAATATCAGAGGATTGGAAGAAGATCAATGGATGGACAGAGAGGAATGGCGTTTGGTTTCCGGAAGACGGCGGCAGCTGCCATGATACTGGATGATGATGATGAAAAATTATATGCTCAGACTGGGGTTTGAACCCAGGACCTGTGGCTTTCTAGGCCAAGAACTTTATTTTCGAATACTCGTAATCTTTTTCTTTTCCTCTTCCTCTTCCAGGATGGGCTACCAAAAAGGGTTTTGGAATGGAAACCTGAGGGAAAACGTGGCAGAGGAAGACCTCAAACCTCCTGGAGTCAGAGAATATATTTATACATGAAGGAGAAACATCTACAACCAGGAGATTGGATGGACTGACAAAATTGGCTATTAGGAATCGGGCAATGTCAAAGACATTAATCAACCAATGATCTATCTATCTTTTTTCTCCTCCCTTAAAGTAAGAGTTGATATGACTCACCTCATCGTTAACAGCAGAGCTGTCTGTATTGTAGAGATAAGGAACCATAGCAAAGTGTCTGTTCAAGTTCAAAGCTTTGTTAGGCACAACGTATGTAGAAAGCTTTTCCAAATATTTATCAGGTACATCCGTGAACAAGTAGCCACATCCATCTTCAAAACACTGAAATAACATAACATTAGATGATTAATATAACACAATAGATAACGGTTATGAAGAAAATATGGTACACAAGAAAATAAATAAACGTAAAAGACAAAAATTAATTAATGAAAGCACACTTATAAAAGAAACAGAAAAAATAAAAATTCAAGAAATTCACTTACCATCCATTGAAACACCATAAATTTCAAAATGTTTAATATAAAATTAGCACCGAAGAAAGAATACAGCCTTAGAAGGATAATTAAAACCAATAAAAATGAAAGAATTGAAGAAGAAAACAAATCAGGAATTTATCAGATCAAATGCAGGGATTGTGACAAAATTTATATTGGAAAAACAAAAAGAAATTTGAAAACAAGGGTGAAAGAACATCTTAGAAACGTCAAAAATGGAGAAGTGGAAAAGTCAGCAGTAGCTGCTCATGCTTGGTCCGAAAAACATTCAATTGAATCAAAGCCAGTCTAATTAAACAAATAGACAAACAAAAGAAACTCACGGTTTGGGAAAAGATCCACATTCAGAAAAAAAAAGGAAAACTTACGAACTTCAAAATTCCCGCAAATTCTAATCTGATCCAGAGGTTCATCGGTCCACCAACAGAGGGAAGAAGAAGAGTTTCTTCCGATCGACATAACATCAGTCGCCAAAATAGTACTGAAGATGAGACCGTTATGGTCTCAAAATCGCGATCTACTTAGAAGATTTGTATGAGGAGAGGTAGGAAACATTTGATTTTACCATAAATTAAACCTCATAGTGATTAATTCCTGTAAACGTTAAAGATTAATTTAACATTTAACACTTCTCACCGAATAAAAAATTTAATTTGAAGACTTGTGAACGTTACCATGAGCTGAGAAAATTTTAAAAAAGAGAAAAAACACATTATAAAAATAGCAAAAGATAATGGTTTTCAGGAAAAGATGAATCATAAGGAAATAAATAAATAAAAAACCAAAAAGTGATAAATGAAATAAATGAATTACAACGTATATAAGAGAAAAATTTGCATAAAGATCGTAACTCGCCTCGGTAGCTCAGTTGGTAGAGCACTTGGCCTGGAAAGCCAAGGGGTCCCGGGTTCGAGTCCCGGTCTAGGCAAAAATTTTTCTCTTCAAATATAAATGAAAGTACTTTAATGACGAGTGGAGAATATATTTTTAACAACTCACCTCATAAAATTTAAAATTTCTTTGAAACCAATGGTTTCAGACGACTTCTCGTCCCTCTTCAATCATGACTGAAGATTCAAATTTCTTTGATACCAAAGAAATTTGAAATTTGATGAGGTGAGTTGTTAAAAATATGTTTTCCACTCATAATTAATTATATAACCTCATAATATTTAAATTAATATAGGAAGTATGATTGAAGAGGGACAAGATATTGTCTGAAACCACCGGTATAAAAAAATGTGAAATTATATGAGGTGAGTCGTTAAAATATATTCTCCACTCACTATTAATAACCCCATAATGTTTACTTCCCAACATTAATTTAAATATAATGAAATTACTCTTCAGACAGATAAAGAAACTAGTCAAATATTCAAGAAATTTACATGCCATCATTTAGTATTCAATCAGTTTTAAAAATATTTCGTCAAATTTAACATTAAATTAGCACTGAAAATGATTACAGTTTGAATAAATTAATCAAAACCAACAAAAATGAAAGGATTAAAGATGGCAAGAAATCAGGGATTTATCAAATTGATGGTAAAGATTGTGAAAAAATAAACATAGGGTAAACAAATAGGAAGTTAAACACAAGGTTGAAACACTCATCTCATATTATTGTTCTTATTTGAGTAAAAACTAGTTTCAGAACATAGTTTCTGTTCCATCCTCAGTATCGTCATGACCGTTGTTCTGTCGTCTTGAAGAGCTGTCCTTCGCTCCTTCCATTGGCTGACTAAAAAACCTCGAAACCAGGTCATTCTCACCGGGAATTTCAAAGATCATCAATTTCTTCTTTTTGCTTTTTATTAGGTCTAATGAGAAGATAAAAGAAGAAAACAAATCAGGGATTTATCAGATTAAATGTGAAGAATGTGAAAACTAGAGTGAATGAACATCTCAGGAATGTCAAGAAAGGGGAAGTAGAAAAATCTGCAGTGGCTGCCCATGCATGGTCTGAAAAACATCTTATCAAGAAAGAAGCTAAATTATTAAAACAAATACAAAAACCAAAAGAACTTACTGTTTGGGAAAAGATCTACATTCAAAAGAGCGAAAAGAAGAAACTGATGAACTTTGAAATTCCCGGGGAGAATGACCTGGTTTTGAGGTTTTTCAGTCAGCAAATGGAAGGAGCAAAGGACGGCTCTTCAAGACAACAGAACAACGGTCGTGACGATACTGAGGTTGGAACGAAACTATGTTCCGAAACTAGTTTATAGTCAAATAAGAAGAACAATATGAGGTGAGTGATAAAAAATTCTACCTTAATGAATATACCTCATAGTGAGAATTCCTAAAATAAGTAACCGAATATAACAGTTATGTGACGGTACCTTGGATTTCATGAGGCAGTAGTTAAAGTCTGCGAGGTACATCTGCTGGGTATCAATCTCAGAACTAAACTTCTTAACAATCTTCAACCTTTTCAAGCGCGGGTAAACTTTCTCATAGCCCAACAGAAGTCTGCAAGCCCGAGACAGCATTAATGTATTCCTGGTGATAAAACCATTATAGATAACAATAGGTGGAGCCACCGTCCACATTGGGAGATCATAATACTCCTCCAATGACAACACCTGCAATATACAATAATTATGTGATAACCAAAAAAATAATATTCAGAATTTAGGATAAAAAATTACAAACAGGAATGAGATGCAGAAAGAAATTAAACTCTGGCAAAGCATGCTATTATGCGTTATACTGTTACTCGTCATCCCAACTTCTCTAAAAAAAGATACGTTAAAATTAATCTCTTTGGATGTTATATTTTAAATTAACATGTTCCAGAATTGAATATAGTTTTATTTTAGAAAGAAAAATTATGTTCCCGGTTTTCTTTCTAAAATAATCTCTTTGGAGTTTTTTTAAATATCCCCTGAGTACAAGTATAGTACTAACGTTCTGCAGGGTTAGTCCTTTGAAGGGACTGTCTCCTTAAAGCCTTTTGACTTGCTTCCTTATGTTCCCCACAAGGAGGGTTGCCTCTTGCATCTTCTGCCATTAAGGACTTCACTCTTGTTAAAACTAAAGATATATGAAACTGGTATTCTTCTAGTTGTATTATATTGATTGGCCGCAGTGGACTAGTGGTTATGCTCCTTGCCTCTGGTCCCGAGAGTCGCAAGTTCAAACCTGGCCGGGGTCGATGGATTTTTTAGGATGGAAAAACCCAAGGAGCAAGTCCTCCAGGAGGAGAATAAGATGAGACCCATTGTTAATAATATTGGCTCACCTTGTTACAGTTTGACAAAATGGCTTACCAAGAAATTTAATGAATTACCAAGTAACTTTGTTGGTTACATCTTCAGTAATTTCATCAACATTGTTGTTTGTATTGAAGTACTGCTTCATACTCCCTCTATTGTCTATCAACAGAGGGTCATGAAATCACTGAAGATGGAACGAACAAGTTTTTGAAACAGGTTTAGTTAGAAATCAGAGAATGGGGTGAGGCGATAAAATTTTCTTAATTTGTTAACCAATTTACTTTCTTTGATAAAATAAGATATATAAATAAATAAATATCCTCAATTCATGTCCAACTCAGGATCGGGTCGAGGAATGAGATGAGATGAAGCCCCTATATAGAGGTCTGTGAACGATAACGGTGTCGACCGACCATGCCTGACGCACCATCACGGGGGCAGATGAATGAAATGAAACAAATTGGATGAAATAAGCATTGACAAATGATGGAATGTAATTGTGGCAGGAGATCGGGGTTTTTCTTCACCTGTAAGATAATGTCAGGAAAACTTTAAGGCCCAAACGGTCCCCGAAATCATATGGCTATCGCAATAATCATCATTCATATTCATCTTAGGTTAAGCTTAGGATTAGGGACTCTCCAGACGCACCACTATCATCATCGCCCATTATATCATCGGGGCAACGTAATCCTGGCTTCCAGGCGCCCCAACCTCAGAAGTGGGTTACAAATGTACCATGCCAGGAGAGAAACCAGGAATGTCGAAAGACAAACCTGCGGCATTTGAAAAAAAAAATGATGGCAGGAGAAAACAAAAAAAAAAAAACCTGCCCAAGCTCCGTTTCGTCCACCAAGAAACCCACATGGAATGACCAAGATTCAATCTCGGGACCCCAGCAGCGAGATGTGAGCTTGCATCACGGAGCCGCCTTCTTTGATTAAATGCCTCACAATTTTAAATATTTAAAATGATTTGTTGATTTTTATCCATGTGAGATGTTTGTATAAATGTTACCATTTCAAAGAAGTTGAAGGTCTGATCAAGTAGTAAGTAGTTTCCTTGTTCCGTTATTAATCCTTGCTGACAGAGGTCACTAGTGTATTGTATTACACACTGCAGCTTTTTCACATCCATGTCATCTGTCTCATGTTTCAGGAACACATGTTCAGTATGTTTATGTCTCAATATCTGCAAACAAATACAACTAAATCAATTATTAATAATTAAGTGAATCGTGATTTTTTCTTACCTCATACATCTATGTTTCTTTAAACACAGCACTGCAGTATCGGCGACACTTTGTCGTCATCGTCAGCTGTTAAATATAATAAATTTGGGAATTTTTAACATTATGAGGTTTTATTAATAAGAATCAAATGAATCGTGAATTCTTCTTACCTCATACTTCTATGTTTTTTTAAACACAGCACTGCAGTATCGGCGACCATTGTCACCATCAGCTGTTTTCACGACTGTCAATTTTTTCTTTTGCCAGTAATTATCCAAACTGCCATCTGGTGTCCTTTTGAAGGTATCATTTTCTAAACTGCCATCTGTTGTATTTTTGAAGAACTTTGTAATCAAGCTTGGTTCATGGTTCTAGTATGTTTTTTTTTTAATATATATTTTTTCCCAAACTGTTAAATCCAAAGGTTTGGATAGATGTTTCAAAAGTTTTGCTTCTTTTTCAATTCTATGATTCTATTAAACTATATGCTGCTATAGCTGATTTTTCCATTTTCTCCATTCTTCATGTTTCTAAAGTGTTCTTTTTTTACGAGTTTCCAAGTTCCTTTTTGTTTTTCCTATATATATCCAATTGCAATCTTTGCAATCAATTTAATAAATTCCAGATTTTTTTGTTGTCTGGGGTGTTAAATTTTATTATTAGTTAACAGAAAAAAAATATAGAAGTATGGGGTAAGAAGAATTCACGATTCATTTGATTCTTACCAATTATAATTATTCTTATAAGTTTCTTAAATAAATTGTTTTCTCTACAAACTTGCAAAATTTGTATTAAAGCATACCATCAAAATGAATGAATGAATGATTGAGTCAATTCTTATCTTACCTCACTTTTTATGTTTTTTTAAACATGGGAACTACAATTTTCAAGAGGACATCCCTCTCATCCTCAGCCGATATTATGACTACCAGATTATCGTTGGAATCTTCATCTATAACATTGCCATCTGGTGTTGATTTGATTAACTTTGAGATCAGGTCCTGTTCATCAGGAATTTCAAAATTCAAGGATCTAAATGTGTTCTTCTGAATATATATCTTTTCACAAACTGTCAATTCCAAAGGTTTTTCCAAATGTTTTAAAAAGTTTAGCCTCTTTTTCAATTTTATGACTCTCCAACAAACTACGTGCTGCAATAGCTGATTTTTCAATTTCACCGTTTTTAATATTTTTAAAGAACCTCATAATGTTATTTCATGTTTTTTTTTTTACACGCTTTATATTAGCTTGACCTGTATCTATGTAACAGAATCTTTCAACACGATTTTCACCCATTTAAAAACATTGGTCAACTTGAAACTTTGTATACTTGTAAAAGACACATGACAATACAATAATTTTATAAATTTTTTCTAAGATCCTGGCCAGGATCATCAGGGCATCAAAAAAATAAAGACCGGTATAATAGGTTGCATACTTACTGACTTTTTAGTCAATCGTTGTAAGAAATTAATATTATATCCTCTGGTAGCTCAGTTGGTAGAGCGGTGGACTGTAGTGGGATATAATTTCAGTAATCCATAGGTCACTGGTTCAAATCCAGCCCGGATTGATGGTAATATTATTTTTTTTATAGATAACTCTAGTTTTATTCTAGATGAGTTCGAGATGATTTTTTTTGTTGACCACTTTAATTTTATCCCAAGCGTGTTGGAAATTAAAATTATTTTTCATTTTTTAGTTCGGTTTTCTAATAAAGCGTGTTGTTTTAGTTTTTTAAACTATTATTTATTTATGGTTATTTTCCATATTTAACTATGAATACCATCAAATATTTAAAGGATAAAGAAGGCTTACAGCTGAATAGTATTAAAAACAGTAAGTTTATGCTGATGATGTAATATAAGCCGACAGCAAGGAGACACTTAGGGCCAACACACACACTCTATTGAGTAAACACTAAGAAATTAGGGCCGGAGTTAATAAATATCATTAAAACTAAAAATATGGTCACACATAGAAATACATTATATAATGAAAATGCACAGTTAATGACAAATGTGGGAAATTTTGAAAAAGTGGCTGAATTTAAATACCTATAGTCCAGGCACTGAGTCTGGCTCTGACGCTTTCACGACAGTGTTGCCGATATAGATATTCAACACGAGGAGCTGCTTTATGTATACGGTTAGCAGAAATACAGCTGAAAACATCTCAGCAATTTCAAACCTTACTAGCGCGCTATAGCGGCATCAAGATCAGTGATTGTTTGTGGCAGATGTCCTCTCCCACTTCAAATATTCCCTTATTGGCAGCAGAGAGCGAGTTTCTCTTTTTACCCCTCGTACTGCCTAAACGTCAGAGCTGGAGTTCCAGCAGCTGGACTTTAGGAAGGATAATTACAAACAGCCCTGTCAGCCTGGGATTTGGACCTAAGACATCTAGCTTTTTATGCTAATGCCCTACAATTATGCCGTTCAGACATTCCCATGCAACAATTTGTCTGTCTCATATATAATTCTCTCATCTGACTGCTTCTAAATCAAGAAGGCTTAGGGTCGTATCTATGAATGCATTAGACCGTAAAAGTTGTTCTCTGCTGAGAAAGTTGCATCCAAATACGTTTTTGCATATTCAAAAATCTGTCATGCGATAATAATTGTCAAAATCCTTAAGCTACCTGGCGAGGTGACTTTGCAGAGAACGAATCATGAGCAACCCGATGGGAACCGATGTAGTTTGAAACCTTGCCGCGTATCTTGCTGCTTTATCCAAGATGTCGGACCTTGAAGACTTCGATCATGTTTTTGGTATAGGCGGAGAAGAGGAATTTAATAGAGTCTACCAAAGAATTCAACTGGAAGAACAGGAGAATCGGCGTAATATTGCACGACGCAGATGTCGTTGTATACGGTATTATTTGCGGGACGCAAGCGTAAATGCGTTCCTCTAGCAGACAAAAATAACGGAAGTGGTTTTATCGCTGAGAATTCTGGGTAATTTCTTGCCAATATTACAAAAACGACGACTTTCATGCATGACCAGTTAGTGGGTAGCTAATTCGATCTTTGCATTTGCTCACGGAAAGTCAGCTCACCAGTGATTGGAAGTAATTTGAGTAGAGACTAATGTTGTTTATTTTTTATTATTTCAATGAAGTATGAGGTGAGTGAAATAATAAAAAATAAACAATATTAAAGAACCTCATAGTGTTATTTCCTATCTACATAACTTAATAAAGTTGGCTATCAAGTCATAGGAAAACAAGAATAACGTAAACAACTGGAACAAGATGGCGGCTTCAAACATACAACATTTCAACGAACATTTTTCGAAAACTAAGATAGAAATTAAAAGATATTTGAAATTAAAAGAACTTAGAAACAAAAGAGCTGCAGATATCAAATTCATTAATAAATGTTTAGAAAATAATATCACTCCAAAATTTGTCCGGAAAATGAAAAAAAAAAAATGAAGTATGAGGTGAGTGAAATAATAAAAAATAAACAATATTAAAGAACCTCATAGTGTTATTTCCTATCTACATAACTTAATAAGAGACTAATGTATTTGCATGCGGCCCCTAATGAAGTGAAGTATTTGTACATGAACTCACCAGATTATGGACCAGCTTGTTGAGCGTTGCAACAACTGCACACTTGACATCAACAGCGCCTGACAGGAACATGGTGCGAATGTGAACCAATACCAGCACATACAATTCTGTGCAACAAATAATAATAGTATAAGAAGTCGATAAAAGATCCAAATCACCAAATTAAAATTTAAAACAGCCAACCAGTTTCAATATCAAAGCTATCATTCTATTAACTAAAGAAAAACAAATTAAAATAGGCCTCCAATCTAAACACGCATTTTTTTCTTACACATAGTTAATTCCCTAACCCCAAATGCTACGAGCCGTTGCTATGATTTTTGCAAATGGCGGCTTCTTTATTAAGAAGACTTTTTATTGGGAATTTAAACATTACTTATAAAGCCAGTAGTGCTTCTTTCAATGTTAAGAGAAAAATACGTTAAAATTCGTCGGAGAACATATTGTTTAAACAACTCACCTCATAGGATTCATGCTTCCATGAAATCGCGATATCGTGGAAGCATGAATCCTATGAGGTGAGTTGTTTAAACAATATGTTCTCCGATGAATTTTAATGATTATACCTCATAATGTTTACTTCCCAACATTAATTAAATATAGAAAAATACATGTTTAGATTGGAGGCCTAGGTAGCTCAGATGGAAGAGCATTGACATAGAGAGTCAAAGGTCCTGGGTTCAAACCCCAGTCTAGGCGTATATTTTACTTTTCAAACATAATTTGTCCATCATTAAGATGTTTAAAAATGGGTAATATTAACATTATTATATGAAATTAATTTTGGGAAGTAAACATTATGAGGTTATATCATTTTCGATATTCCGGTGGATAAAAATTTAATTACAAAGTTTATAATCCCAACGAAAGATGGCAGCACAAGAGATGATGTCACTAAAGAAATCAACAATCACGGAATTTCATCAGTGGAAGCCATGACTGAAGAAGGACATGATATTGTCTGAAACCGTCGGTATCAAAGAAGTTCGAAAATGTATGAGGTGAGTCGATTAAAATATGTTCTCCACTCACTATTAATTATTATGAGTTATTTTTATATAATAAATTTGGGAATTTTAACATGAGGTTTTATTAATAAGAATCAAATGAATTGTGAATTCTTCTTACCTCATACTTCTATGTTTTTTTAAACACAGCACCGCAGTATCGGTGAAAAAACATAGAAGTATGAGGTAAGAAGAAATCACGATTCATTTAATTCTTATAGATATTCTGTGTTATAGAATTTTTTTTATATTACAAAACACAGATGAACATACTTTTTTAGAGATAACCTTTGAATGTATTTTGCTTGTCCTGAAAAGTTTGGTTTCTTGACTTAAGTCCATTATACCACGAACCATAGAATAATAAATGAACCTTTGTATGATGTGATGGAGATCCACTGTAACAGACGTAGCACTTGGTCCCTGTAGTCCTGACAGTCCCACATATACAGGTACTTAGCAAGGAACCTGGACACCACAGGAACACCTTGTTGCATGTAATCCTGCAGCTCTGCTACACGCTCCAGGAACTTCTCCTTCTCTTTATACGTATAATCACCTTCCTGATCTATAAACACTAGAAAAAACACAATCTACTCTAAGACAGCAGAAAACTTTACAAATATTTGAGAATCTAGTAAACAGATAAATGATACAGATAAAAAAAATTCTAAACATAGGCTCAATTCTGGAAATGCATGCTATTATGCATTGCAGAGACTCTTGATGTCCCAACTCCTTTCAAAAAACGTTAAACTGAAAATATATAAAACTATTATTCTACCAGTTATATTATATGGGTGCGAAACATGGACTCTTACTTTAAGGGAGGAAAGGAGATTACGGGTCGCATGTTTGGACGCATTAGACAGTAAAATGCCTTCTCTGCTGAGCAAGTTGTATGCTAATACGATTTTGCTTACTAAGAAATCTGTTCATGCGATAATAATTGGTTAAATTTGTAAGCTACCTGCGGAGGTACCTTACATGAGCAACTCAAATTAAAATCCCGAAGGGAACCGAACGGGAACCGATGGTAATCGATGTACTTTGCTGCTTTATCCAACATTTATCCAAGATGTCGGACCTTGAAGACTTCGATCATGTTTTCGGTATACACGGAGAAGAGGAATTTGATAGAGTCTACCAAAGAATTCAACTGGAAGAACAGGAGAATCGGCGTAATATTGCATGTCGCAGACGTGTTTGTATACGGTATTATTTGTGGGATGCAAGCATAAATGCATTCCTCTATAGCAGACGAAAATAACGGAAGTGGTTTTATCGCTGAGAATTCTGGGTAATTCGTTGCCAATATTACGAAAACGTCGACTCTCGTGCATGACCGTTAAGTCGGCCGTTAATTCGTTCTCAGCAATTGCTCACGGTGAATCAGCTCACTAGTGATTGGAAGTAATTTGAGTAGAGAGTAATGTTCTAACATACGACCCTACGAGTATTTGAGAATAAAGTTCTTAGGAAAATCTTTGGTCCAAAGAAAGATGAACAGACAGGTGAATGGAGAAGACTACACAACAATGAACTACATGGTCTTTATAGGAAACCAGATATAATAACAACAGTCAAGTCTCGTAGACTGCGATGGGCAGGACATGTTGCACGTATGGGGAATGAAAGAAGTGCATGGAAGCTTCTTGTAGGAAAGCCGGAGGGAAAACGCCCAGTTGGTAGACCAAGATTGAGGTGGGAGAACAACATTAACTATGATTTGAGGGAAGTAGATTATACAGGGAATGATTGGAAAGCATTAGCTCAGGATAGGGATGTATGGAGAGCTTATGTCCGCGCAGCCATGAACCTACGGGTTCGATAGTGCCAGTGAGTAAGTAAGTAAGTAAAAAAAAATTCTACCTTGGCTCGACACATACTGTGACCATTTAATTCACACCCCAAATGGGAGTCAATGACTAATCATGTTTCAATTAATTTTCTTTTACAACAAATGACAGTCTTGTTTCACCTCACTCTTTATCGAATTCTCTTTACCAGCTCTTGCTTTTGTGATAAAGAAAGCTCCTCCTTTTTAATATTCTGAACAGGTCAGAGCATTATTTTGCAGTGACTGACTCTCCAACAAATACATTGAATATAGCAAATCAAACTACACATTTGATAATTGTGTGTTCAATAATTGTCTTTTTAAATAATGATTATACTGAATTTATGTGTTTAATTTTTTCTCACTAGGGTGCATTCTTACAATATTGCAATCCTATTTGGCAATAAATAATATGATCAAGTTGCAGTGAATAAACAAATGAGACATATAGAACTTTTAATCTTAAATGAAACATAATCACACATTTCTGATTTGTTTTCAAATACTGCCATTTACATTAAATATATAAATATTTTAAAATACCATTAACTATATTTAAATAATGTCCCGCGCCATAGCCGAGTGGTTAAGGTAGGAAGCCTTGGCGCAGAGCTATGGGACTTGCGCAGGTTCGAGTCTCCATGGGGGAAGAAATTTTCTCATGGTATTTCGGCCAGTATGGGACCGGTGCCCACCCAGCATCATGAGGCATATGGGTACCTACAATAAGTGGCGGCTCCAGGTTGAGAAAACCAGCCATAATGGCTGGGGGACTCAACATGCTGACCACGTTATCCCTGCACTGGCTGATGATCATCTACCTCTGTGATTGACACATGTGGATGTGAGGCCAACAGCCGGCTGGTAGGCTAAGTTCCTTCTAGGCCTGTCGCACCAGGAGTATATATTTAAATAATGATTTTTGAGTAAACAGCTTAATTTTATATTTGAAAAGAAAAATATAAGCCTAGACTGGAGTTTGAACCCAGGACCTTTGACTCTCTATGTCAATGCTCTTCCAAGTGAGCTACCTAGGCCTCCAATCTAAACGCGTATTTTTTTCTTATACATAGTTAATTCCCTAACCCCAAATGCTACGGGCCGTTGCTACGATTTTTGCAAATGGAAGCTTCTAATTTTATTTGTTAATTAGTGATGCACATTGAATGGATTAACAGATACCCTCTGTCCCTATCTACTATCAGTCAGAGTTGTGAATGAGGTGGACAAGATGTTGTCTGAAACCGTGGTATCATGAAAAGCACGAAATTTATGAGGTGAGTTTTCAAAAATTATCTCCGATGAATTTAAATGATTATTACTTTACTTCCCAACATTAAATTTAACATAATTACAAAGGAAATTTAAATTGAAAATACATGAAATAGAAAGTGACTTACCTTTGTGCAGTGTGTGGTACAATTTATAAGAGAGTCTAGTTTGCAGAGATTCTCCTCCAAATGCTATGACATGTAAACCTGCTTCATTCTGCAATAAACTCAGTGCACTGCATGGCAAATCAACTTCAGTCAGATGCGAACCCACTGATACTGTCCTGCAATTCAGTCATTTACTGTGAAATCTATTAATCTATTAGTAATCTATTAATAACTAATAAGAAATATTTAATTTTAGGAAGTTATATTTTGAGGTTATTTTAATTATATTATTTTTGGTCTGATCATCTTACCTCAATATTAATGTTGATTTGTTCTTGGACATGTTTCAAAACAATTCTGTTTTATCGTCAGCTTTAGTCTGGGAAAGCTGACGATAAAACAGAATTGTTTTGAAACATGTCCAAGAACAAATCAACATTAATATTGAGGTAAGATGTCCAGACCAAAAAAAATATAACTAATAAGAAATTAAACACCCCAGATAGCAAAAAAATCTGGAATTTATCAAACTAATTGTAAGGACTGCAATAAAGTATACATAGGAAAAACAAAAAGGAATTTGGACACTCGCACTAAGGAACACTTTAGAAATATTAAAAATGGTGAAATTGAAAAATCAGCTATTGCAGCACATAGTTTATTGGAGCAAATGAGATGTGATTTATGAGCCGTACAGGAGGCTATACAAAGTGGGACCATAAAAGAAATGAGGAATTTATGGAAGAGTTGGATGTAGAACCCAATCTCCACCATATACAAAACTACCAGAACAACTGGAAAGCCCATCTTCAACGGAAGCCGTCTCATAGAATTCTAAAAGTCATGCTTCGCTACTGCCCCCACAGCAAAAGATCGCTGGGATGTCCAAAAAAAGCGCTGCATGGAAAATTCCTCTTGAGACCGTAACAGGCCACATGGCCTAATACTTGCATGGATGATGATGATGAAATTAAAATGTTTTATAATATTTTATTTTTAGGAAGTGATATTTTGAGGTTATTTTAATTATATTATTTGTAGTCTGATCATTTTATCTCAATATTGAGGTAAGATGATCAGACAACAAATAATATAATTAAAATGTTTTATGCCTCACTTCATATCCAGTCTTCTAATTATACCGGTTTCGAAGCTTGGGCAGCTTCAATTTAACAAGAAATGAAGAGAGAAAAGATAGAATTTGGAATATACAGAAAGAATACACTCACACACACACATATATAATATATATATATATATATATATAACTATATTAAGGCCTCGGGATTCAACCATTTTGTTCACAAAGAAGCAGTGTTCAATAGTTTGACACATTTGAGGAAAGAAAATTATGAAAAAACAAAGGATACATAATTTATATCGCAAAAGAAAATGGTTTTGAAGAGAATATGGTACACAAGAAAATAAATAAGTTTAAAAGACAGCAATTAATTAATGAAAGCATAAATAAAATTCAAGAAATTCACTTACCATCCATTGAAACACCATAACTAATTAACTCACTGGCACTATCAAACCCATAGGTTCATGGCCGCACGGACATAAGCTCTCCATACATCCCTATCCTGAGCTAATGTTTTCCAATCATTCCCTGTATAATCTATTTCCCTCAAATCATAGTTAATGTTATTCTCCCACCTCATTCTTGGTCTACCAACTGGGTGTTTTCCTTCTGGTCTTCCTACAAGAACTTTCCATGCAAGTCTTTCATTCCCCATTTGTGCCACATATCCTGCCCATCACAGTCTAAGAGACTTAACTGTTCTTATTATATCTGGCTTCCTATAAAGACTATGTAGTTCATTGTTATGTAGTCTTCTCCATTCACCTGTCTGTTCATCTCTCTTTGGTCCAAAAATTTATTGAAACACCATAAGTTCCAAAAAATTTTTAAAAAGTTTGGCACGAATACAACCTAAATAGGATAATTAAAACAGACAAAAATAAAAAAAAATTAAGAAGAAAACAAATCAGGAATTTATCAGATCAAATACAGGAATTTTGACAAAATTTACGTAGGAAAAACAAAAATAAATTTGAAAACTAGAGTGAAAGAACATCTTAGATATGTCAAATATGGTGAAGTAGAAAGGTCTGCAGTAGGTGATCATACTTGGTCTGAAAAACATCTAACTGATATAAAAGCCAGTCTAATTAAACAAACAGAAAAAAAAAAGAACTCATGGTTTGGGAAAAAATCCACATTCAAAAAACAAGACAGAAAAACTTCAAAATTTCCACTGATTCTAATTTGATCCAGAGGATCATCGGTCTACCAGCAGAGGGAGGAAGAAGCAGTTCTCGACATAACATTAGTCGACAAGAAATTACTGAAGATGAAGCTGCCAAGGCTTCGAAACCAGTATAATTAGAAAACTGGATATGAGATGAGGTATAAAACATTTTAATTTAAATGTACTATGTTATTCTGTAAAAAGCTAGGGTGAGGTGAATGTATAAAAAGGCATACAAATAAAATTGTACTTACGTTGTAAATTCTAAAATAGAACGTAGACAATAGGCTCTGTATTTCTGTGATTCAAAATGAACGTAATCCACAGATGGCACTAGCGGAACCTGAATTACATTTCTTACCTGCAAATTAACAACATTATTTAAGGGGTCTTGTATTTTTAATTAATAATTAATTATTTGGGGGTTCTTTACAACATGTAACGCAAAATTTTTTTCTAAGTTCCAATCATACACCATGCACATGTGCCAACAAACACAAAGCGTTTACTCCATAGAATCACGGGATGTAGCCAGTATATACACAACATGTCTTCTTCTTCTTCTTCCTTCCAAGTATTAGGCCAAGGCCTGTTATGATCCTATAGAAAATTTTCCCTCCAGCATTTCATAGGACGGCCCAGTGATCTTCATCCTCTTGGTATATAATTATAAACAGCTTTGGGGATCCGATTTGAACTCATTCTTTCAAAACGGTGTTTCCAATTTAGTTGGTACTGTTTAATAATTCCAAAATTGGTGTAGTCTTCAATTCTTTTAAGATATCGGTGTTCCTTTTCCGATCCCATCTGGTGTAACCCGCTGTTCTGCGCATGAATCTCATTTCACAAGCCGTTATTCCGCTTTCATGTTGTCTTTTTAGTGTCCATGCTGCACTACCATAGGTCAACACTGGTCTAGCCAAAGTGTTATATAAACATAATCTGGTGTTTTTTTTGTACAAGGGATGTTTCATAACTTGATTAATTATTCCTAAACTTTTATTATAACTAGTAATTTTTTCAGGGATATCCTTCTCATCCCAGATAGAGGAGATAATATCCAAGATATTTAAATTGATTAGATCTCTCTAAAATTTTATTCTGGAGACAGATTTTACTTTGTATAGGGTCCTTCCTATGAAATGCTATAATTTTAGTTTTGTTAATTGATATTTCCATATTAAATTTGGCAGCTATTTTTTGTAAATTATAAATTGATCGTTGCAATCATGAACCTAAAAGCTAACCTAATGCATAATTACTTATTTTAGGAATTCACACTATGATGTATATTCATTTAGGTAGAATATTTATCACTCACCTCATATTGATCTTCTTATTTGACTATAAACTAGTTTCGGAACATAGTTTCTGTTCCATTCTCAGTATCGTCACGACCGTTGTTCTGTCGTCTTGAAGAGCCGTCCTTCGCTCCTTCCATTGGCTGACTGAAAAACTCAAAACCAGGTGATTGATGAACTTTGAAATGAGGTTTTTCAGTCAGCCAATGGAAGGAGCATAGGACGGCTCTTCAAGAAGACAGAACAATGGTCGTAACAATACTGAGGATGGAACAGAAACTATGTTCTAAAACTAGTTTATAGTCAAATAAGAAGACAATATGAGGTGAGTGATAAAAATTCTACCTAAATAACCTAATGCAATTTAAGTACTCTAACCTGTGAAACACACCAACCTAAATGCTAATTTAATGCAATTTAAGCACTCTAATCTGTGAAAATAAACAGTAAGCTCTGAAATTCTGAAGTATACTCTATGTTGGCTGCACTGGAACACATCTTTGTTGTTACATAGAATATTCGTTAAAATCAATATGGTTGTCACGTCTTCATGTTGAATATCATAGAAAAATTATATTGAAATAATAGTTAGAAAAAATGTAAAAATCATTGTAAATGATGGGAAATAATTTGAAAAACAGAATCCTAAGAATAAAATTTGACAGGAGTTTATAAAGGAATTAAAAAAGTCGCATCACAGGTTGTAAAGAACAGCAAATTATTTTTACTCATATAACTAAATAAAAAGGGGCACACCGTAGCATAGTGGTTAAGGCACTGCACTACAAGCCGGAAGGTTGAGGGTTCGAGTCCCGGTGGGGTCAGGATTTTTAAACTGACCCAAACCTTCTGGCGGTACTATGGCCTTGGGGTCAACTCAATGGAAATGAGTACCAGATGCTTGTTCTGGGGGAAAAGTGGCTGTCACACAGGGCTGACAACCCGGCTGACATTAAGTCCCGATTGTCCAGAAAAGTGGAGCTTAACCTCCTACTACCCCAAGGGCCTCCTGAGGCCTCTAGTGGGATACTCATTCTTACCTAAATAAAAAAAAAACTATATCTCCTATTAGTAAATTACAATATGAAGTAACATGATGAGGCTCTTCTTAATAAATAAAGCGAATCGGGAGTCATCTTACCTCACACGTCGTGTTCTATTTGAACATGTTTTGGTATATCATCATCATCCAGAATATTGACATTGTTGGCCCTGGATATCAGCTCCCACTCCATCTTTTGGCTGAGCATAAAAACTTCTAAATCAAATCTTTTTCCCCGGGAATTTCAAAATTCATAATCCTGTTTGGTTACACAATGTACCGAAACATGTTCAAATAAAACACAAAAATATTTTTGAAGAGAAAAATATACGAATCAAATGAATCGGAAATTCTTCTTACCTCATACTTCTATGTTCTTTTAAACACAGCACCGCAGTATCAGCAACCATATTTTATTAGAGAATCATAGAATTGAAAAAGAAGCAAATCTTTTGAAACATCTATCTAAACCTTTGGATTTAACAGTTTGGGAAAAGATATATATTCAAAACAACCATAATAGAACCATGAACTTCAAGATTCCGGACAAACCAAGCTTGATTACAAAGTTCTTCAAAAATACAACAGATGAAAGTTTAGAAAATGACTCCTTCAAAAGAACACCAGATGGCAGTTTGGATAATTACTGGCAAAAGAAAAAATTGACAGTCATGAAAACAACTGACAATGGTCGCCGATACTGCGGTACTGTGTTTAAAAAAGCATAGAAATACGAGGTAAGAAGAATTCACGATTCATTTGATTCTTATCAATAAAATCTCATAATGTTAAAAATTCTCAAATTTATTATATTAGAAAAATATATGCTCAGACTGGGTTTGAACCCAGGACCTTTCACACTCTAGGTGAATGATCTACCAACTGAGCCACCATTTGCAAAATAGAAGCAAAGGCTTCATAGCATTTGTTGCGCGGGAATTAACAGCATATATAAGAGAAACATTTGCGTTTAGATTGGAGTGTGTCAGGTAGCTCAGTTGGTAGAGCATTCACCTAGAGTGCAAAAGGTCCTGGGTTCAAACCCCAGTCTGAGCATATATATTTCTATATTTAAATTAATATTGGGAAGTAAACATTATGAGGTTATATCATTAATAGTGAGTGGAAAACATATTTTAATCGACTCACCTCATACATTTTCAAACTTCTTTGATACCGACGGTTTCAGACAATATGTCCTTCAGTCATGGCTTCCACTGATGAAATTCTGTGATTGTTGATTTCTTTAGTGACATCACCTCTTGTGCTGCCATCTTTCGTTGGATTATAAACGTTGCAATTAAATTTTTATCCACCGGAATATCGAAATTCATAGATTGATATTTATTCTTCTGAATGAATATCATTTCCCAAATTGTCAATTCCAATGGTTTATCCAATTGTTTCAAAAGTTGCACTTCTTTTTCAATTTTATGATGTTCTAGTAAACTATGTGCAACAATTGCTGATTTTTCAATTTCACAATTTTTAATATTTATAAAATGTTAATTTAGAAACACGCACTAAAGAACATTTTAGAAATATTAAAAATTGTGAAATTGAAAAATCAGCAATTGCTGCACATAGTTTACTAGAACATCATAAAATTGAAACAATTGGATAAACCGTTGGAATTGACAATTTGGGAAATGATATTCATTCAGAAGAATAAATATCGATCTATGAATTTCGATATTCCGGTGGATAAAAATTTAATTACAAAGTTTATAATCCCAATGAAAGATGGCAGCGCAAGAAATCACTAAAGAAATCAACAATCATGGAATTTCATCAGTGGAAGCCATGACTGAAGAGGACATGATATTGTCTGAAACCGTCGGTATCAAAGAAGTTTGAAAATGTATGAGGTGAGTCGATTAAAATATGTTCTCCACTCACTATTAAAAATATATTTTTCTCTTCAAATGTAATTTTTCTTTCAATGTTAATATTATTCGTTTTTAAACACCTTAATGATGGACAAATTATATTTGAAAAGAAAAATATACGCCTAGACTGGGGTTTGAACCCAGGACCTTTGACTTTCTATGTCAATGCTCTTCCATCTGAGCCACCTAGGCCTCCAATCTAAACGCGTATTTTTCTCTTACACATAGTTAATTCCCTAACCCCAAATGCTACGAGCCGTTGCTATGATTTTTGCAAATGGCGGCTTCTTTATTAAGAAGACTTTTTATTGGGAATTTAAACATTACTTATAAAGCCAGTAGTGCTTCTTTCAATGTTAATATTATTCGTTTTTAAACACCTTAATGATGGACAAATTATATTTGAAAAGAAAAATATACGCCTAGACTGGGGTTTGAACCCAGGACCTTTGAATTTCTATGTCAATGCTCTTCCATCTGAGCCACCTAGGCCTCCAATCTAAACGCGTATTTTTCTCTTACACATAGTTAATTCCCTAACCCCAAATGCTATGAGCTGTTGCTACGTTTTTTGCAAATGCCGACGGCTTGACATAGAAAGTCAAAGGTCCTGGGTTCAAACCCCCGTCTAGGCGTATATTTTTCTTTTCAAATATAATTTGTAATTTTTCTTTCTAAAAATAAAACTATAGTCCCTTTTATGCTATTATAATCGTCTCCATATATTAAAGGTGTGTAAATTCAATTAGGAGATGTGGTCTTAGAGTAATGCAGGTAAATTTTGTTATCACCTTGCATACGCTTACCTTCTTAAAGGCTGTGTCCACATCCCACACTAATTTGTTCTTGGTGACGACTTGTGTACCTGTCAGTCTATTGCGTGCTTGCTCGAACAGTGGATTCAGTTTACCAACATTAGCAAATGCAATCTGAATGTTTACAGCTTTAATCTTCTCAGGTACACACTCGGGCTTGTATGACTTGAACAACCTACAACATATAACGGAAAATTTTTCAAACAAAATTCTGGGCTTTCTATGGGAAATCCTCTATCACCCTTTTTGGCCAATTTATTTATGGGAAGTTTTAAGCAAAAAATAACAAGTGGACATCCTTTGATTTTCAAATTTTGGAGTAGATACATTCCAATTTATTTATGGGAAGTTTTGAGCATAAATTAACAAGTGGACATCCTTTGATTTTCAAATTTTGGAGTAGATACGTTCCAATTTATTTATGGGAAGTTTTGAGCATAAATTAACAAGTGGACATCCTTTGATTTTCAAATTTTGGAGTAGATACGTTGACGACATAATTGCTATTGTGAATCACAAGCAAATAGAGGATGCTTTAAAGCTGTTGAACATTCAGAGTGAATGTTGAACATTCCCGATGAGAATGACCTGGTTTCGAGGTTTTTCAGTCAGCCAATGGAAGGAGCGAAGGACAGCTCTTCAAGACGACAGAACAACAGTTGTGACGATACTGAGGATGGAACAGAAACTATGTTCCAAAACTAGTTTATAGTCAAATAAGAAGAACAATATGAGGTGAGTGATAAAAAATTCTACCTTAATTCAGAGTAGAACTATAAAATTTACCATGGAAACTGAAAATGAAAGACAAATCCCATTTTTAGATCTTACTTTAAGAAGAAACGAAGAAAACAAGATAGAATTTGGAATTTATAGAAAGAATACACATATTGACAACTATATTAAAGCTTCAGGATTCAACCATTTTGCTCACAAAGAGGCAGTATTCAATAGTTTGACACATAGATTGGTAAATACACCTATGAGCAAAGAAAACTATGAAAAAGAAAAAGAACACATAATTAATGTTGCAATACATAACGGTTATGAAGAAAATATGGTACACAAGAAAATAAATAAATTTAAAAGACAAAAATTAATTAATGAAGGCACACTTATAAAAGAAACAGAAAAAATAAAATTCAAGAAATTCACTTACCATCCATAGAAACACCATAAATTTCAAAAAAATTTTTCAAAATGTTTAATATAAGATTAGCACCAAAGAATGAATACAGCCTTAATAGGATAATTAAAACCAATAAAAATGAAATAATTGAAAATGAAAACAAATCAGGAATTTATCAGATCAAATGCAGGGATTGTGACAAAATTTATATTGGAAAAACGAAAAGAAATTTGAAAACAAGGGTGAAAGAACATCTTAGAAACATCAAAAATGGAGAAATGGAAAAGTTGGCAGTAGCTGCTCATGCTTGGTCTGAAAAACATTTAATTGAATCAAAAGCCAGTCTAATTAAACAAATAGACAACAAAAGGAACTCACGGTTTGGGAAAATATCCACATTCAGAAAAACAAAGCAGACGAAAATAACAGAAGTGGTTTTATCGCTTAGAATTCTGGATAATTTCTTGACAATATTACAAAAACGACAACTTTCATGCATGACCAGTTTGTGGGTAGCTAATTCAATCTTTGCACTTGCTCACGGAAAGTCAGCTCACCAGTGATTGGAAGTAATTCGAGTAGAGACTAATGTAATTGCATGCGGCCCTAAAACATGTTCTCAAGAATTCTAACAAAATATGAGGTAAGATGTTACTGACTCAATTAAAATTCATTACTAAAACCTTACCCTAAAAGTGCAGTTGTAGCTTTATTTGTACCATATTTTTTCTGTATGTTTAGAACTTTCAATACAAGCCATCTCTTGACATCACTGGGTTTTGTTAATAAATAAATCAGTTTACAAGCTGTTGCTACCTGCCAACAAATTGAACAAAAAAAGTGAAAAATACATTAGTTAGCACTAATAATAACTACAATTAAATCTATTGACTTAGGCTTTCCGGCCGGAGTTACTATGATAATCTTGTAGAACATTTCCGGGCTGTTGGCCGTGGTCTTGAGGCTTGTAGTTCCCCGACGTTTCGCCAGAGACTGCATCCGGCAAAACATTGGGGAACTACAAGCCTCAAGACCACGGCCAACAGCCCAGAAATCTTCTACAAGATCATCACAATTAAATCTGTTTTCTTATAGACAATTCACACTTTGATGAATTTCTAATTCAAACACTGTCACATCTAATATAATAAATTTGGGAATTTTAATATTATGAGGTTTTATTGATAAGAATCAAATGAATCGTGAATTCTTCTTACCTCATACTTCTATGTTTTTTAAACACAGCACTGCAATATCGGCGACCATCGTGAACAGCTGATGATGGTGATGATGGTTGCCGATACTGCGGTGCTATGTTTAAAAAACATAGAAGTATGAGGTAAGAAGAATTCACAATTCATTTGTAGTGTAAAATGAAAATAAAAGATTTAAAAAAAAAAACCAGAGCAAATCTTCCAAAATCATTGATAGTTTCATGAATTGTGAGCATAAATATATCTGAAATTAATCTTATATCAAGGGCAATAAAACCACTGTTGACCAGTGTAATCCATCCACTTCCACTCAAAATTTTTTGGAGGAGGATTTACGGCTTCCTATGATACACTCAGGTGAAACATTGTGGGAACTTGAAAAGTGCACCTAATCTGCTTTTACTCACAAAGTTTCACCTATATCACCTCAGATCCTCCTCTTGTGAGCGACATCAAACACTTACACATAATGATTACCTTATTTCCTTGAAGAAAGAAATAAAAATGATAGTAGAAAGCACGAACATATTTTTCATCTGTCAAACCAAATTCCACTAAACCTATAAAAAAAAAATTAATGTTAAAAAAAACATAGCTTTTAAGTTTGTGGATTAGAAATGTCAAATAACGTAAGGAAGTTTGGGTAATGTGGACCCTTCTGTTTGAGTGGACCCTGTTAATATCTTCTTTAATTAGTGCTGCCCACGAACAGAAAATATTTTAACTTCTTCCCCTCATCAACTTTGACGGATTCAAGCCAGTTTCTTTTATTATTTGTGCAAAGAAGGGTTTATCATAACAAGTAATGCCACGAGTGATTTCAAAATTATCGATAAATTCACGACTCACGAAGTGAGTCGTGAATTTATCTAGAGAATTTGGAAATCAAGAGTGGCATTTGTTAGGACTATTTAACGAATAAAATTAAGCTGTTTACTCACATATCATTATTTAACTATAGTTATTTTAAAATATTTATATATTTAATGTAAACGGCGATGTTTGAAAACAAACGAGAAACGATTGGTACGCTTCATCTGCTTCTTTTGTTTATCACTGCAACCAGATCATATTATTTATTGCCAAAGGAACGCAATATTGTAAGACTGCTCTCTAGTGGAGAAAAAATGAAACACATCAAACTGTATATTAATTCATTTCTGATGTCATATGATGTAAATATGACAATTATATTTTTCTGGATTATTATCTGGGAAAAAATACATTTAAGAAAGTGCAAACAGTGGTTTCTTCTTTTGGTGGTATAATCAATTGCTACAAATGTTTTTATATTAACTCCCGCATACGCTATGTGTTGACATTCATGTACTGTATATACAATCTAGTAGCCGTATTTCTTAGAGGGTCAGTCACTGCAAAATAATGCTATGTCCTATTTAGAATGTTAAAAAGGAGGTGCTGTCTTTATTATGATAAACTTTACATTGGTAAATTCTAGGCGAAACACGACTGTGATTGATTGTATATAAAAAATCATTGAAACGTGATTGGTCATTGACTCCCACTTGGGGCATATTTATGAAAATGACCACTTTAAAAGTTTTTCAAGCTAAGAATCAATTCTTAATTTCTGTTATTGAATATTACAAATGTTGAAAAAATTCTTAAATATATTATATTATGTAGATGCTGTTTAATATACTGACGGGTTTGGTTTGATATTATGTGACGTGGTGACTGTATAAAATAATTAAACATAACAAAGGAATTCGGTTTGGCTAAAACAGGTATAAATCTCAATGATGGGTCCACTTTACATAAATACATATATTTTATTAATGAGATGCTATGTGTAAAAACCATTGATTTCATTAATTTTATTTAATATCCTTGTAATTTTACTAACCCAAAGAACGTTGCCTTCTGCAGTTGAATGACGTGTGAATGTTATAATCAACAATAATTTTTCAAAACATTAATTTACTATTTCAATCATAGTAATAGCTTTAGCGTCTTAATATTAATTTAATAAATCCATTCATCTCTGAGCAAGTTTGAATCCATGACACCTTGCGATCTGAAGCAATCTCCTAGACAATCAAGGCCCAATAATAAAAATAATAAGAAGAAAAAAATTAACTAAAAATAAATAGTGTTATAAAATTATGGTTTAAAATGTAGGGAAGAGCAGTAAAGGCCATTTCACAAGGAACTAAGAAATGCCACAGTTGGTAAGAAATCTGGATAAATTAAACCTCATAGTGACTTATTCCTATAAAAGATAAAAAAATCTGGAATTTATTAAATTAGTTGTAAAGACTGTAATAAGGTATACATAGGAAAAACTAAAATTCCTCACTTTGTGAGTCGTGAATTTATCGATAATTTGGAAATCACTCGTGGCATTACTTATGAACATATGTTTCAAGGATGCTGAGCCCCATCGTCAGCGATTACAGACTGAATTTTCTCAAGTTGTTGGCCCTGATTCTTGATTCCTGCTCTCTCTGCCCAATGAATTTACTAATGAGGTTCCCAGAGAAATGACCTCTTTTCTTTCTAAAATAAAACTATATCAAATTCTGGGACATGTTAATTTAAAATATAACATCAAAATAGTAGCTTTAATCACTTAAAAATTAATGTTTAAATTCTCAATAAAAATACTTCGAAAAGAAGTCGTCAGATGGCATTGTTGATAGTGATGGCTATCGGCTTTTGGATGAAAGGAGAATTAATTGTGTAAGTAGAAAGAAATTTGAAGTTCCTATTGGAAGTTCGAATGGCATAACGGTTACCACACTGACGTACAGAGTCAGAGGTCCGGGGTTTGAACATAATTTTTCTTTCTAAAATAAAACTACATCCAATTCTGGAACATGTTAATTTATAACATCAACTTGAGAAAATTGAGTCTGTAATCGCTGACGATGAGGCTCAGCAGCCTTGAAGCATACGTTCGACAAAAACCATCATAAGAGGTAAGAATGTATAGACAAAATGTCTTAATTATTTACTGGAATTTCTTTACTTCTCTTACAAATTTATTTTTTATCCTTACATTTCGGACAATAATTTTTTTGACTGCCCAGTGTATATACGTTACCAATCAACCACTCCAGTGCTGTCGAAATGCTGGCTCGAGATGCAGTGGACTGGTAGGTGAAGATCCACTGACAAATTTTCAAAGCAGTTTCCCCTGACACTTTGGTATGGGGAATAATACATTTCAAAACTTCTTGAAACTTATTTCCTTTAAAACAAACAAAGACATACAGAATTAATTTTCTGCTATTATGAGTTAAGAATTTAGAGTCACCTCATATTTTATTATTTTTCTTGCAGACTAGTTTCGTCACACCTTTGTGATATTGTCATTTCATCTCAACTGTTGATTTTGCAGTTGTCGATCCTGTAGGTTGATTTCTGCTCCCTCTGTTGGCTGACCAATGAACTTTCAAATCAATTTAACTTTTATAGGAATTAATCACTATGAGGTTTAATTTATGGTGAAATTAAATGTTTCTTACCTCTCCTCATATAAATTTTCTAAGTTGATCGCAATTTCGAGACCATAACTGTCTCATCTTCAGAACTTTCTTGGCGACCAGTGTTATGCCGATCAGAAGAAACTCTTCTTCTTCCCTCTGTTGGTGGACCGATGAACCTCTGGATCAGGTCAAATAGACAAACAAAAAGAACTCACGGTTTGGGAAAAGACCCACATTCAGAAAACTTATGAACTTCGAAATTCCTGCAAATTTTGACCTGATACAGAGGTTCATCGGTCCACCAACAGAGGGAAGAAGAATAGTTTCTTCCGATCGACATAACACCAGTCACTAAGAAAGTTCTGATGATGAGACAATTATGGTCTCGAAATCGCGATCAACTTAGATTTATATGAGGGGAGGTAAGAAACAATTTAATTTCACCATAAATTCCAAATCTATTTTTTTTTCCCCTGGGAATTTCAAAATTCATAGTTTTCTCCTTATTCTCGTGGACGTAAATTTTCTCCCAAATTGTGAGTTCCTTAGATTTTTCTAATTGTTTTAGTAATTTGGCCTTAGTTTCTGTTCTGTTTTTCTGACCATGCATGTGCAGACTTTACTGTTTCCCCATTTTTAACATTTCTAAGGTGTTTTTTTTTTCAATCTTCTTCTTCTTCCTTCCAAGTATTAGGCCAAGGCCTGTTATGATCCTATAGAAAATTTTTCCCTCCAGCGTTTCATAGGACGGCCCAGAGATCTTCATCCTCTTGGTATATAATTATAAACAGCTTTGGGGATCCGATTTGAACTCATTCTTTCAAGATGGTGTTTCCAATTTAGTTGGTACTGTTTAATATATTTGCAGTAGATAATGCTATTTTAAATTGATTCTTTACTTTCCAATATTGGCGTAGTCTTCAATTCTTTTAAGATATCGGTGTTCCTTTTCCAATCCCATCTGGTGTAACCCGCTGTTCTGTGCATGAATCTCATTTCATAAGCCGCTATTCTGCTTTCCATGTTGTCTTTTTAGTGTCCATGCTTCACTACCATAAGTCAATAATGGTCTAGCCAAAGTGTTATATAAACGTAATCTGGTGTTTTTTTGTACAAGGGATGGTTTCATAACTTGATTAATAATTCCCAAAACTTTTATTATAACTAGTAATTTTTTCACGGATATCTTATTAAAAAATGTTTTATTTTGTCTAATTTTTAATCCCTTATGAACTAATTGTTTCCATTCATCAAGAATGTCATCTAAATATATATTAAAAAGCTTGTTGATAACTAATAAGTTTGCTATTCTGTTTTAGCAACAGACATATCCATTATTAATATGGCATATTTTAAGTTACTTTTACCTCAACTTCTCATCCAATTTTCAGGCATTTTTCAGATTATTTAGGAAAAAAGAAATATTTTACCTAAATAAGTATACCTCATAGTGTGGATTCCTAAAAAAGAAGAAAAAAAAACATATTTCTCCGGTAATTATTCACATACTATTAGCAATAATTTTTGTTAGATGTTTTTATTATTCATTTCATACATCTCAATGATGGATAAATCATATTTGAAGAGAAAAATTATATGCCCAGGCTGAGACTCGAACCTAGGACCTTTGGCTTTCCAGGCCAATGCTCTACCGACTGAGCTACCAGGGCAAGTTCCAATCTAAATGCATTTTTCTCTTATATACGTTGTACATTCCCGTGTACCAAATGCTATGAAACCTTTTGCTTCTATCTTTGCAAATGGCGGCTTCTTTATTAAGAAGACATTTATTTGGGAATTTTTTTATATTACATTATAAAGCCAGTATGGCTTCTTTCAATGTTTTTATTATTCATTTCATACATCTCAATGATGTAAAAATATAAAAAATAATTTTTGTGTTTTGGAATTTGTTTTATTTGAATTTATATATATTATGCATGTCTAAATAATTAGTTATTTTTTTATCAGTGGAGTGCTGTCATATAAACAAATGATTTACAAGAACAGACTGACATCCCGTGAATCTTACCAAGTTTTTTAATGTGAACAAGAGCATCAATAAGAACTTCCACCTCTTTTTCACTAAATCCCTCAGAAGCTTCTTCTTTCAAATAAGCAACTGCTTCTCTGAATGCTTTAACTTCTATTGTTTTCTTTTTATCTGAAAAAAAAAATTATATTATTTTGAAAATACATTAGAAAGTAACATTATGAGGTTTTACTTAATAACTAAATTATTTTTAGTCTGTGCATCTTACCTCAATATTAATGTTGATTTGTTCTTGAACATGTTTCAATTATATCATAATCATCATCAGCATCTTGCCTAATCTGGGTAAGATGCTGATGATGATTATGATATAATTGAAACATGTTCAAGAACAAATCAACATTAATATTGAGGTGGGCAAGATGCACTCCACTGATAAAAAATTAACTAATTATTTAGATATGCTAGTGTACATAAATTCAAATAAAACAAATTCCAAAACACAAAAATTATTTTTTTACATTTTTACTCCATTGAGATGAACATGATATCATTGAAACATGATCAAGAACAAATCAACATTAACATTGAGTTAAGATGAACAGACTAAAAATAATTTAATTAAAATATCCTCAAAATATCACTTCCTAAAATAAAATATTAATTTACTTAATAAGTTTAGTCTATTTAATTCTTACCTCATATCATTGTTTCTGTTAGACATATGTTTCAAGACATGTTTGCCTCATCTTCAGTAGTTACAAATTCCTGTAATTACTAAAGAAACATAACATATGTCTAAAAGAAACAATGATATGAGATAAGAATTAAATAGACTAAACTTATTCTTATATTTTAGTTTAAAAAAAAAATCTAAAAACCCTTTGTGAGATCAAACACCAAGCATAACACTTTGAACCAAGATGATTTTATAAAACAATTATTAAATCAATCAGCTTTTACACTCCATGCCAAATTCTGTTTTCTTTCCAGAATTAGTTTCAAGGAAAGCTTCCTATTCATTTGACAGTTGGATTTCTTTTTCATGAATAATGAGCCATTTTTTATATCTTAAACACAAGAACTGCAGTTTTCAAGAGGAAACATCCCTCCCATTTTCAACAGACCATGTTTAAGAAAATATTAACTGTCCCGCGCCGTAGCCGAGCGGTTAAGGTAGGAAGCTTTGGCGCAGAGCTACGGGACTTGCGCTGGTTCGAGTCTCCATGGGGGAAGAAATTTTTTCATGGTATTTCGGCCAGTATGGGACCGGTGCCCACCCAGCATCGTGAGGCAATTGGGTAGCTACAATAAGTAGCAGCTCCAGGTTGAGGAACCAGCTATAACGGCTGGGGGACTCGACATGCTAACCACATGTCACCCCTACACTGGCTGTTGATCATCTACCTCTGTGATTGACACATGTGGATGTGAAGGGCCAGCAGCCGGCTGGTAAAAGGGCAACCGCTGAAAAGTGGAAAGACCCTCAATCGGAATCGGAGGTATGATATAAAAAAATGACTCATTCTTCATGAATAAGAACCTCATAATGTTATTCCCATATTTAACTATGATTGGTATTCTTTAACTCCTCCTACCTCTGTTAGTGGACTGAAAAACCTCCAAATTAAATCTTTTTCCTCAGGAATTAAAAAATTCATTATTTTGTCTTTGCATTTTTTGAATGAAGATTTTTTCCTCAAACTGTGAGTTTTTTTAGATTTCTCTAATTGTTTAATTAATCCTGTCTTTCCATATTAGATGTTCCATAAAACAAATAGAAAAACCAAAAGAGCTCATGATTTGGGAAAAAATCTACATTAAAAAAAATATAAAAAATTTTTAATTCCCGAGAAGTTGATTTGGATATTCATCTGTCCATCAATAGATGGAGTAAAAAATGTTCCTGGACAGAATATCGGTCATGAAATTACTGATGATGAAACCACCTAGTTTTGAAACTGGTTTAATTAGAAGATGGGATACGAGGTGAAGTGAAAAGAATTAATTTTAAAAATAACAAATTGTGTGTTTTTCATTTTTTATTTTAATTTATGTAGGGAAGATGGTGGTATAGAATCTGGATAATTGTGCATGTGAGCTGGGTGGAAAATTGTGTGAATGGCATCATGCAAAAGTGTGTATCAACAGAGCAATGTAGGTAAGAATCTAACAGGCAGAGTGTGCGCAATTCCTACATTAGACCTATTATTAAACATGAATTACATTTTTACTCACTTTTAACATCAACGAAGTAACTAATTACTTCCTCTTTATTATCCATTTATACGCAATATTCATAGAGACATCTGGTGATTACTGATGAAGTTAGAACAGCTTGCCTGAAACAGAACGCAGTCATGAATAACTTTTCCATTATGTAATGCAGAAAGTTTTTTTCTAAGAAGTAGACACTATGTACATGCAATAGCAGATGTAAATGGATACACAATAAATAAGTTTAGAAAAAAATTATACGCTCAGACCGGGGTTTGAATCCAGGACTATTGGCTTTCTAGACCAATGCTCTACTGCTGAGCTATCTGGGTACTCCAATCTAAATGCAAATTTTTCTCTTTTACATTGTTAATTCCCGATCGCCGTATGCTACAGCCTTTGCTCTATCACGCAAGTTCGGAGGGATGCTGAATGACCAGAAGATGGGAAGAGCAAAACAGGTCATAAGACTATCATGATGAATTTTTAACTTTTTTTTCTGCACACGTGTTTACATGATGATAAAACAAATCCCACCATTATAAAGTTTGTTTTAAATAAGTAAATATCTATTTTTTGTTCCAAATCTTCCTGTATCAACAAGTGTATTAAAGTAATAACTTAATAAATAAGTAATAACAATTAATAGAAGTTAGAATATTCACGACTCCTATAAACTAATAATAAATCTCATAGTGTTACTTCCTTTAAATAATGAATAATAACTTACCTTTAAAAAAAACAGTAACGTAATAACCGCCTAAAAATTACAAACAAACTTCATGCCACTGATGCCAGGCTTGTCAACATCCTGTCAATAGAAATTTAGGGTTTTAGACTACTCTGAGAAATAGGAAAACCACTCCACGGATCAGCGATAATCCGCCGCGGAAAAACGGACCAGTTCCAAATAAAGTTTCAGAACGGAAATTATCTAAATAGCAAATGCGAACAAGAAAGTTATTCATAAAACCAAAAAATTTCAATTACAAATTAAAGATTTCTGAATAGCGACAAATATTAACTGCATTAAATTCTTACTTTTTCGAAAGGTTTAGTGGGATATCGCTGTTCGGATTATGCAATAGTTGAACTTTGCTGTTATTCTATTAAAGTATTTATAAAATTAAGTTGTCTAACCTGACAACGATTATCATACGATTTTGGCGCAATTTACGGTGTATTGCATGTAATAAAAATAATTAAAATGTCTAATAATCAGAAGGAAGATATCGATTTTGTAAAAGATATGTATGAATTACAGTTACTGGGCTTCACAACGCGGAATATTAATGAATATGGTAAGTAATCATAGGTTGAGAATTATTGCAATACATATTTGTGCTAACTTCATTGTGTTTCTTCTGCAGGCTGTGCTTGTTTTACTTTTCGTCAAAGCTTAAGAACATTCTCATACCACTACATCAATTCAGCTATTAATGGCATTTTCAAATCCCTTGCTATAAGCATTTCGGCAATGCTGCATCTTATTACAGGACAAGTGTCACATTTTTTCACTGGTACCGGTATTTAAAAGCAGATATAAGAAGGGTACCTTTTGTTTCTGAAATTTGAGAGTGGAAAAGAGATGTGTCCAAGCTATTTCCTGGAACTCACGTTCTTAAATTTTGGTGAAACTATATAATGCATTTATCACAGTTGTGTTTGTGTTTCAGTTGATGACAGTCTAAGAGAGAACATCCGAGTGAACACTGTTTCATTGAAAAAAACTTTATTGAATACATTTTCAAATTCAGCACAGGTCATAGAAATAGCCACACAAAAGTTTTTGGATGAAGCTTTAGATGTTCTGAATAAACAGTCTGATCAACTTAAAGTAAGTCTTTGTACTGCAGGACTTATTTTTGGGTACGACGCAAAAAGTGGACATCCGTATTTCGAGATAATTTTGGTTTTAAAATGAAGCTTAGGAACATCAAAGATGAAAACATGAAAAAAATTTGCGGACCATCCAGAAACAAAGCTGGAAAATAACAATTTATAAAGCACTAATTCCTATATTACCTGAAGGAAGTGGCTGCCATTGTGGTCGTGATGTCAGATTCGATATTCAGATGTTAGTCCAGGGTGAAAACATGTTTTCTTCAATAGAGATGCGAAAATAGAATAAATATTTTATTGTAATAAAAGTGCACTGTTGTGTTTCCAAACTTACATAACAAAGAGTTTGAAATTTAATAAAAATCACATCCTCACACAGAGTTTCTTAAGAAAAAATGGTTTAACTGAATTGACTGTCTATAATAATTGATATGTCATCATACATATTTCTCGAAAATGAACAACGGCAAATTAGCCCTTACAAAATATTCAATAAATAGATACCACTTATTTATAACATAATCTTCAAAATTTGTAATATAAGTTATTAGAATACATGTATAATAACCTAAAAGCTAACCTAACTTATTTCAATTACTCTAACCTGTGAAAGTAATAAATAGAATGGCATTTAGACAATATTAAATTATAGGTATGTAAATAAATCATACTATATGTGTAAGAAACTAAACGCCAACCTAACCTAATTATGTATAAGAACCAATTACTCTAATCTAGTTTCTTTAGTGATGGTCTGCAGATTTTCTTCGTGTTTTCATCTTTGGTGACCATAAACTTCATTTTAATACCAAATTTATATTGAAATGGGGATGTCTCGTACAGTAAACTAGTGAAATGTGTATTTTGTAGTGCTTACAAAATGTAATTTTACTGCTTTCTTTCTTGATGGTCCACTTTTTTTTTTTTTTTTTTTTTTTTTTTGTGTTTTCATGTCCTATGCTTCATTTTAAAACTAAAATTATCTTGAAATTCATATGTCCACTTTTTGTACCATAACCCTTATTTCTTCTTCTTCTTATTATTATTATTATTATTATTATTATTAATTATTACTGATGGCCGACTACAAAAACAAGATTTGGAACGGAGCCATACAAGAGGTTGAAAAGATGGAGGCCAGAAAGCTCTCCATACCTGAGCTAATGTTTTCTAGTCATTAAGATATGTAGGTAGGAAATAACACTATGAGGTTTATTTTAATTTTGTTTACTTGTTTCTTGATTCACCTCACCTCATTGGACACCATTGGATGTCAGTTGTGAACGTGAACAGCATTGAGAATGTCACAAATACAGTGACGAAATCTAGGTATGCAAGGGAGTTAAAAAGTATGAGGTGAGTCAAGAAACAACTAAACAAAATTTTCTAGTCATTCCCTGTGTAATTTACCTCCATCAAATCATGGTCAGTGTTACTCTTCCACCTCTTTTTTTGGCTTACTTACCGGGCGCTTCTAAATGTATATACCCCATATGTCCCTAGTGGAAATTTCTTAACCAAGCTAGTTTAGTTACACATATTTACCTACATATATCAACAAGTGACATGTGGTTAGCACATCACTTCATCCTTCATTCCTACTTAAACTTGTTACTTTCCATGTTTCACATATCTTCTTGTATCTTGTAATCCCATGTTTCGTTAACAGAGATTTAGGCGCTCTTCCCCCTACAGGGAAGAATTTAAACCATACTAATTTAGTTATACTTGTTTTTGTACAGATGTCATTTGAGTGGTCCGTGGTCAGCATTCTGCCTCGTACTGACATCTAGGAAACCAAGGTAGTACTAGGACGGGAAAATTCGGTAAATTTTGCTTAGAGGTCTTTTCATTCAGGCTTAAGGATCTTTTACGAGTCTGAAAATCTTCAGACTCGGGACCCACGGCTTAAAGTGTCTCCTGGATTTTTCCATCCTAAAAAATCCATCAACCCCGGCCGGGTTTGAATCCGCAACCCTCGGTACCAGAGGCAAGGAGCATAACCACTAGTTCCCCCCGGCCGATTATATACAAAGTAAAATAGATTCCAATGAAAGATAATAAAAATAAAAATTCTTTATACCTCACTGCATATCCAGTCTTCTAATTATACTGGTTTCAGAATCTAGTGCTTTCATCTTCAGTAATATCTTGACCGATGTTGACACTGAAGAATGAATACAACCTTAATTGGATAATTAAAACCAACGAACATAACAAAATTGAAGAAGAAAACAAGTCAGAAATTTATCAGATCAAATGTGGAGATTGTGACAAAATTTACATAGGAAAAACAAAAGGAAATTTGAAAACAAGGGTGAAAGAACATCTTAGAAATGTCAAAAATTGTGAAAAAGTTAGCAGTAGCTGCTCATGCTTGTCTGAAAAAACATCTAATTCAAAGAAAGGCCTAGTTTCATTAAACAAATATAAAACCAAAAGAGCTCACAGTTTGTGGAAAAAGAAAAAAAAAAAAGGAATAACTTATGAATTTTGAAATTGCCAGGGAATTTGATTTGATTCAGAGGTTCATCGGTCCACCAACAGAGGGAGTAAGAAACAGTTTTTCTGTATGACATAACATTGGTCGAAATATTACTGATGATGATAATCCGGTTTAGAAAAACCCAGTTTAATTAGAAGACTAGATATGAGGTGCAGTATAAAGAATTTTAATTTAAGTCATAATTTAAACATCTTAGTGATTTTTCCTATAAAAGTTCAATACTTATGGTGAAATTAATACCTACTTACCTTAATGAATATACCTCATAGTGAGGATTCCTAAAATAAGTACATACTTACTTACTCACTCACTGGCACTATCGAACCCGTAACTTCATAGCCACACGGACAAAAGGTCTCCATACATCCCTATCCTGAGATAATGCTTTCCAATCATTCCGTGTATAATCTACTTCCCTCGAATCATAGTTATTCTCCCACCTCATTCTTGGTCTACCAACTGGGCGTTTTCCCTCTGGCTTTCCTACAAGGAGCCTCCATGCACGTCTTTCATTCCCCATACGTGCAACATGTCCTGCCCATCGCAGTCTACGAGACTTAACTGTTCTTATTATATCTGGCTTCCTATAAAGACCATGTAGTTCATTGTTATGAAGTCTTCTCCATTCACCTGTCTGTTCATCTCTCTTTGGTCCAAAAATTTTCCTAAGTACTTTATTCTCAAATACTTGTAATCTCCTTTCCTCCCTTAAAGTAAGAGTCCATGTTTTGCACTCATATAATATAACTGGTAGAATAATAGTTTTATATATTTTCAGTTTAATGTTTTTTGAAAGGAGTTGGGACATCAAGAGTCTCTGCAATGCATAACAGCACGCATTTCCAGAATTGAGCCTATGTTTAATTTCTTTGTGCATCTCATTCCTATTTGTGATTATTGTTCCTAGGTATTTGAATTCAGCCACTTCCTCAAAATTTCCCTCATTTGTCATTAGCTGTCCATTTCCATTATATAATGAATTTCTACGTGTGACCATATATTTAGTTTTATTGATAAAAGTTCAATAATAGAAATAATTGTAACTTATGCATATAAAAAATTAATATAAAATTATGATTCCATAATTTTATATTAATTTTGAATAATACCTCAACGGAACACATCACGAATCTTATAAAAGTTGATTATGCATACAAACATTGAATGTGTTTGCAGAGTGTGGTGGATGATTTCTTTGGAATTCCTAGTAACATGCTTCTTCCTGAGGACGAGGGACAGAGCCGGCAGTTCACATTGCAAGAGGAACAGGACATTGACAGGGAAATACAACATCTACAAGACAGATACAAGCGGGTAACAGCTCAACAGTATACTATCTTTTGCCTTCATTTTCTAAAGTATATTCTTGTAATACTGTCATGGAATTTTTTTCCCTTCATTTTCTATAGTATATTCTTGAAATAGTCATGGAATTTTTTTCCCTTCATTTTCTATAGTATATTCTTGTAATACTGTCATGGAATTTTTTTTCCTTCTTTTTCTATAGTATATTCTTGTAATATTGTCATGGGATTTTTTCCCTTTATTTTCTATAGTATATTCTTGTAATACTTCCATGGAATTTTTTCCCCTTCTTTTTCTATAGTATATTCTTGTAATACTGTCATAAAATTTTGTTACCTTCATTTTCTATAGTATATTCTTGTAATACTGTCATGGAATTTTTGGAATTTTATTATTATTATTATTATTATTATTATTATTGTTGTTGCTGTTATTATTGTTATTATTGTTGTTTTTGTTATTATTATTGTTTTTTTTTTATTGTGGATGAGCCCATGTAGGGTATGCAAAGTACTTAGAGGTGTTTCCTTTGAGCCCAAATTTCTTTCATTTTTTTGCTATGAGCTTGTTTTATATCATCTGTCCAAGTTGTTTCAGTTTTTTTCTTCGGTTTGACCTCTTGTTCAACTTGCCACTTATTCACCTTAATTCTAAATATATCTCTGTTTGGGATATCTTCTTTAGTAATTCCTGCCAATTTTAAGTCCTTTTTGACTTCATCAATCCACTTCATAGTATCCACTGGAGCTTTACTTCTGTTTTCGTAGAATTCCATTATCTGTTTTGTAAGCCTATTTGAGTTCATTCGTTTAATATGGCCATAAAATTTTAACCTTCGTTTTCTAATATCACTATCAATGCCTGTATATATTTTTATTTCCTTTTTACTTCTGAATCTAAATGCTTCACCTATGACTTGTGGACCTAAAATTTTTCTTATAATTTTTGCATTCTTTTTTCACTATATTTTCGATATCTTTTTTTCTGTTCAAAATTAATGTTTCTGCTCCATAGAGTCACTCTGGTTTAAATACAGTGTTATAGTGTCGTAATTTTGAATGTAAAGATATGCATTTTTTATTATAAGATTTATTATTATTATTATTATTATTATTGTTGTTGTTAATTACTAGTAAAATTTATTCATAGTTAAATATGAGAAATGAAAGAGTCATAAAATTGAAAAAGGGGCTAAACTTCTAAAACATTTGGATAAACCTTTAGAATTGATAGTTTGGGAGAAGATATATTCAGAAGAACAAATTTAGATCCATGAATTTTGAAATTCCCAATGAACAGGACCTGATCTCAAAGTTCATTAAATCAACACCAGATGACAACATTATAGATGAAGATTGCACGAAAATCCGGTAGTTATATCGGTTGATAATGAGAGGGATGTCCTCTTGAAAACTGCAGTTCCCGTGTTTAAAAAAAAAAAACGTGAAATATGAGGTACAATAAGAATATCATTCATTAAGTAAAATTTGTTTCTTGATTTCAGGCATGTTTTATGGAAGATTATATAAAGAAAGAAATTACAATTATTGAAAAAGTAAAGAAGTTGCAGTTGGAACTTGAAGAAATAAGGCCAGAGTGTTTTGAAAGTGAAAAATATGATAAAATTGAAGATATTTGCACAGACTTCACACACAGAAATTCAGACTTCAAACTCTATAGTTCTGGAACTACCTAACTCACTGGCACTATTGAACCCGTATGTTCATGGCCATGCAGACATACACCCCTATCCTGAGCTAATGTTTTCCAATCATCCCCTGTATAATCTACTTCCCTCAAATTATAGTTAATGTTATTCTCCCACATTCATGGTCTCCCATTCTGGGCATTTTCCTACAAAGCTTCTATGCACATCTTTCATTCCCCATTCGTGCCACATGTCCTGCCCATAGCAGTCTATGAGACTTAACTGTTCTTATTATATCTGGCTTCCTATAAAGACCATATAATTCACTGTTATGCAGTCTTCTCCATTCACCTGTCTGTTCATCTCTCTTTGGTCCAAAAAATTTTCCTAAGAACTTTATTCTCAAATACCTGTAATCTCTTTTTCTCCCTTAAAGTAAGAGTCCATGTTTTGCATCCATATAATATAACTGGTAGAATAATAGTTTTATATATTTTCAGTTTAACATTTTTTGAAAGGAGTTGGGATATCAAGAGTCTCTGTAATGCATAATAGCATGCATTTCCAGAATTGAGCCTATGTTTAATTTCCTTGCGCATCTCATTCCTATTTGTGATTATTATTCCCAGGTATTTGAATTCAACTACTTCCTCAAAATTTCCCTCATTTGTCATTAGCTGTCCATTTCCATTATATAACGTATTTTTATGTGTGAAATATATTTAGTTTTATTGATATATACTTCCAGTCCCAATTTTATATTAAGGTAATTTCTAATTTAATTAAGTGTAAAATAAATTAAAATTTGACGATTTTATTATTAATTTAACACTTCTCATTGAAGGATAAATTATATTTGAAGAGAAAAATTTTCGCCTAGACTGGGACTCGAACCCGGGACCCTTGGCTTTCCGGGCCAAGTGCTCTACCAACTACGAGGGAATTACAACGTACATAAGAGAAAAATTTGCATCTAGATCGTAACTCGCCTCGGTAGCTCAGTTGGTAGAGCACTTGGCCCGGAAAGCCAAGGGTCCCGGGTTCGAGTCCCGGTCTAGGCGAAAATTTTTCTCTTCAAATATAAATTAAAATTTGTTTTTGTAATATATGAGGTGTTGCGGATACAAAGGGCGAACTCGACAAAAGGTGGTTTTTAGGACAAGGCGTTTGAAAATTGTTCCATAGGGGCAAAGTCAACAAAAAGAGCATTCAAGGTAGTTTCATTGTGGAAACTTCTATTTCCAGTTTAATATTTTATAAACAGTGCAATTGGTCAATAATGTGTTTAAACTACACTTTACAAAGAATATCATTTTATTTATAACTTGTGATACAACTAATGAATAAAGGTTGCATTGTGCAAAAATACATACAATTAATGTTTTATTTTTGGAAGTAATATTTTGAGGTTCTTTTGTGAACGTGAACAGCATTGAGAATGTCACAAATACAGTGACGAAATCTAGATATGCGAGGGAGTTAAGAAGTATGAGGTGAGTCAAGAAACAAACAAAATGACAAATATACTTTGAAGAAGTAGCTCTCTCCATGTAATGGTAACATTTTAAAGATATATTTGTGTCCCAAAAAAGGATTATTGGTTTAGGTTTGGTTTAATTTTCGGTAGAGCCGGATTCTCTTCTCAGGGTCGGAAGTTGGTACACTGGATAGGAAAACACTTCAAAATCACAAAAAAATGTATCTTATAGAAATAATCGCAAATTTATTCACTTCTTCAGTTCCCAGCAGATTAAGTAAATGTAGGTGGTATTATTCTTCACCGTCAATTAAAAATAAATTATTTTCTTTTCTTAAATCAATTATTCTTCTTGTATTAAATATTACATTTTATCAGGAGAGCTCTTATTGCTTCTATCATCGATAAAAATTGTATGCAGAATGACTGGTGTAATTCTTTTATAATTTTAAGACCATTATTACATCACATGATATTTATAAATTCTATTGATTAATAGTTCTTTATGTATAGGTTTAATTTATTTGTTAAATAAGAAATTAAAATATAAAATTATGGAATATTCACCTGAAAGTTATTTAACTGTAGCGCTTTTGGGACTTGTCCCATCATCGGCAGGATTCAAAACTGGTGAAATCTTCAGTGCCGATGATGGGACAAGTCCCGAAAGCGCTACAGAGAAATAACTAAGTTGAGGAGACTGACCTTTCAGGTGAATATTCCATAATTTTATATTTTAATTTTGAATAATACCTCGGAACACATCATGAATCTTATAAAAGTTGATTAAATAAGGAAGTTAATTGTTTTAACATCCAATCAGAGTTTAGTTTACTTTCATTTAAGAATATGAAATTATGCAGGTGTTTTTATTACAGTTATAACAGAAGGATTTATAATTTTGACAACAATGACTTAAAAGAATTCTTTACAAAAACCATTATGTAGTACAATTTCTTTAATTATTATTGAGATTTTTATTCAATGATAACCAACAATGAATTATTTAGATGTTTTTATTTATTTAAGTTATATTTAAATATTAAAAGAATTTTAAAATACAAAATTATTAACTTTAACTTTCATAATAATTATTATTATATTAAAATTCTGCTTTAACTTGTAGATTGTCTGAAGCATCTAGATTCAGATGGCAAAAAAAAAACCCCAATGTTGAGTTCGCCCTACGTATCCGCAATACCTCATATAATCTTGTACTGTACCTGTCTTAAAATCTATTAAAGAATAATTAAAGATATATGTCTCCTTTGAAAGTTTACCTTCTAAATCTCATACATAGCTCCATTTCCTTATGTAGTTTCTCTCTATCTATCTATCTTCGGGTTTTTACAGCTACTGCCGTCTTCCCGTGCCAAACCTCCAAAGCCTACGGTCTTGGGCATCTTCGATGCTTAGCCCTCTAGCTTGCAGTTTCTTTCGGCTAATAATAATAATATGGTAATCCAGTCTGCCATGCTGGCTCAGGTGGTAGCATGTCCTGACTAGTGGGCCTGGGTTCGATACCTGGCAGGGTTGAAAATTTTAATCATTAAATTAATTTTGTTAGTTTTATTTGAAGAAAAAAATATACAATTATATTAAATTAATGTTGGGAAGTAAACATTATGAGATATTCATAAATTAATGAGTCATTTTTTTTTTTTACATCTTACCTCATATTTTATGTTTCTTTAAACACGGGAACTAGTTTTCAAGAGAAGGATCTCTCTCATTTTCAACCAACATTATGACTACTGGATTTTTGTTGGAATTTCCATCAATAACGTTGCCATCTGGTGTTGATTTGATGAAATTTGAAAAAGAAGCCCATTTGGAAAAACCTTTAGAATTGACAGTTTGGGAGAAGATATATATTGAGAAGAACAAATTTAGATCCATGAATTTCGAGATTCCTGATGAACAAGACCTCATCTCAAAGTTCATCAAATCAACACCAGATGGCAACGTTATTGATGGAAATTCCAACGAAAATCCAGTAGTCATAATGTCGCTTGAAAATGAGAGAGATCCTTCTCTTGAAAACTAGTTTCCGTGTTTAACACATTCAGTACCAGGGACTGAGCAGGGCATTTAAACCCACAGGCCAGCCATTTAAAACCCCAGCTACCCTTTTCGTGGCACTTCAGAAAATGGACCATTATTCACAAACTATTAGTCCTAGAAAATTCAAATTTTGTACATACCTAAAGGAGATATCCTAGTAGGAATTGATGGTGAAATAACGTGGACGATTGACATCACATGGTATCGGCGTATCAATTTCAGGAAGTGGAAGTTCATCTTCACTTTCACTTTATGAATCTTCTAATTCAGGAATCAGTTCATCACCTGAATCATCATTATACAAAATATTCACTAATTCTTCTTCAGTGAGATATTTTTCTTTCGCCATGGTTTCACTCACGTACAAACAATCGCGATAACGAGAAAGATATACGACTGCATTGGAGCCTGGAGGCAAGTTTGGGTGAACAAATTCCATGTGTTGTTTGTTTTAAAAATGTTAAACGTGTCAAACGGAAATAGAAAATGTACATTTACATGCCATAAACAAATGGAGGAAAACACAACGAACTTCGAAATTCCCGCAAATTTTGACCTGATCCAGAGGTTCATTGGTCCACCAACAGAGAGAAGAAGAAGAGTTTCTTCCAATCGACATAACACCAGTCGCCAACAAAGTTCTGATGATGAGACAGTTACAGTCTCGAAATCGCGATCAACTTAGAAATATATATGAGGAGAGGTAAGAAACATTTAATTTCACCATCGATTTCATAAATAATATATAATAAGTTGCGGACTTATCAACTTATTAGTCCATCGTTGTAAGAAATTAATATATCCTCTGGTAGCTCAGTTGGTAGAGTGGTGGACTGTAGTGATATATAATTTCAGTAATCCATAGGTCGCTGGTTCAAATCTGGCCCAAAAGATTTTTTTTTTTAGAAGAGTATTACTTTTAGCTCATACTACAATAGTATTGAATTTAAAAATATTTAAATTTTTAGAAAACCAAACTAAAAAATAAATAATAGTTTTAATAAACTAAAACAACGCGCTTTATTAGAAAACCGAACTAAAAAATGGAAAATAATTTTAGTTTCCAACACGCTTGGGATATAATTAAAGTGGTCTACAAAAAATCATCTCCAACACATCTAGAATAAAACTAGAGTTGTCTACAAAAAAAAATAATTTTACTATCAAAAGCATGTGGTGCTCTATATCAATTAATATATTTGAAAATAAACAGTTATTGGTAAAAGTAAAGTCTCTAAGAAGAAAATGTAAAAACCATAAAAAGCACCCCACACTTTTGATGGTCATTTTTTTTTTTGTAGATAACTAGTTTTATTCTAGACATGTTGGAGATGATTTTTTTGTTGGCCACTTTTAATTTTATCCCAAGCATGTTGGAAATTAAAATTATTTTTCATTTTTTAGTTTGGTTATTAGCATAAGGATATTTTTAAATACTCTTGGATGTCTACAGATAGTGAAATTATCAAGATTAAATTTAAATTTTTCATACATCACCTCATATCCAGTCTTCTAACTAGACCGGTTTCAAAGCCTGGGTAGCTTCATCTTCAGTAATTTTTCGTCGACTGATGTTATGTCGATCAGAACTGCTTCTTCCTCCCTCTGTTAATTTAATCTTAAATTACACCCCATGGTTATTTTTTCCTATAAAAGTTAAATAAAAGTAAAATTATTATTGATTAACTTGATAAATAGTATTCAAAACATGTGGCATGAATGAGGGGCATAAAAACTTCTTGTAGTTAAATTAGATTAAAGTGCCCATAAGGTAGGACAAGAATGAGAGGGGAAAATATTAATTTTATTATTATTCAAAACATTTGGTGTGAATGAAGGACATGGAATCTTCTTGCAGGAAAACCGAAGGGAAAGTAGTCAGAAGTTAGTTCAAGAATGAGATGTGAAAGATTAATATTGTTATTGAAGAGACGTGGAACGAAGGGACATGGAAACTTTTTTTTAGGAAAATCAGAAAAAGGAAGAATAACAACCAGGATTTAAGAGAGGTGGATTATAAAAGAAATGATTGGATAACATTAGATCAGTATAGCGTATGAGAGCATATGTCGGCGCGGTCATTAATTCGTTCTCTATGTTAATTAGGTCATTAATCTCCGGGTTCGATAATATAATGCCAATTAGTTGTTAGGTCGTTATAGTTGGCCATACTGAAATACAGACAAAATCAATCTCCATATTACATAAAATGGCGGCGGATCTGTTGCATTTTGCTTAACTTTTGTATTGTTTGATAATAGAGCACGAAAATTGTTAGAAGATAATTATTTAGCAATATTATTAGATCATAACAGATGATAGACATCGATCAGCAATAATCCGGCATGGATGAAATATAAATTGTACAAAATTAATTTTCTTTGTTGGCAACCCTGCGTTGAGTGCTGTGTGATCGTATGGCTGGTCTATTTTGAGAAATATTATTTTCGCGCGTTAAATTGTGAAACAGTAAACAATAAAAGTTCATTGCAATTATAAAGGTTTGTATACATCATATATCACATACAAATATGGGGCGTAAATCTGCAAAAAGTAAGGAAAAACGACAACAGCGAAAAGAAGAAATAGCTAGGCTGGCAGCTTCACAAGCACTCGTTAACAAGGCAAATAAACAAGAAGATCCCCTTGCACCATTTTTTGTGTTCAGGAGTTTTGAAAAAAATGGACTTTGTTTAACACTAGAATGCAAATTATCCGGTTCATTAGACTCTGAAACAATAGACTGGATATTAGATTTAGAAAAAAGAAACATGAAAGCATTATATGAACAGTGTGACTGGGGTTGGAATGACAAATTGAAGAAAGAGGAAATGACAGATGAAAGAGCTTGGTATCTTATAGCAAGACAGCCAGATTCAAAACCAGTTGCCTTTTCACACTTTCGTTTTGATATGGATTATGGTGATGAAGTATTGTATTGTTACGAACTACAGTTAGAAAAGGAAGTTCGAAGGAAAGGGCTAGGTAAATTTATGCTTCAGGTATTAGAACTCATCGGATTTACTGCCAACATGAAGAAGGTTATTCTTACTGTTCTGAAGCATAATCCAGGAGTAAAAGAATTCTTTATTGCTCTCAAGTATTCAATTGACGAAACTTCTCCAGAAGATAATATGATTGAACAATATCCTTATGAAATATTAAGTAAGAAAAATAAAAAACTTGTTTCAAATTAATTTTACAATTATGTGAGGTAAGGCGATATTGATGATTGCTAATATTATTATTGCAAAATACAGGTACCAAAATTGGTAATGCTGTATTGAGTTGGATGAAATAATTAAGTGAAATTAATATAGTACTTAAAAGTACTCAAAAACTGTAAGATCAATTGCTGATATTGGATTGTGGGCTCAATTAAATCTCACTATACTATACCATGAAATATTCATATGACACTTTGCAATATTTACCTTTTCCATTTTTACTAACAAATCCTACTATTTTAACATCTCCTAAAATATTTTTTTGGAAAAACTGCACTTAAACTAGTGTGAAATATTTTCAAAGTCCTATAGAACAACAGTGCGCATGCACCAGAGTTTATAGAGCTAGCAATGAACCATATATCGATTATTATCCTCGATTACTCTGTGTCGCTATGAAATTTAAATGACCAATATTTGCAATAAATCCCCAAATCTATGTTAAATATATGAATAATATTAAAATTACCAAACGTTTATTAAAAATTGGGTGTACACTTATCACTCTCTAACACTGATCCAAGCAGCAATAACCCAAAACAGCGAAAGAAAAATCATAGACTAAGTAATATACTCTGTGGAGAAAATAGCAGTTAGCATCACAATATTGTCTAATGTTATAAAAATTGTTTGAAAAAGTTTAAAATAAATAATAATGTTAGTAAATACAGAAGAAGAGCTATAGTTTACAACAATATAACTGGAAAATAAAGCGCTAGTAGAAGTGCAGTTGAGCCGATTATTTTTTTACAGTTCTTAAATATTTATCTACTAAATGCAAAATCTATCATTATTTGTAAATTCTATAGAACTGTTGTGTGCTTGCACAAGGCTTTGTCGACAGATGCCAGAAATAACTGCTACAGGTATGACCAACCTTCACAATCAAAAATTGCACAACTACTATTTTATTTTGTTAGGTTAAGAAGGGTACACTGAATTAGTTTATTGAAGAAATATGTAATTGATTTACTTTGTTAGGTTATAAAATTACAAATTAGTGTGCATCCATTATTTAAAAGTTTATTTGGAAATTTATTGTGAAATCTGGTTGTACTGACTGCACAGATAGTCCTGCCATCTATGGAGAAAATTCATAAACATACCTCAAATCAATTGTGGACATGGTCGCTCCCTAGTGGGAGTTTCTTAACCAGAGTAATTTAGTTAAGCTTAAAACATTTTATTAATAGTGAGTGGAGAACATATTTTTAACGACTCACCTCATATAATTTCAAATTTCTTTGATACCAGTGGTTTCAGACAATATCTTGTCCCACTTCAGCCATGACGGTATCAAAGAAATTTGAAATTATATGAGGTGAATCGTTAAAAATATGTTCTCCGCTCACTATTAATGATATAACCTCATAATGTTTACTTGCCAATATTAATTTAAATTTAAAACATTTTGTCTATTCATTCTTACTTCTTATAGTTGTTTTTGTCGAACATATGTTTCAGGGCTCAATCTGTAATCGCTGAGGATGGGGCTAATAAACCCTGAAACATATGTTCGACAAAAACAACTATAAGAGGTTAGAATGGACAAAATGTTTTAATTATTAAACAAACCTCTTAATTAAGTTATGTAGATAGGAAATAACACTATGAGGTTTTTTAATATTGTTTATTTTTATTATTGTGAACGTGACGCAGCATTGAGAATGTCACAAAAGATGTGAAGAAACCCAGGGTCTGCTATGAATTATGAAGTATGAGGTGAGTGAAATAATAAAAAATAAACAAAACCTCTTAATGTTACTTCCTATTGTATTTTAAAAATAATTAGTTAAGCTTTTTACCTATAGATGTCAGTGAGTGACATGTGGTTTTAAGTGATCCCACAACAGGCCCGGAGGCCTTTGGGGTAGTAGGTTAAGGCTCCCACTTTTTCTAGACAATCGGCACTTTATGTCAGCCGGGTTGTCAGTCCTGCGTGACGACCGCCTTTACCCCAGGAAAAGCGTCTGGTACTCATTTCCGTCAGAGGCTGAGTCGACCCCAGGGCCATAGTGCCGCCAGAGGGTTTGGGTCAGTTTAAAAATCCTGACCCCAACGGGAATGTGGTTACCTGAATAAAATATCTAGTATGCAACTAAGGTATTACTTGGATGAAGGTCAGCTAAATTCTGGTCTTTTTATTCAGACTTGCATTTATTTTACGACCCTGAAAAATCTTTAGGCTCGAGACCCACAGCGTTAAGTCCCTCCCAGAAGACTTGTCCCTTGGATTTTTATATCCTAAAAATCCATCAGCCCCTGTTGGGCTTGAACCCATGACCCTAAGGAGACTAGAGCCAAAGGACAACCACTAGACCAACACGGCAACCTATGTTCAGAATTGACATCCATAAAATAAGCATGGACAGAATTAGATTTCAGAGGCAAATAGGTTAACTGGAATAACATGCTAGCAATTGGCTGTATAGCAGAAATGTGAATGAACATACTGGCAGTGATGGTTGCTAACCATTTGATATAGTGGTGCGATGCAAGATTCACAACATAGAATGGCTGAAACATAATTTTAATATAAAAGTCCCTAATCTTATACTTTATACAAAAAAGTTAAATTGAAAGTGTATAAAATACAATTTACCTCTGTACAATTGAACGGCCTTATGCATCAACCAGCTATGTGCCATTATGTAAGTTTCAAGAAAAACACATTTTGAAATTTAAGTAAATCTTCACTATGTATTTCAGCGCCAAACTAACAATACTGGATATTGAAAGTTTTTTTTCTTGTTTGACAGGCATCAACAATCTAAGAGTGGAAAAATTTGGCACTTAGCTGCATGATGCAAAATTTAGATTAGCATTTATGAAGATCTAGTTTCATAGCCGTTTGTTGCAAAACATAGAATCTCTGATAAACTCATGACATTTGCATTTTTCTTTTAACAATAAGGCTATATTTAAAGATTTGGCGCTAAAAGTGTGTGTACACTTACTTCATGAGCCAGTGCAACAGATTGCATCAAAATCTCAGTTTTTTTTAAAAATGGCACTTGGCTGGTTGATGCACAACATCGTCCAATTCTAAAAAAAATGATAATGTAAGAATGTCTCAATAGAAATAAAAAATTGGCAACATGAGATGTAAAGACTGTCTGCTCTTAAAGTGATCCTCATCAGAACAAAATCATGTGACCTGCTCGCTTTTCATTGGTTATGGACATTGATGTATGATGTAGAAGCAATAAGTACACAAAAAAGTAGTTCCCTTCATTAAATTAAAAAATATGTCCTCTGAATATACTTGTTATTCTTCGTGAATGAAAATAATAATATTCAAAACATACAAAATATTCTAAAATATACCTAATCGATAATTACAGCTTAAAATAGTTTATTACATATGGGTGATGCATTTGAGTCATGCTTTAGTCAATCTCATGAAACAAAATGGCTGAAAGTGTCGAGTCTTCTATAGCTGTGTTGTCATCTCCTTGTTAATGTGACAGTAATTGTGGTGCAAATGTCAGAAGGATACAATTGGCATTTGTTGATGTTAGGATCACTCTAAGAGCGGGTAAGGTATAGTAAGATGAATTGGAAGATAACTGATAAGAATCTATATAATTTGTAACCTATGGTCTATTGTAAAATTCATTTAGAGCAGTTTGCACTACATTAGCCAAGAAGCAAATATAAAAATATCTGCAACATAAAATAACTTGCTTAACACTTTGAGTCCGGCGGTGGTACTAGTACCACGGCATTTAAATGATACTGAAGCCAGAGAAAATTAAATCCCTCAGCATGCCTGTGCCGGTGGACTTGCAGGGGTGTTTTTTGGTTCAGAAAAACACCCCTGTACATCTTCCGGCACAGACATGCCGAGGAATTTAATTTTCTCCGGCTTCAGTGTCATTTAAATGCCATGGTACTAATACTACTGCAAGACTCAAAGTGTTAACCCTCTAACTTAAAAGTCTGAGATTACTCGTGTATCTTGATAGTATGTTGTTTGTAAATTTTAACCTCAAATAAATGTGTTGTATTTACTTAATTACAAATGTGGCCACAAGAGAGCGCTTTGGTTTCACAGCTGCTTGAGGCAATTTAATAACCAGCTACAGTCTATGTGGAGTTACTTTTAAAAGTAACAAGCATACACACGGCTTTAATGTTACCATTTTGTATGTTTTCATTTTTATTGTTTATTAGTCATTCAAAATATCTCTGCAGGTGGACGCATCGCAAAGCACTGCTTGTTGCTATACATAAGCGTAATATAAGGCAGTGTACAGTGGGAAAAAAATCACAGTTGGCTTTTAATAGCACTTGTAACCACATAGTTCGCTCTTGAACAGTGATTTTGTGTCGATATAACAATTTGTATTATAGACCTATGTATTGTATAAGTATGTAGATGCCTGAAAGCCTCCAACAAAAGTGATTAATTCACAACACAAGAAGATAATTTACGTATTGCAATGTGCACTGCTAACAAAATTTGTACTAGATCTGCACTGTCAGAATCCCACGTCCCATTCCCCTCTTCACGTGTAATGTGTTCTATTCCTGTATAAACACGACTGCAGCGCCCTCCATCAACAACTGCACTTACTCCTTAAACGGGTAATACCAAAACCATATAAACAATTTTGCAAGTGATCCTGCTCTAAATATTTACCTCAAGATAACACCGTTGTTAGTTCAAAACCTCACAACACCACCAGCAGCTAAATTTGAAATTTTGAGTCTTGTGAATTCAAATTTATATATTTTATTGTAAATTGTTCATTAAGATTTCGTACACAATTGAGGATCAAGTATTTGAATTCACAAGACTCAAAATTTCAAATTTAGCTGCTGGTGGAGTTATGAGTTTTGGCGTAACAGCGACATTATTTTATTCTATGTATGTCCATTTTTTTAACAAACACGAGTATAATTGTGATTTTAATATAACCTTTTCTAAACATTTTCAAATTAATTAATTGAAAAATTGTCAAATTGCTTTTTGTAATCTGTTTCTGTATTCACAATTAAGTTTAAAATTCACAGTAAAAAGAAAGAAAATTTTGAACAATCTTCTATAAAATTAATTGTAAAGAGGTTGATAAATCAAATAATTAGAATGTTTAAATTTAGTAGGAAGTAACGCTACAAAGTATTAATAAACAAATAATAAAAATACTTTGCCTTCTTTTTAGACCAGTTATTCCATCATCTGTATTTTACAATCATTGTGATGTATTGCAGTGTAGTCTAGCACATCAACACAACAGTCATGAAAATAATAATGATAGAATAGTAATTCTGAAACCGGTCTAAAAGAAGACAAAACATGAGGTGAAGTGATATTTTTATAATTAAAATGTTATTTTAAGAAAGAAAAATGAATGCTCAAACTGGGACTTAAATCCTGGATCTCTGATTCTACAAATCAGTAAAAAAAAAATATCAACTCAGGGTCGGGTCAAGGGATGAGATGAGATAAAGTCCGTTATATAGAGGTCTGTGAATGAGAAGGGTGCTGGCCGACCACGCATCGTCACAAGGGCAGATGAACAAAATGGATGAGATGAGTGTTGAGAAATTGTGGCAGAGGAAAACGGGAGAAAACCTGCCCAAGCTCTGTTTTGTCCACCATGAAAATCACATGGAGCGACAGATTTTGCGACCCCAGCGGTGAGACGAGTGTCTTAACTGCTTGCGCCATGGAGCCACCTCTACAAATCAGTATGATACCAATTACACCATTTGAGCGTGACTAATAAATCACAGCTATTAGCCTTCGGATGAACAAGAATTATATAAGTGGAAAGAAATGTTGACGTTCTTATCATGGCTCGAATGGTATAATTGCTATCATACCGATGCGTAGAATCAAAGATCCAGGGATCGAGTGTTAATTTTTCTTTCTTAAATAAAATTCTATCCAGAATTGGAAAGAGTTAATTTAAAATAAAAACAAAAAAATATAATGTTAACTGTATTTTTGTAGTTGTACCAATTTATTATTACTGCTACTTTAATTAGAATTCTGTATTTAGAGTAAAATAGTAGGTTATTATACCAATAAAAAATGAATTGGAAAGAGAAAGTTTATACATAATAGTTCTGGTTGTGTATCTTAGATCTGTTTTTTCAATATATCTTTAGTATTTATGTTAACCACATGTGTTTTTGTGTTGTAAGCTGTCAACTATAATTAATGTGTTTATGTATCAGCCTGTAATAGGTTCATAATTAAATAAACATCTTTATAAATAAAATATATATTTTATTTAACAAAAAATTCCATGGCGCAACAAGCCTAGAAGGCCCTTGGGCTACCAGCCGCCTGCTGGCTCACATCTACATGTTGTTCTCCCACCTTATTCTTGGTCTTCAGCATTTTCCCTCCCGAATCATGATTTGAGTGAAGTAGATTATGTAAGAATCGTGAATTATATGACATTTGGTGATACTGACATCTTCTTGTAAGCCCATGCTTCCCGTAACAGAGATTTAGGCGCTTTCCCCCTACAGGGAAGAATTTGAACCATACTAATTTAATTCATGTATTTTGTCTTTCGGGCTAAATGGCCGTGGTCTGGTTTTATTAACACTCGATGTTTTATATTTTAAGAGAAAAATTTTTGCCTAGACCGAAACTCGAACCCGGGACCTTTGGCTTGCCGGGCCAAATGCTCTACCAACTGAGTTACCGAGGCGAGTTGCCACACCTCTCCTGGACCCCAAGATTCAAAATTTTGCAATTAAATTATTTTTATTTAGCAGATTTCACATCTTCCCGTGCCCAATTTATCTACTTTCATTCTGCTCCACATGTCATTCCAATCTCCATCGTCCAATCCTTTTTTCCCTCATGCTGCTCAAAACACCATCAACCCACATTTTTTTAGCCATCTTCTAGCTATACTGCAGCCACTGATTCTCCGGCCTTGACATTTTCACGACAATGTTGCCAATATGGATATTCAGTGGGAGTGGCCGCTTTATGTATGCGGTTAGCAGACATACAGCTGACAACATCTCAGCAATTTCAAACCTTAATAGCACGCTATAGCTGCATCAAGAGCAGTGATTGGTTGTGGCAGACGTACTCCCACTGAAACCATTTCCTTATTGGCAGTAGAAGACAAATTCTCCCTTTACCCCTCGTATAACCTAAACCTCAGAGCTGGAGATATGGCAGCTGGGGTATAGTGGCATTCATTTTTAGTCGATTGTCAACAGTCTATGGTTCACAATTGTACCTTGTTTATGATCGTTAGCATTTGTCTTTCTATTTACTATTGGAGGCTTAACATGTGTTCTTGCTAATTCGTCAATTGATATTGTCCTTCATGACACTTACTACGTATTTGCATTATGTCCTCTCAATAGGAGTAGTATTTGCAATTATGGCTGGCTTTATTTAATGATACCCTTTATTTACAGGATTTTCTATAAACACTAGGTGATCAAAAATTAAATTTACGATCGTATTCACAGGAGTAAATTTAACCCCCCCCCCAACGCTTCTTGGTAACCTGTCTTCTGTTATTCTTATGGCATGATACATTTATTTAATAATTAAAATTTACAACCCTACTAGGTACTGAACCTGGGCCTGCTAGTCAGGAAGCAGGCATGCTAGTACCCGAGCCTGCATGGAGGGCAGATTTTCTCAATGTTGAGCCACTACTTATTGTACTTACCCAAATTCTCCTGGATGCACAGGAATTTAATTATTTGAGTTATAATTTAACATTTCAAGATGAAGCTGATATATCAAAGAAAATAACAAATTTCACAAAAACAACGGGGATAATTAACAGTATAATGAAAAATCAGCTATAGCAGCACATAGTTTATTAGAGCATCATAGGATTGAAAAAGAAGCAAAACTTTTAAAACATCTATCTAAACCTTTGGATTTAACAGTTTGGGAAAAAATATATATTCAAAAAAACCATACTAGAACTATGAACTTCGAGATTCCGGAAGAACCAATCTTGATTACAAAGTTCTTCAAAAATACAACAGATAGCAGTTTAGGAAATGATTCATTCAAAATAACACCAGATGGCAGTTTGAAGAGGAATTCCTTCAAAAGAACACCAGATGACAGTCTAGATAATTACCGGCAAAAAGGAGAAAAAATTGACAGTCGTGAAAACAGCTGACGATGACGACAAAGTGTCGCCGATACTGCAGTGCTGTGTTTAAAGAAACATAGATGTATGAGGTAAGAAAAAATCACGATTCATTTAATTATTATTAATAATGAAACCATCTTTAGTACAGAAGAACACAAGATTATGGCTTTATAAGATTCTCGCAAGACCAGTATTAAGATATTGTAGTGAAGCATAGACAATCTGAAGAAGAGATGAAAGCCAAATAACAGCAAACGAGATGCGATTTATGTACAATACAGCAGGCTATACAGAGTGGGACCATAAAAGAAATGAGGAAATTATGGAAGAGTTGGATGTAGAACCCATTCTTCACCACATACAAAACTACCAGAACCACTGGAAAGCCCATCTTCAACAAATGCCATCTCATAGAATTCCTAAAGCCATGCTTCGTTACTGCCCCCAAGGCAAAAGATTACTGGGACGTCCAAAAAAAAAGTGCTGGATGGAAAACTCCTCTTTGAGATCGTAACAGGCCACATGGCCTAATACTTGCATGGATGATTATTATGCACAGGGGGGTACAGGTCCCATAATGGACCAAATTCCACGAGAAAATTTCTACTGCCTTGGGGATTTGCATGAGTGTGTCCCGAATATTAGTAAGCAGACTTACTCCCTATATTGATGACATTCTAGGAGATCATCAATGTGCATTTAGAAGAAACAGGTCTACAACAGATCAGATTTTTAGTATAAGACAGATTTTAGAAAAGAAATGGGAATATAATGGTACTGTACATCAACTATATGTAGACTTCAAAAAAGCATATGATTCAATTAAGGGGGAGAAGTTATATAGTATCCTGCTGGAGTTCAGAATTCCTAAAAAGTTAGACTTATACGAATGTTAAGTTATGTAGATAGGAAATAACACTATGAGGTTTTTTAATATTGTTTATTTAATAAAAACCAACAAAAATGAAAAGATTGAAGACTGCAAAAAATCGGGAATTTATCAAATTAACTGTAAAGATTGTGAAAAGATATACATAGGAAAAACAAAAAGGAATCTAAATACAAGATTAAAAGAACACCTCAGAAATGTTAAAAAATGGAGAAACTGAAAAATCTGCAATAGCTGCACATGCCTGGTCAAAAAAACATAGAATAGAAGCCAAAACAAAATTACTTAAACAATTGGAAAAACCGAAGGAACTCACAATTTGGGAAAAAAAATTTACATATGCAAGAATGAAAATACAACTATGAATTTTGAAATACCCAGTTATAAAGAGAGAGGACTGATTTGGAAATTCGTCGGTCGGCCATCAGATGGCGCGGAGGTCAGTCTGCAGGATAGAAGGCCGTTGGACGTCAGTTGTGAACGTGACACAGCATTGAGAATGTCACAAATGCTAGGAATTATGAAGTATGAGGTGAGTGAAATAATAAAATATAAACAAAATTATACGAATGTGTCTAAATGGCTCCAAGAGTAGGGTGCGTGTAGGCAAACAGTTTTCAGACACTTTTGAAATCCAGAATGGGTTGAAGCAAGGAGATGCACTATCTCCTCTACTATTTAATTTTGTACTAGAGCATGCCATTAAATCTTTAGAGAATGAGGAAGGCTTACAACTGAATGGTATTAATAAGCTGTTAGTTTATTCTGATGATGTAGTGTTACTGGCCGATAGCGAGGAGATACTAAAGGCCAACACCAACACGCACTCACTATTGAGTAACACTAAGAAATTAGGACTGGAAGTAAATATCAGTAAAACTAAATATATGGTCACACGTAGAAATTCAGTATATAATGGAAATGGACAGCTAATGACAAATGAGGGAAATTTTGAGGAAGTGGCTGAATTCAAATACCTAGGAACAATAATCACAAATAGGAATGAGATGCACAAAGAAATTAAAGATAGGCTCAATTCTGGAAATGCATGCTATTATGCATTGCAGAGACTTTTGATGTCCCAACTCCTTTAAAAAAAACATTAAGCTGAAAATATATAAAACTATTATTCTACCAGTTATATTATATGGGTGCGAAACATGGACTCTTACCTTAAGGGAGGAAAGGAGATTACGAGTATATGAGAATAAAGTTCTTAGGAAAATTTTTGGACCAAAGAGAGATGAACAGACAGGTGAATGATGGATAAATCATATTTGAAGAGAAAAATTATATGCCCAGACTGGACTTGAACCCAGGACCTTTGGCTTTCCGGGCCAATGCTCTACCGACTGAACTACTGGAGCAAGTTCCAATCTGAATGCAAAATCCCTCTCTTATATACGTTGTAAATTCCTGTGCACCAAATGCTATGAAACCTTTGTTTTTATCTTTGCAAATGGCGGCTTCTTTATTAAGAAGACATTTATTTGGGAATTTTTATATTACATCATAAGCCAGTATGGCTTCTTTCAATGTCTTTTATTCATTTCTCATACATCTCAATGATGGATAAATCATATTTGAAGAGAAAAATTATACACCCAGAAATTTACAATGTATATTCATTCATAGTGTTCTGCTCAAGAGCAGGTCTTTCACTGCAAACTCAGCATTCTCCACTCTTTCCTTCATCATGCCATGTTTGCAGCTTTACTAGGGATATATAGGTGTGGTAACTTCCCGTTTCTTTCCACACCCCACTCTCTCTTTTGTATCTTAAAATCTTAAAAGATCTTAAGAAGGTCCCGAGGGGCCCCAACTTGGAGGTGAGAAGAGTGGATTTGGCTAAGTTAGACCCTCCAGACTTCACCGAAATTCACCCCAGAGGTTAAATATCAGTTCCATCAGGGTTTTTGACCAGATCAAGGATCCGGAAATCCCAATTAGCCTCAGCCCCCCCCCCCACAATGTATATAAGAGAGGGATTTGCATTCAGATTGGAACTCGCCCCAGTAGCTCGGTCAGTAGAGCATTGCCCCGGAAAGCCAAAGGTCCTGGGTTCGAGTCCCAGTCTGGGCGTATAATTTTTCCCTTCAAATATAATATAATATAATGAGGTTAATTTTAATAATTACTTGCCACTGTAATTTTTATTAAATTTATTTAAATAATTTTATTTAATATTTAATGGAAGTGACATATGAGGTTTATTTTAATTAATAGAGAGTTAGATTTTCATGACTCACCTCATTTTTGTAGTACTTTTGTTCCTTTTTTCTTTTAGTCTTAAACAAATGTGAGGTGAGTCGTGAAAAGTCTCTCCATTAATCATATTAATAAATTTAATTGAGGCAGTATAACACAGTAATATCTTACCTCTTGTAATCAATGGTAAAGAGACAATTTTTTTCCCGAAACCAGGAATCGAACCCTGAACCTTCAGCTGTCCATGCTAATGCTCTGACCACTGAGCTTCCTTCCCATCCAAGCATAAATCCTTCCTTTACCTTACTCTCTTGGTCCCACATTCAATGCAATGAATCATCATTCACAAATACACAATGAATGGCTTCTACCTGAAGAAGCTAAAGCCATTACTAGCTGAAGGTTCGGGGTTCCATTCCCAGTTCAGGCAAAAATTTTTCTCATTACAATAATTTATATATTAAATTTGGGAATTTTTAACATTACGAGGTTCAAGTAATAAGAATTAAATGAATCGTGATTTCTTCTTACCTCATACTTCTATGTTTTTTTAAACACAGCACTGCAGTATCAGCGACCCATTGTCACCATCTTCAGCTGTTTTCACGACTGTCATTTTTTTTTGGCCGGTAAAACCAGATGGCAGTTTGGATAATTACTGGCAAAAGAAAAAATTGACAGTCGTGAAAACAGCTGACGATGGTGACAATGGGTCACCGATACTGCAGTGCTGTGTTTAAAAAAACATAGAAGTATGAGGTAAGAAGAAATCACGATTCATTTAATTCTTATTCACAATAATTTAATTGTGTTCATTGGGGGCACACCATAGTGTAGTGGTTAAGGCGCTGCGCTACAAGCCGGAAGGTTGAGGGTTAAAGTCCCTCTGGTGGCACTATGGCCCTGGTGTCGACTCAACCTCTAATGGAAATGAGTACCATGAGCTTGTTCAGGGGGTAAAGACGGCCATCACGCAGGGCTGACATCAAGTGCCAATTGTCCAGAAAAAGTGTCTTCACCTCCTACTACCCCAAGGACCTCCTGAGGCCTGTAATGGGACATAGTAATAGCTTTAGCTTCTCAATGTTAATTTAATAAATAATACTATAGCTGTGTGGAGTCCCTTCATGTATTCATAATGTAGAAGCCATTCATTGTGTATTTGTGAATGATGATTCATTGCATTTGAATGTGGGACCAAGAGAGTAAGGTAAAGGGAAGATTTCTGCTTGGATGGGAATGAAGCCTGAATTAACTCAGTGGTCAGAGCATCAGCACGGAAAGCTGAAGGTTCAAGGTTCGATTCCCGGTTCAGGAAAACATTTTTCTCTTTACCATTGATTACAATAATTTGGGTTCATTAATTTACTTATTTCTATCATAGTAATAGCTTTAGCTTCTCAATATTAATTTAATCTTACCTCTTATTTTGTTGGAATTTTTGAGAAAGTATTTCGATATCTACGGATACTATAATCAGTTCTTTCTGACTGTTGAATTATCGGTTGGTGATACTGGGTGTTGTTTCCTCTTTGGATAGACCTATGAATTTAGGTATAATTTTTTATCACTCATATTATTGTTCTTATTTGACTATAAACTAGTTTTGGAACATGGTATCTGTTCCATCCTCAGTATTGTCATGAAGGACAGCTCTTCAAGATGACAGAACAACAGTTGTGACGACACTGAGGATGGAACAGAAACTATGTTCTGAAACTAGTTTATAGTCAAATAAGAAGAACAATATGAGGTGAGTGATAAAAAATTCTACCTTAATTGTCGTGGCCATTGTTCCGTCGTCTTGAAGAGCTGTCCTTCACTCTTCAAGATGACAGAACAACGGTCGTGACGATACTGAGGATGAAACAGAAACTATGTTCCGAAACTAGTTTATAGTCAAATAAGAACAACAATATGAGGTGAGTGATAAAAAATTCTACCTAAATCAATATACCTCAGAGTGTGAATTCCTAAAATAGGTAAGACCTTTGAACTTCCAAATAAAATATTTTTCTCCACAAGAACAAAGAAAAACTCATGATTTTTTTTAATTCCTGGGGAAAAGGATTCGATTTGTAAGTTTGTAGGTCTACCTAAAGAAGGAAGAGAAAGCAACATTCCAGGACTGCCAACTGATAATTAAACAGTCAGAAAATATCCATACATACTGAAACACATTCTCAAAACTAATTATTATGAATTAGTTATTTCGACTCACCTCATATTTTTTTTTTACATTCTGCAGACTATAGTTTCGTCACATTTATGCGACATTGTTGATGCATTCTAACTGTTGTATTTCCTACAAATATTAAATATTCTCAAAATTTATAAATGAATTGGATAAAATGTTTTTACATTTCACCTCATAAAGTTACGTTTTTTCATGATACCAGTTTCAAAGGTCATTTGCCTTCATCTTCAGTCAAACTCTAAGTTCATAAAATAGGCACCACATGACAGTTTGGAAGATGGTGGTAATGGCAAAATTTCAACAGTTGGAGTTTGACTGAAGATGAAGGCAAATGGTCTTTGAAACAGTACCGTAAAAACAAGGAACTTTGTAAAGCGAGATGTAAAAACATTTTATCCAACTCACTTAAAAATTACCTCATAGCATTACTTTTGATCGTAATTTTGATTAAAAGTGATCTAAAAAATTGCAACAAAATATGAAGTAAGATGTTAATGACTCAATTAAATTTATTACCTGAATAGAAAACTTAATTTAATATATGCAGGAAATAACACATTGAGGTTTCTTTTAATTTTTAATGAGTTCGTTATTTTGACTCATTTCATATTTCTTGATTTTTTATGCAGACCAGGTTATGTCACTCTTTATTAAGTTATGTAGATAGGAAATAACACTATGAGGTTTTTTAATATTGTTTATTTTTTATTTCACTCACCTCACACTTCATAACTCCTAGCAAGCATACCCAGGGTTTCGTCACATCCTTTGTGACATTCTCAATGCTGTGTCACGTTCACAACTGACGTCCAGCTGCCTTCTATCCTGCAGACTGACCTCCACGCCATCTGATGGCTGACCGACGAACTTCCAAATCAGTCCTCTCTCCTTATAACTGGGTATTACATATGCAAGAATGAAAATACAACTATGAATTTTGAAATACCCGGTTATAAGGAGAGAGGACTGATTTGGAAGTTCGTCGGTCAGCCATCAGATGGCGTGGAGGTCAGTCTGCAGGATAGAAGACCGTTGGACGTCAGTTGTGAACGTGACACAGCATTGAGAATGTCACAAAGGATGTGACGAAACCCTGGGTATGCTTGCTAGGAGTTATGAAGTATGAGGTGAGTGAAATAAAAAATAAACAATATGTCACTCTTGCTCAACATTGTCAAAGTAACTAACTAATTAAAAATTAGAAAACTTAATTCTTCCCAATGATGTGCTACCAGTAACACGTAGGTTATTAATTTAATTCAATTTTAAAAAATCTTCTTGGTTAGAATTTAAATTTGACTATTGCATTTTAACATTAATGATATTTGAAGAGAAAAATGGGATCGAAAGAAAAATGTAGAAATCCTTCAAGAACTTAATGTGTCACCAATACTGGACTACATCTCCAGATATCAGCTAAACTGGAAGGAACATGTCTCAAGAATGGCTAGATTCAGGATCCCCAAGGCAATAATGAACTACTGTCCAAATGGGAAACGGTCACTTGGTCGACCTATGAAAAGATGGCACGAAAACCGCTTTCTCAGGCCGTAACAGTTCTTCTAGGACTAATACCTGGCAGGATGATGATGATGATGAAGAGAAAAATTTTTGTTCAGACTGGGCGAATGCTCTACCAACTGAGCTACCTGAGAAACTCCATTCTAAATGCAAATCTTTTTCTTATATACACTTTGCCTGCGAAGTTCTTGGAATATAAAGAAAATAGATATGACAGCTGTGGTCTCGAGGTAGCATGCTGCCTTGTCACGCAGTGAGCCAGGTTCATTCCCCAGTTGGGACAAGTTTGCTAGGTGAGGTTTTTTTCTCACCTGTAAGATAAATATCAGGAAACTTTAAGACCCAAACCGTCCCCGAACATCATCTGGCCATCATTATCATCAACATCACATTTACCTAATTAGATTAAGTTTAGTTTAGGGCCTCTCCTGGTGCATCATTACCATCATCATCAACTCTCATATCATCGGGGCAACGTAACCCCGCCTTCCAGGTGCACCAACCTCAGAAGTGGGTTATAAGTACGCCATGCCAGGAGAGAACACCAGAAATGTCGAAATGACAACCTGGGACATTTGGGGAAAAAAAAAAAAACTTTGAAAAGACAACGACAATCTTTATCTTTGGAATATAAGATGCACTCCATTTTTATGACAAATTTATAGGGTAAATAAGTGCATCATATACTATGGAAAATATGATAAATATAGGACATAACTATGTCACAAATGTTAGGTCTGTTAGCATGGAATTCACCTAGTATAATTGTTTTATAAACTTTACAAGCCTCCAGTATTGAAAGTTATCAAGTTGCAGTTTCAACTTGAGAAGGAAAGGCTACTGTCTTTAACAGAGAGGAGACCCTTTAATTCCTTCCATCGAAGGCTTAAAGGAACTGACCTGGACAGTAACCTAGTGTCCAATCCCTCACCTTCTCGTGGTGCAGCTGTTAGTAATCATGCTTATGCATGGGAAGGGCTACTCACCAATAAGCACTGGCAGCTTGGTGAGTTTTTCTTTTTTGACCGAATTGGTATTACTTCTTCTTCCCATACCAATTCCCTCTTTCAACTTTTCTATCCAGTCTCCCTTGACTGACCTCTTGTTTCTTTCGACCCTGATGGTATTAGAGTATTCGAGGCCTAGGGGTTCATTTCTCCTTCCTTCCTATACCTACTTTCTCTCTAAAGGCGACGTAACCGCCACATGTGGTGCCTACTACTAAACGGTTACAACTAGTTTATTGTACTCCAATACAAATATGAAGAGACCAGCCTTTCTGCTAAATATTGGAGTGCAAGAGAGCGAATGATTTCATTATCAAGTGTTCGACATTAGATACCAACCAACCAACTTGAGAAGGAAATGATAGCCAGGAGTCAACCCAAACACAAGACGCTCTCGTTTGTATTTGAATAATATTTATCCTGGTTTTAAAGATGTCACTAATAAAGACTGTACACAATTAAATGACAGGTCATACACTAACAATACTAGTACAAAATTAATAATTCATTATATAAGTAATAAAAATTAAAAATTCTCAGAGCAATTAAATTACTGTCCATTACCACCTACTATTGTTGCATCACCGTTTGTAAGTCCTGTTTCATCATCATCATCTTCATTATAATGAAGAGAGATTTCAGAATCCCGACGTACCTTTTTTATAAGAGGTACATTGTCACTATCGTCACCACTACTGTCATCGCTCTGATATGTCCTCTTCCTCAGAATTTGTTCAGTTTTTCCAGTGTGGTTGCTACCCTTCAACGCAGAATTAATATTCCCAGTCCCTTCCTTTTTTGATTTAACTCCTACATTTTCCGATTCAGCATTATTTGAGTCCCTAGATTCAGTTTCCTCTTCACCAATTTCTTCGGCTTCGAGTTTAAGAATCAATTCACCAGAATCACTTGATGTGTCATCGTCATGTTTAGTTCTTTCCCATTCTCGCTTTCTGCCAGCCGGACTTGATGCTTGCAAATTTGCAGATTCGTGATTCATCAAATGTTCTTCCTTGAGGTTCTCGAGGAGAATGGGGTCTAGTCCGAACTTCACAAGATACACTGTCATCTTCCGGAGGCAGAGGGCTACGTGCACTAGAGACATCGACTGTGGAGGGACCTGTAGTTCGTTGTTCCCACCCTGATAAATCGTCTTCCCTCTTATTTTGTACTCCATTTTGGCAAACAGGAGGAGTTCTTGGTCTGGCTTCCCTACCCACATCACTATCTCCCACTCCTTGACTTTCTCCTCCTGCACTTCCATTTCCATTCTTCAGCATTGTGTTCTCCTGCTGCAAGGTCGTCACCGTATCTTTTGCTTTACGCAGTTCCTGCTGCAGATAGTAAATTGTACTCTGCATTCCTTCCACATCTTCATCCAAATCTTGAAGAAATTCATCCAATTCTGTAAGTTTAAAAGCAAATTAAAGAAAAGTACAATTCTTACAACATAGTACGTGCTTGCCTGAGGTGCAATATAACAACATTGTTACAATAATAATACAAATAAGAACAACAATATAACATTTTATGTAAAAAATTATAAAACTGTCCATCACTGTGGTTTTTGGGAAATATAATTGCCTCAGTTCATTCCCCCCTCCCAAAAAAACTGAAAAATCAATAATATTTTAAGATTAAATTAATACTGAGAAGCTAAAGCTATTACTATCATAGAAATAAGTAAATTAATGAACACAATTAAATTATTGTAAATCAATGGTAAAGAGAAAAATGTTTGCCTGAACCGGGAATCGAACCCCGAACCTTTAGCTTTCCGTGCTAATGCTCTGCCACTGAGCTAATCCAGGCTTCATTCCCATCCAAGTAAGGTAAAGGAAGGATTCTTGCTTGGATGGGAATGAAGCCTGGATTAGTTCAGTGGCAGAGCATTAGCACGGAAAGCTAAAGGTTCGGGGTTCGATTCCCGGTTCAGGCAAAAATTTTTCTCTTTACCATTGATTTACAAAAATTTTAAGATATTCAATGTTAAAGTTAAAAATACATTTAACCCTGTGATGTATATCAAGGAGAATTTGAACTCCATGGGTTTTTGTCTCAACTAAATCACATTGACCACTGAAAATATTGTAAATTTATATATTGGTAACTTTAAAACTCTGAAATGACTAAGGGTCGTATGCAAATACATTAGTCTCTACTCAAATTACTTCCAATCACTGGTGAGCTGAGATCGAATTAACGGCCGCCTTACCGGTCATGCATGAATGTTGACGTTTTCATAATATTGGCAATGAATTACCCAGAATTCTCAGCGATAAAACCACTTCCGTTATTTTCGTCTGCTATAGAGGAATGCATTTATGCTTGCATCCCGCAAATAATACCATATACAAGCACGTCTGCGATGCGCAATATTACGCCGATTCTCCCGTTCTTCCAGTTGAATTCTTTGGTAGACTCTATCAAATTTCTCTTCTCCGCGTATACCGAAAACATGATCGAAGTCTTCAAGGTCCGACATCTTGGATAAGTTTCAAACTACATCGGTTACCATCGGTTCCCTTCGGGATTTTCACGTAAGTTTATATCTTGAGCTACGATCTTAAGGTACCTTGTCAGGTAGCTTACAATTATTTCTGCGTGAATAGATTACTGAGTAAAATGTGTTTGGATAAAACTTTATCAGCAGAGAATGCCTTTTACTGTCTAATGCGTTCAAACATTCGACCCTAAGAGTGAAATTTATCATGCGAAGTTAATCAAGAAGTTTACATATCATGCATTGAATTATCACAAGTCCGAAAAAAAAATTGTTTAAAAATTCAACATAAGATTTGCACAGAAAAATAAATTGAGGGGTCTAGCCTCAATTTTATAAAAAAAAAATAGTTGAAGACCGAGAGAAGTCTTCTCCCTTTGAGCGTGGATTTGATCCTAAAAATTCTGCCCGGTTACCAATTTCGCTCCAATTTTTTTTAACCCTTAAATTGGCGAAACAATAATTTCTCGTGCCAGTGATTCAAATGTTTCAGACCACAAAGAAAACAAAATCATGTAAAACTCCGAGTTATTATTATACAATGTTACGTAATTTGACACAAACTTAAGTAATTTATAATCATTTGTTTTTATTGTTTTATAATGAATAATAAATAAATGAAATCACTATCTTATAAGATACATAGTGAAGTTAAGGGTTAATTGCAGTTATCTTTTTAATTTTTGATGTAGAAATTGCCCTCCTGAGAGAGGGAGCTACGCCACTTTGAGAAGAAATGGAAATAATCAGTGCTATTTATATTAAAATTTATATTTTTCCTTTTGCATAGTTTACATAACAGTAAGTTAAAGAAAAAACTTATCCCTTTATTGTACAAATAATTTTGTACTACATTGCTTTACAAAACCCAATTTATTTCCATTTCTTGTCAAAGTGGTACAGCTCCCTCTCTCACTAGACCCCTCAATTTAGCCTCAATAGAATAATCAAATCCAACAAAAAAGAGAAAAGGAAAAAAGAAAATAAATGAGGGATTTATCAGATAAAATGGAAGGAATGTGGTAAACTCTACGTAGGGAAAACAGAAATTTGAAAAGAGAGTGAAGGAACATCTCAGGAAAATAAAAAATGCAAAAGTACAAAAATGTGCAATAGTCACTTATGCTGTCAAAAAAAAATACCAAATTGAAACAAAGGCTACATTGATAAAACAAATAGAAAAACCTGAAGAGCTCATGGTTTGGGAAAAAATCTACATAAAAAAAAACTTTGAAATTCTTGCGGAATGTGATTTGATTTGGAAGTTTATCGGGCTACCAACAGATGGAGGAAGAACAATGGTCATGGAAAATACTGACGATGGAATAATTATTCCAAAACCAATCTAAAAAGAAGACAAACTTATGAGATGAGATCTTTAATATTTAATCAATCATGTGACTTCTGAATGTCTCACATATTTATACATATACTAATTAATACCCAGCTTGCGTTGCTATGCCTAATTAAATGAAATATTAAAGTTTAATTAAATTCTATGGTATAGACTGAGATAAACCAAATATAGCAGTTTTTAATTTTGGATTTCAGGTAAACCTCCACTTCTAATGTCGGATTTTGCTAATTTTTGCATAATACCTAACCTTGGTTTATTTTAATATGTTATATTGAGTTTTGTTGTGACACATCAAAAAATGTGACCTCTAGAGCGAGTTTTAAATTTTCACTTCAAGTGAACTCCTACACCTAATGGCTTTTGAGGTGTGAATCTAAACCATTGAGGGACCCTATGAGATACACAAAAAATTTAATCAAAATCAGGAGCTCAGTGACAAACACACATACAGAAGAATTATATATATATATAAAGATTAACCGTCTTACTAATAATCCATATATAACTTTTATACAAGGTTTATACACATCTCAGTTGAAAATTCTTACTAATAAACACTGTATTAGCTCTTCAGTGTATAAACGGTGTACAACTTTACATGGGAATCATTATACATGCATCCAGCCTTGTTTAAGGATTGTATAACTAGACAAAATGTCGGACTTCAGGATCAACTGATTGTTTTCTTATGATATTGATGAAAGTTTCCTTAAATTTAATGCAAAATGCAACACTTTAACGACTGTTTGATGGATGCACAGGGCATAAATAATATTAATAAAGCTCTGGGTAGGAAAATGAAGGCATCATAAAATGCCTTTTGTCACACTCATTCTCGAGTAGGCCTAATAATATTCTAAAATTGAACATTGATACACAAAAGAATATGTTCTACAATAATTGCTGTAGACAAGATTTAACTTGAATGTAGTAAATGCTTCATAATATTATTTTAACAAAACTTGCTTGCATCATTAAAACATGATACACATACCGATATAAAAATGTATTTCATTATAGAGGTACTATTATCGCAACGAACAACATGTTAGCTTGATAGTCATGTGGTTAGAACTTCTGTCTGCAGTTCGTGAGATCCTAGGTTCGATTCCCGATCAAACTGCAATTATTTTTTTTTCACCTAAAGCATTATTCTGTTGTCGGTAACATTTTCTACTATTTTGAACGTTTTCTAAACGCATCTTAAAACACTGCATATAATTCATAAGTAATGGGAAAAACCTTTATTAATTTCCAAGAATTGTTCGAAATTCTTGACATTAGATGGCAGCACATTATCTGTGAAACTAATTCTTCGATATATTTCACATTGCGTAAAGAGAAATGTAAATAAATTAAAACACATTTATTTTTTCCGTACCTTCCCAATTAGGGAATCTCTATTAATACTTATCCATACTCATTTCGTACACAATTAATCACTAGTTGATGATGTTTTATTTCTATTACAAACTGCGCATAATATTGTTCTGACGTCATAGTGATGACGAATATGTGATGTATTGTGTATAAAGGTTATATTGTTATATAGCTCCGGCACAACGTTTATTAGTAAGAAAATTATACACGATCTACATAAGGCTTATACATTGTATAACTAAACAACTGATAAAAGCCTGTATAAGAGATTTTTATTAGTAAGACTGAAAATCATTATTATTATTATGAACTTACGAGATTTCATAAAGAAAATGTAGTGTGACTTACAAAGAAACAACAAAAACTTCTTTATCTTTCCTTTATGCCTTGCAGCATCCATTCCAGCATCACACATTTCCTGTATCTGTCTCAGTCCTGTGGCAATCTCTTCATATTTCTCCTAATTTTTTCCCTAGGACTTTTTTCGCAAGTTTGTCGTCTAAGTATATGTCGGCTTCCATTTCTAGATATTCTCTAAATCAGTTATCTGTCTGGGCAAGCTGACGATGATATAGAAACATGTTCAAACTGAACCAGGTAAAATGTTTCCCATTCTCACAAAAACTTGATTAAGATGTAAAAAAGACTGGATTGATTTAGATAGAATTTTTTATCACTCACCTCATGTTGTTAAAAAAAAATTCTACCTAAATGAATACCTCATAGTGTGAATTCCTAAAATAAATAAGACTGGATTGAGTTGTAAATTTAATATTTTTGAGATACGTCATTTTTGTGGGCAAGTGATATCATTTTTATAAAAATAATTATGTGCTTATTAAAAGAGTATTTTTATAATTGGGAGACGTAGCTGTTAAAGTAATATGCTAAATGCAGGAAGGTCGCGGGTTCAAGCCCAACTAGGGCCAGGATTTTTAAACTGGCGTAAAACTTCAGGCAGCACCATGACCCTGGGGTAGATTCAGCCTCTAATAGAAATTTTAATACCATAAACATTTCTGGGAGTAAAGACAGCTCCATGGTACTCCATGGCGCAAGCGGTTAGATGCTCACCTCTCACTGGGGTCCCGAGATCAAGTCTCAGTTATAACATGTGGGTTTTGTGGAGGACGAAACAGAGCTTGGGTAGGTTTTCCTCGGAGTTTCTCCCGTTTTCCCCCGCCACAAATTTCATTCCACCATTTCTCCATACTCATCTCATCCATTTTGTTTCATTTCATTCATCTGCCTCTGTAACAGTGCGTCAGGAGTGGTCGGCCAGCACCCTTGTCATTCACAGACCTCTATAAATATAGGGACTTCATCTCACCTCATCTCATTCCTTGACCCGGCCTTGAGTTTGACACGAGTTGAGGATTATTTATTTTATAAAGACAGTTGTCACACAGTGCTGACATCTTGCCTTAACCTCCAATTACCACAAGGGCCTCCTAGGCCTGTAGTGGGATCACTTTACTTTTTACTTTCGTAATTAAAAAAAATTAAATTCCAAATAACTGGACTTAATATAAATGATAAGTTACCTGATTGTGATTTCTTCACTTCCTCGCTGAAGCTCTTCTGAAGAGCCAGGTCTCCTTCTAGCTTAGCTAGTCGACCACTATTAATCATGCGTCCCAATTCTTCATTTTCTTGATACAACAGACGACACTTAGCCATCAATCTTTTACCAGTATTGCTTTGGAGAAAGAGAGAGAGCATGTTTTATAAAGAGTACAATGGATTCACTTTTAGGCTAGAATCATGATGAAAAGAGGAAAGTAGAATTCAATCAAATAAAATTAATTAACACTATTGTTTTTATTATTAATTTAATACTTCTCACTGAAGGACAAATTATATTTGAAGAGAAAAATTATATGCTCAGAATGGACTCGAACCCAAGACCTTTGGCTATTTACACCAAAGGTCCTGGGTTCGAGTCCCAGTCTGAGTCTATAATTTTTCTCTTCATATATGATTTATCAATCATTGAGATGTATGAAATGAATAATAAAAACATAGAAAAATATATAATCAGACTAGGGATTGAACTCAGGACCTTTGGATTTCTATGCCAATACAAACTGTATTTAGATTGAAGTGCTCAGGTAGCTCAGTTGGTAAAGCATTGGCACAGAAACCAAAGGTCCTGGGTTCAAACTCCAGTCTGATCGTATATTTTTCTCTTCAAATATACTATGAGTTATTATTTATTTAAGAAAAATTATATCACCTTACCTCACATCCTTCTTATTAGACCGGTTTTGGGACCTTTATTCGATTCCATCCTCAGTATTTTCATTACCATTGTTATGTTGTCTTGTTCCCTGTGTTGGTAGCCTGAAGAATCTCCAAAACAAATCACTTTCCCCAGGAATTTCAAAGTTTTTATTATTAATTTAACACTTCTCACTGAAGGATAAATTATATTTGAAGAGCATTTGGCCCGGCAAGCCAAAGGTCCCGGGTTCGAGTCTCGGTCTGGGCAAAAATGTTTCTCTTCAAAATTTATTAATTTTTCCTTTTTGTTTTCTTCTTTTTGAATGAACATTTTTTTCCCAAACCATGAGCTCTAGGTTTTTCTACTTGCTTTATTTAATTTAGCCTTTCTTTCAATCTGGTAAATTCCTGATTTGTTTTCTTCGTCAATCCTGTTATTTTTGTTGGTTTTAATTATCCTATTGAGACTTTACCAGATTAAATATGGAGATTGTGACAACATTTACACAAGGAAAACAAAAATAAATTTGAAAACCAGGGTGAAAGAACAAATTAGGAATGTCAAAAAAAGGTGAAATGAAAATATTGGAGTGCAAGAGAGCGAATGATTTCATTATCAAGTGCTCGACATTAGATACCAACCAACCAACCAACCAATGAATTTTGTAATTCCTGGGGAATTTGATTTGATTAGGAGCTTCATTGTTTCACCAACAGAAGGAGCAAGAAGCGGTTCTCCTGGACGATGGAACATCGGTCATGAAATTACTTATGATGAAACCATCTAGGTTTTGAAACCAGTTTTAGAAGTCTGGATATGAGGTGAGTATAAAGAATTTTAATTTAAATCTAAAATGTCCACCGCTGTGGTCTCGGGGTAGCGTGCTGCCTTGTCACGCAGCGGGCCCGGGTTCGATCCCTGGTCGGGACAGTTTTTCTGGGTGAGGTTTTTATCGGGATTTTCCTCACCTGTAAGACAAATGTCAGGAAAACTTTAAGGCCCATACGGTCCCTGCAATCATCATCATTCACATCCATCTTAGGTTAAGTTTAGGATTAGGGACTCTCCTGTAGCACCATTATCATCATCATCACTCATCATATCATCGGGGCAACGTAACCCCACCTTCCAGGTGCCCCAACCTCAGAAGTGGGTTACAAGTACACCATGCCAGGAGAGAAACCACGAATGTCGAAAGACAAACCTGGGGCATTTGAAAAAAAAAAAAATTTAATCTAAAATTAAACTTCATACTGATTTTTCCTATAATAGTTCAATAAATAATTAATAGCCTTTTAATTTATGTTCAGTTGTTTTTGACTCACCTCATACTTCTTAACTCCCTCACAGACTCGAGGTAAGAAGTATGAGGTGAGTCAAAAACAACTCTACATAAATTAAAATAAACCTCACAGTGTTATTTCCTACCTTACTTATTTACTCACTGGCACTATCAAACCCGTAGGTTCATGGCCGCGCGGACATAAGCTCTCCATACATCCCTATCCTGAGCTAATGCTTTCCAATCATTCCCTGTATAATCTACTTCCCTCAAATCATAGTTAATGTTATTCTCCCACCTCATTCTTGGTCTACCAACTGGGCGTTTTCCCTCTGGCTTTCCTACAAGAAGCTTCCATGCAAGTCTTTCATTCCCCATATGTGCCACATGTCCTGCCCATCACAGTCTACGAGACTTAACTGTTCTTATTATATCTGGCTTCCTATAAAGACCATGTAGTTCATTGTTATGTAGTCTTCTCCATTCACCTGTCTGTTCATCTCTCTTTGGTCCAAAAATTTTCCTAAGTACTTTATTCTCAAATACTTGTAATCTCCTTTCCTCCCTTAAAGTAAGAGTCCATGTTTCGCACACATATAATATAACTGGTAGAATAATGGTTTTATATATTTTCAGTTTGACGTTTTTTTGAAAGGAGTTGGGATATCAAGAGTCTCTGTAATGCATAATAGCATGCATTTCCAGAACTGAGCCTATGTTTAATTTCTTTATGCATCTCATTCCTATTTGTGATTATTGTTCCTAGGTATTTGAATTCAGCCACTTCCTCAAAATTTCCCTCATTTGTCATTAGCTGTCCATTTCCATTATATAATGAATTTCTACATACCTACATAACTTAATTAATAGCCTACCTGTCAGGAGTAAATTTCCATGCACTGAGCTCATTCTGAGTCTCTTCAAGACGAGCTCGGGTTGCTAGAAGCTCTTGTCTTAAACGTTGGAGCAGAAGGTTCACTGCAGGATCCAATAAAGCAGAGCGGAGAGCTGCAGTACCTGGAGCTTGTGCTGCCTTCAACTCAGCTATCTGATTCTGTACAATTACCAACATATGTTACATTTTGTTTGTTATTTTTTTATACCAATTATGAGTTAAATTCCAGTTGTACTGTGCACAAACTTGCATAAGGTATTACTCCGCCGACTGTGTATCGGGGGAACCGTGGTGCTACTTTTACCTGCCATATGACTGATTTTTCTATGGAATTGTCATCAATAGAAACACTGTTCCAAGTAACAATATTTATTCTATTGCAAATCCCTAATCGTTTATCCTTTTTCTGCTTAAGTCGTCATCCATTAAATCCGTCTGGCTGAACACTGTGAGAGAGATGAGTTTGGAAATTTTTTACATGGTCGGGTTACCAGCACAGATGCACAACCCAGACGGATAAAGAATGAAGATATAAGAACAGAGTTAAATATATATCCATTGGATGAGAAAATCAGAGAATATAGAGAGAAATGGTTTACACATGTAGAAAGAATGAATGTATCAAGATTACCAAGAGCAGCATTCAACTACAAGCCAAGAGGTTCAAGGAATGTAGGAAGGCCAGTGAAAAGATGGACAGAACAACTGTGAGGCAGAACAGGCAATTAGCCTAGCCCGCGAAGTGAAGAAGAAACACTGTTCTTAGATAACATTGTATTTTACAGGAAATAAGACTGAATACAAGGTAAGATAGTACCAATAATTAGAAACTTCCTCCATTTCTTATTTTTTATGACAAAAAATTATATATGGGCCTACCTAATCAGACATTTATGCTTTTTTACGTCAATAGATAACCTTTATTTACAGTACCATTTCAATATGAGCAGAATGTGTGCTTCATGCTGTAAATTCTGGTGTTATTTTCAAACTCCAAAAGTTTGACTGAAGATGGAAGTAAACCTATACTTTTGAAACCGGTATCGTGAAGACACTCAACTTTATGAGGTGAGATGTTAAAGCATTTTCTCCAACTCATTCATTAATGTAAATACCTCATAGTGTTCAATGTTTTATTATTCATTTCATACATCTCAATGATGGATAAATCATATTTGAAGAGAAAAATTATATGTTCAGACCAGGGCTTGAACCAAAGGTCTCGGGTTCAAGCCCCAGTCTGAGCGTATAATTTTTCTCTTCAAATATGACCTCATAGTGTTACCTCCCACTTTGATTTTGATTACATGTCTGAAAACATTTCAAATAATTTGTTTCTCTCTGCTTTTCAAGTGCCTTCCTTTCCAATGATCTAAGAAATTCTACAGAAGCGGGCATTTTGAAACATTTGAAATTCCAATGCATTCTGTATTGCACATGCATATGAATAAAACAATACTTATTCAAAGTTAGCCCTCACGGGTCCTCATCTAGGGGATATGTGGATGGCGACCACAAGGTGCCCAAGCTGAGCAAAACATTTCTTCCACTTACTTGTGTTTTACACTCTTTTAACTTTACTATCTAACCTCTCTTGGTTAACTCTTGTTTTTTCGACCCCGACGCTATTAGGGCATCCGAGGGCTAGGGAGTCCTTCCTTTCTTCCATTTCTTCTTTCCTTTATTTTCTTTTCTTCTCCAGAAAGCCTGACCAGAGGCTATAAGATGGCAGCCCCATCACTGGTCTTGCCTTCCTTTGGCCAGCAACCAATCGAAGGGACTATTATTACGCTTTCAAGTCTTATATGAGAATTTCCCATAAGGGAAAATTTTCTATAGGATCGTAACAGGCCTTGGCCTAATACTTGAAAGGAAGAAGAAGAAGAAAATTGGGAAACACATTATGAGGTTCTTAATTAATAGTCATAATGGCGGTTGAAAATGAATGACAAGATCATTTGAAAACTATAGTTACCGTGTTTGAAAAACATGAAATATGAGGTAAGATGTTAAAATGACTCATTAATTTATTAAAACAATACTTATTTGATCTATTAAAATTGTAATTATATATCCTGCAGGATAGAAGGCCGTTGGATGTCAGTTGTGAACGTGACACAGCATTGAGAATGTCACAAATGATGTGACAAAACCCTGGGTTTGTGAGGAGTTATTACGTATAAGGCGAGTGAAAGAAAAAATAAACAATATTAAAAAGCCTCATAGTGTTATTTCCTACTACATAACTTAATTTATAAACTGTTGTTTGTGTAGAATATTTAATATACAGTACATTGGCCTTAAATTGTAAGAAACAAGTCTTGTGGCTTACGTCTGCATGTCCAAGTCTGATAGTGCCAGTGAGTAAGTTAGTACAAATGATTCAGTATCCTCTCTAAAACTTACTGCATATTCCTGCATTTCCTGTTCCTTTGTAGCAAGTCGACGCACAAGTACTTTTTCTCGATGACTTGATTCCAAATGCTGCTGCCTCATACGTTCCTCGGATTCTCTTAAACTTGACAATTCGGCTGAAAAGAGAAAATTTAGTTAAAAACTGCATACAAGTATATTTCACCATGACAAATATCTGTACAATATGCTCAACAAAGTACTTTCTTCCAATTTACAGGGTGAACTACAATTCTACCAACAAAATTTCATAGTGATCGATGATAAAAGATAAACATTTCTGCCTTAATCAAGAATTGAACCTATTGCTTTATGGACTGATGCTCTACCAAGCTAATTCAGGCTTCCTTCCCATCCAAGCACAAACTTCTCTCTTTATATCCTCTATCCAATGTAGTAAAATATCATTTACAAAACAAATTTGGGTTGATTCTACATTAAGAAAAGACATGAAAATACATATATATATGGCCAATTAAATAAATTAACATATATGTAACTTAAAGCAGTTTAGAAAATGATTCCTTCAAAAGAACACCAGATGGCAGTTTGGATAATTACCGGCAAAAGAAAAAATTGACAGTCATGAGAACAGCTGAGGATGGTGACGATGGTCGCTGATACTGCAGTGCTGTGTTAAAAAAACATAGAAGTATGAGGTAAGAAGAATTCACGATTCATTTAATTCTTATTAACTTAAAGCTATTACTGTTGATCGAAATAAGCAAATTAATATACGCAGTTAACGCAATCGTAATCGTCATAAATATAGCTATAGATGTGTGGAATCCCATCATAATGTCTTCTTAATGTAGAAGGAACCCAATTTTGTATTGTAAATGATATTTTCACTACATTCGATAGAGATATTAAGAGAGAAGTTTGTGCTTGGATGAGAAGGAACCCTGAATTAGCTATGTGATAGAGAATCAGCACATAAAGCTGAAGGTTCTGGGTTTGAGTCCCAGTGCAGGCAACTTTTTTAAATCATTAATTACAATACCTTAGCTGTGTATATTAATATATGCTTATTTCAATCACTGTAATAGCTTTAGAGTTGGTAGCTGTGTTTTACTGGTTATGTTTCTTCTCTCTAGTCCCAAGGGTCATAGGTTGAAACCCAGCCAGGATTGATGGATTCTTTTTTCTTTTTAGGATGGAAAAATCCAAGGGACATGTCCTCCGGGAGGGACTTTAAACAATGGGTCCTGAGTCAGGAGATTTTTAGGCTCGTAAAAGAATGTTAAGCCTGACAAAGAGGCCTCAAGGATAATTTACCAACTATCATCCAGGTAATACTTTTAGTTTAACTTTCATAGGAATTAGTCACTATGAGGTTTAATTTATGGTGAAATTAAATGTTTCTTACCTCTCCTCATATAAATTTTCTAAGTTGATCGCGATTTCGAGACACAACGGTCTCATCTTCAGCACTTTCCTGGCGACTGATGTTATGTCGATCGAAAGAAACTCTTCTTCTTCCCTCTGTTGGTGGACTGATGCAGAGGTTCATCGGTCCACCAACAGAGGGAAGAAGAAGAGTTTCTTTCGATCGACATAACATCAGTCACCAGGAAAGTCCTGCAGATGAGACCGTTATGGTCTCGAAATCGCGATCTACTTAGAAAATTTATATGAGGAGAGGTAAGAAACATTTAATTTCACCATAATACCTTTAGTTGCCTGCTAGATGTCTCATTGAATCGGTATGATGTCCACATGCCATTCATGACATCTGTAGGGAAATAGGCATATGTAAAATTAGCTTGATCTAGAAAGTCCTAACAAAGGGGAGTCAAAGGGCCATTAAGTCAATAAGTAATAGTTTTAACTGCATAATGGTAAAAGTTAAATTAATTAAATATTAACTACATAATATTAATTTATTTAATTTGTCATAAACTTTCACAGGTTATTCACGGATGTTGGCCAAGTATTTTGATTTAAGGACATATGGACTCCAGTGAATTATTAAGCTGTAATGTGGTAGAAGTAATAATCTATTTTCTAGGAACAAGGAAGGATTCCATCTTCCAATCAAGTTTTGATTTTAATATCATAATAAATATAAAAGTTAAAGTTAATAATTTTGTATTTTAAAATTCTTTTAATATTTAAATATAACTTGAATAAAGAAAAACACCTAAATAATTCATTGTTGAACAAAAAAAAAAGTCTCAATAAAAATTAAAGAAATTGTATTACATAACAGTCTTTCTAAATAATGCTTTTAAAATTGTCTTAAGTCATTGTTGTCAGAATTATAAAGCTTTCTGTTATAACTGTAATAAGAACACCTGCTTAACTTCATATTTTTTAAATGAAAGTAAACTAAACTCTGATTGGATGTCAAAACAATTAACTTTTTTGATTTAACAAATCAAATTTAAACCTTATATTTAATGGACTATCAACCAATAGAATTTAAAATTACTATCATGTGATGTAATAATGTTTCTTTAAAATTATAAAAGAATTACACTAGTCAATCTGCATACAACTTTCAACAAACATAGAAGCAATAAAAGTTCTCCTGATAAAATGTGATATTTAATACAAGAAGAATAGTTGATTCAAGAAAAGAAAATAATTTAATTTTGACAGTGAAGAATAATACCACCTACATTTACTTAATCTGCTGGGAATCTACAAAGTGAATAAATGTGAAATTATTTCTACAAGAAACAGTTTTCAGTGATTTTAAAGTGTTTTCCTATCCAGTGTACCAACTTCCGACCTTGAGAAGAGAATCCGGCTCTACCGAAAATCAAACCCAACCTGAACCAGTAATTTTTTTTGGGACATGAATCCTTCTTCAAAATGTTACGACATCGGGCATGAAGAGAATTACTGCTTCAAACTGTCATCACAATGGGGGGGGGACAAACCAAATTACTTCTTCAGAGTCGAGGTGTGCTGCAAACAGGAAGAGGCACTTTTGAAGGAGTTCTATTGCCATTATTTAATTATCCTCTTTGAAAAGTACAGATTCAGGTAATGGAAATATTATGGGAGAGTCATATTCTGTGGCTACTGCCTCATGCCCGGGGGGATCTGAAATTTATGATCTAATGTGATGTTGATGTGTTAGACATGTTGCATGTCCTTTACACTATGATATGAAGGTTCTGATAGATTGAAAAGTATTAAAAAAATAAGGGTAATTTGAATAATGCATCAGATCCCCTTCAGTTGAAAATAGTTTAAAACTTATCAAAAAAAATACTTTCCGAAAGACAAATTTTAAATAAAAGTAACTAATAGTCTAAATTGGAAACACCATCTAGAAAGAATGAGTTCAAATCAGATCCCCAAACCTGTTTATAATTATATACCAAGAGGATGAAGATCACTGGGCCGTCCTATGAAACGCTGGAGGGAAAATTTTCTATAGGATCGTAACAGGCCTTAGCCTAATACTTGGAAGGAAGGAAGAAGAAGAAGTAACTAATAGTGAGTGGAGAACATATTTTTAACGACTCACCTCATATAATTACAAATTTCTTTGATACCGGCAGTTTCAGACAATATCTTGTCCCTCTTCAGTCATGGCCACAGTTAAGCCATGACTGAAGAGGGACAAGATATTGTCTGAAACTGGTATCAAAGAAATTTGTAATTATATGAGGTGAGTCGTTAAAAATATGTTCTCCACTCACTATTAATGATATAACCTCATAATGTTTACTTCCCAATATTAATTTAAATAAAAGTAACTAATCCTAGAAGTCATAATATCCATAGTCTCACTAAAATTCATAAATCAGGCAATAAAATGATACCAATATTCAACAATATAGAATCCCCTACCTATCAAATTTTAAGAAGGTTAAGTAGGGAATTCAAGGGAACAATATTTTTTTGAAAATCAGGGAATTCAAAATTCTCTCCAACTAGTAGAAAAATTGGAGAAGATAGAAATTGAACCAGCAGATAGATTAATTAGTTTTTTTCGATGTCACTTCATTATTCACTAACATTAAAATAAATACCTATGGTAGTGAAGCATGGACACTAAAAAGACAACATGAAAGCAGAATAACGGCTTGTGAAATGAGATTCATGCGCAGAACAGTGGGTTACACCAGATGGGATCGGAAAAGGAACACCGATATCTTAAAAGAATTGAAGACTATGCCAATTTTGGAATATATTAAACAGTACCAACTAAATCGGAAACACCATCTTGAAAGAATGAGTTCAAATCAGACCCCCAAAGCTGTTTATAATTATATACCAAGAGGACGAAGATCTCTGTGCCATCCTATGAAATGCTGGAGGGAAAATTTTCTATAGGATTGTTACAGGCCTTGGCCTAATACTTGGAAGGAAGAAGTAAGAAGAAGAAGAAGTATACTGTTCTTTATATTGCTTCATATGGTTTGTTGGTAAAGTTCTATTAGCTATAATAGACAATTTTTGTTTCAGGCGAGTCTAAAAGTTCACTGAGAAAGAACAGCTATATTGACCTATCTTGTTTGTGCCAGTTTCGGACTCATCTGGTTTTTCCCAGGAATGAGTGTATTAATATTAACATAATAATTAATATAAAGAAAACTAAAGTGATGGCCTTTTGTGGGAAATACCCTATACCTAGCAAAATTGTTTTGGATGATGACATTTTAGAACGAGTAAATGAATTTAATTATTTGGGTTATAATTTAACATTTCAAGATGAAGCTGATATATCAAAGAAAATCACAAATTTTACAAAAACAACGGGATAATTAACAGCATAATGAAACCATCTTTAGTACAGAAGAACACAAGATTACGGCTTTATAAGGTTCTCGCAAGATCAGTATTAAGACATGGTAGTGAAGCATGGACAATACGAAGAAGAGACGAAAGCCGAATAACAGCAAATGAGATGTGATTTATGCGCCGAACAGCAGGCTACACAAAGTGGGACCATAAAATAAATGAGGAAATTATGGAAGAGTTGGATGTAGAACCCATTCTCCACCACATACAAAACTACCAAAACAACTGGAAAGCCCATCTTCAACAAATGCCGTCTCATAAAATTCCAAAAGCCATACTTCGTTACTGCCCCCAATGCAAAAGATCGCTGGGACGTACAAAAAAGCGCTGGATGGAAAATTCCTCTTTGAGACTGTAACAGGCCACATGGCCTAATACTTGCATGGATGATGATGATAATTAATATAAAATAGAAAATATTATGGTTAGTAAGTATGTATATAAGTTTTAATTTTGGAACTTGAAATAGATGGTTTCCAGCAATTGCTCACTTACCTGACTGCCTGCTGGCCAACAAGCAAATGATAAAATCACTGTAAAACTCTGTATCAAAACACTCTGACAAAAATCTGTGAAAGTTTGTTGGTAGAGTTCTATTTCATCCTGTAAATCTCTAGCACACTAAGATGAATCACAACTGACAGGATTAAAAGTACTATAATCAGAACACAGCAGTTTATAAGTTACAGGACCTATCCTTTTGCAATAATATTATTGTCAATAATCTTCCTTCACTAAGTCTTGACAAAGACTACATCTTCAATAAATACTGTCATTGGGATATTCCAGTAAGTTTGATGATTTTGTTGAGTTGTTTCTTGACTCACCTCATACTTCTTAACTCCCTCGTAGATCTAGATTTCGTCACTGTATTTGTGACATTCTCAATGTTGTGAATGTGAACAGCATTGAGAATGTCACAAATACAGTGACGAAATCTAGATCTGCGAGGGAGTTAAGAAGTATGAGGTGAGTCAAGAAACAACTCAACAAAATTACAATAAACCTCATAGTGTTATTTCCTACCTACATAACTTAATAAAGTTTGATGATTTTTAGCACTCGTAAGGAAACAATCATACCACCACTTCTATGAAAAATTTCTTTCTCGATAAAATTGAGAATTTTGCTTCTTAATATGGAAAAAAATCTTATAATGTTTCTAAAATTTTATAAATTATGAATTCATACTAGAACACAGATTTTTCTGTATTAAGAGTTAAGATCCCAATACAGATAGTATATATTATTGAGTAGTTTGTACACGAAACAAAGACAAAAGACTTCCATCTTGTTACATACGTTACAATCTTAACACTTAGAAATCTGTGCACTAGCTACTATATTTGTACGTATGAATACACAACCATTCAACTGCAAAAGCAACGTTTAAACCATGTTTGCAATTTCACAATATTTTATTAATGTCAGAATTTAAAAACCATGATGTGGATTCATGATTTGTTTTTGCTATTAACTGTGGACTTTAAGATTTTATAAAAATTCTAATGGGAAGTAACACTATGAAGCCAATTACCAATATTAAGATAAATGAATCAAAATGTTTTACACCTCATCTCATAAAAATACGCAATTCTCACTCCACTAATTACGAAGGCAGTTGCCTCCAGTATCAGCTACACTACGACTGTGTAAAATTGAGTCACCAACACCAGCATTTCCTCCTGCTACCAGGTGCGGGTTGAATGAATTTTGAGATCAAACCTCACTCACCAGGCACTTTGAAATTCATGGACCTGTAATTGTTCTTCTAAATGTATATCTTTTCCTAAACTGTTAGTAAAGCGGTGGGTGACTGCAATAAAGTATACATAACTAACTTATAATGAAGATACTTACTTATATTTAAATTAATAAATAAATTGTAATGATTGTAGCAAAGTATACATAGGAAAAACAAAAAGGAATTTGGAAACAAGCACTAAAGAACATTTTAGAAATATTAAAAATTGTGAAATTGAAAAATCAGCAATTGCTGCACATAGTTTGCTAAAACATCATAAAATTGAAAAAGAGGCAAAACTTTTGAAACAATTGGATAAACCGTTGGAATTGACAATTTGGGAAATTATATTCATCAGAAGAATAAATATCGATCTATGAATTTCGATATTCCGGTGAATAAAAATTTAACTACAAAGTTTGTAATCCCAACGAAAGATGGCAGCACAAGAGGTGATGTCATTAGAGAAATCAACAATCACAGAATTTCATCAGTGGAAGCCATGACTGAAGAAGGACATGATATTGTCTGAAACCGTTGGTATCAAAGAAATTTGAAATCATATGAGGTGAGTCGATAAAAATATGTTCTCCACTCACTATTAATTACTTACTTACTTACTCATTGGCACTAACGAATCCATAGGTTCATGGCCACATGGACATAAGCTCTCCATACATCCCTATCCCGAGCTAATGCTTTCCAATCATTTCCTGTATAATCTACTTCCCTCAAATCATAGTTAATGTTATTCTCCCACTTCATTCTTGGTCTACCAACGGGATGTTTTCCCTCTGGTTTTCCTACAAGAAGTTTCCATTCCCCATTTGTGCCACAAGTCCTGTCGATCAGAATCTATGAGACTTAACTGTTCTTATTATATCTGGTTTCCTATAAAGATCATGTAACTCACTGTTATCTAGTCTCCTGAAAGTACACATACGAAAAACTAAAAGAAATTTTGATACTCCATGAAAGAAACTTTAGAAATATTAAAAATGGTAAAATAGGTATAGTTAGTTTGATACAGACTTATATTGAAATTCATCGTAGAACATTTTTGACAACTCACCTCACAGAATTCATATTTTTCATGATACTAGTTGGAGTTATGACTGAGGATGAAGTTGACTTAGTTTCAAACATGACTTAGTTAGTCATGAAAAAGACTATTTTTATGAGGTGAGTTGACAAAGATGTTCTCTGATGAATTTTAATGAATATACCTCATAATTTTGTTGAGTTGTTTCTTGACTCACCTCATACTTCTTAACTCCCTTGCAGATCTAGATTTCGTCACTGTATTTGTGACATTCTCAATGCTGTTCACGTTCTAAGGAGACGATTGGACGTCAGTTGTGAATGTGAACAGCATTGAGAATGTCACAAATACAGTGACGAAATCTAGATCTGCGAGGGAGTTAAGAAGTATGAGGTGAGTCAAGAAACAACTCAACAAAATTAAAATAAACCTCATAGTGTTATTTCCTACCTACATAACTTAATACCTCATAATGTTTACTTCCCAACATTAATTTAACAGAATTACATAATTAGAAAATAAACTAAGCTATTAAAACATTTATAGAAACCTAGGGAAATAGTTTGGCAAAATATATACATTCAGAAGAACAAATACAGATCCATGAATTTTGAAGTTCCCGATGAGCAAGATTTGACTTCATAGTTCATTCAGATGAAAGGAGGAATGCTGGTGTTGACAACTCAATTTCAAACGGTCGGAATGTGCTGACGATGGAGGCAATTGTCTTCAAAACTAGTCAGGCAAGAAATAAATACAATTTTTAAGAGGTGAGGTGTAAAAAAAAATTCCGATTCAATTATTCTTTCAGATGTTATAGAAAAAAAATAAAGAATTGAGAAAGCACAGTCATTGTTTCTACAATTGACTGCTTGTGTCTGCAATGAAAATACAGGATTGACACAACAATAATTTGTTAACAATATTCCCAGCTTACAGCTCCAAAATGTGACGTGAAATAGAAAAAAGTATTTAATATACAATATGTTTGCTGACATTTCATTTTTCACTCGTTTAGTTTTCAATGATCATCACCAGAAGAATTAAAGCAGTGGTTTTCAAACCTTATGCCATGGTGCCTTGGGACACCTTGAAAGACCGTTTTGGGTCTCTTCACACTTATCCCAGATTTCAGATTGATAGTCTACCTGAAGTGAATGGTACTTTGGTTTTAACGTTTGACCGTGCTAGGGGAAAAAATCAAAATTCTGTTTACAGTGTGTCGGCATAAAATTCTGCTCATAAAAAAAAAAAAAAAGAGAGAATTTAAGTTAAAAAATACCATTTTTACAAGCAACTGAAGTTTACTATTTGAAAATTGGAAATTAGCTTTTAAAATTACAGATGATTTACAAATCTAAAACTGATTAATTTTAAGTGTTTGCAATACATATTTAGGTTATGTAATATACTCAGCATATAGTTGAAGAATCATTCTTCAAAATTTCTAAATACTTTTTTTGTCGCACATCACTTCTTTTTGCTTCTATACAAAAAATATGGTTGGTGACTTAACTGGAGGTTTCCCTGGCACGGTCGCATATGCTGTTAATTCTTTTGTTTCAGTTTCACTGCACAATACTTTCTTAAGGATACTGAATTAGAAGTGCAGTATATCAGTGATTCTTCTTCCATGATACTAACAATTTTTAAAATTCTAGCTAGTAAAATACAGTATTTTCTTGGCTGTTTTCTTTTTGTAATAAGTAATGATTTACAAAATTGACTTTTTGAATGTTATATTGTATTAATCTTTGAAGAGAATTTTTTTTGTCTGGATTGGGATTTGAACCCAAGATCTCTAGTTCTATGTGCTAGCCCACTAACCATCTCAGATATCTCACTTCAAACAGAAATTTTCGTCTCTTGTATGATCCCATGCGTCCACAGCAATGAAATGTTGTTTGTAACGCAATTGGGCAGCTTTTTATTAAAAAAAAAGATTATGTGATTACTAATACTTCTACTTCTCCTGATCTTAGGCTTACAGCCTGTTGGAAGGCAATTTTTTTCATCTTTGTCATGATCTTCCTGGAAATCTCCTGCTAATTGTGTATAATCTCGTAAGACTTTTGATGGTACGTCGTCAATCATTCTTGCGACATTCCTGCCTCTTCCTTGATACCCATTCATTTATTGGTTGAATTTCACATTATTCCCGAATGTATGCATTTCTGATTTTATCATATCTTATTTTCTTCATTATTTTTTTTAATATCATAATTTCTTGTATTTTCAATATTTGTTTCGATGCTTCTGCACTTGTTTCAGAAACATAAGTTCTACAAATTTATATCTTAGTATTATTAATACTAAATCCCATCATAGCATTCTTAAATGATTGGTTGGTTGGTTGGTATCTAATGTCGAACACTTCATAATGAAATTAATCACTACTCTCTTGCAATCCAATATTTAGCAGGAAGGCTGGTCTCTTCTACAAAAGCTTGGGCAACAGAGGAGGTGGTTTTGTTCCATACCTTCATATAAATTGCAAAAAGAACATTTAGATGAATTTGCTATTTATAAGAAGCTGCCAAATTGTGTTGTAAACGATGGCTTGCTGCTATGGGCAGAGAGAGAGAAACATTTCTGTTGTAAGTGAAATGCCTGGATAGTACAGTTGATTACTGCACTAATATGCAGAACTAGATACCTTGGGTTCAAATCCTGGTTCAGACAAACATTTTTCTCACTGAAAGATAAATTATATTTGAAGAGAAAAATTTTCGCCTACACCGAGACTCAAACCCAGGACCTTTGGCTTGCCGGGCCAAATGCTCTACCAACTGAGCTACCGAGGCAAGTTGCGATCTAGACGCAAATTTTTCTCTTATATATGTTGTAATTCCCTCTCGCCAAATGCTTTGAAACCATTGCTTCTATCTTTGCAAATGACGGCTTCTTAGTTAAGAAGACATTTATTGGGAATTTAACATTATTTTATAAAGCTAGTAAGGCTTCTAATGATGTTTTTATTATTGATTTAACATTTCTCACTGAAAGATAAATTATATTTGAAGAGAAAAAATTTCGCCTGTAACATTTTTCTGTTCAAAAATTAATTTATCACTGAATATGAGTTCATAAATTTATTATATCATCATTACATTGCATTATATTATTTTTGGTCTGGACATCTTACCTCAATATTAATGTTGATTTGTTCTTGAACATGTTTCAAAATAATTCTGTTTTATCTTCAGCTTTCCCAGACTCAACAGAATTGTTTTGAAACATGTTCAAGAACAAATCAACATTAATATTGAGGTAAGATGTCCAGACCAAAAATAATATAATTAAAATAACCTCAAAATATAACTTCCTAAAATTAAATATTAATTACATTGCATGTTGGTATACTTTTTTCGCAGATTCTCCATTTGCATTAAAACAAATTAACGTTTTAAAGACCTTTCCAAAGCCTGCCTACAAAAAAACAAGTTAAATATAAAATTTAAGATTTAAATTAAAATGTTATATACCTCACCTCATATTCAGTCTTTTAATAATACCAGTTTCAAAGCTTAGGCAGCTTCATCTTCAGTAATTTCTTGTCAACTGATACATGAAATTACTGAAGATGAAGGTACCTAAGCTTTGAAACCGGTATAATTAGAAGACTGGATATGAGGCGATGAATAAAACATTTTAATTTAAATCTTAAATTAAACCTCATAGTGAGTTTTTCCTATAAAACTTCAATATAAGTTATAATATATTGTACACATTACCCCGTAGAAGAGCTGTAGTGGATAGGGCAGACAGGGAGTCAGATAGTTGAAAACCACTGAACTAAAGTGAAGGTGAATAATAACAAAACACTGTGTTTTAAGATCTACAGGTGCCCAGGTTATCTCAAGGATTTATACACACAGTATAACAACTGCACTTACTTCCTTCACTGCGGTGCTATCAGCCGCAACACTTCAAGATGGGGCAAATAATTGGTTAAATTTTAAGTTGTCTTGTTTGCAGATCAACTTGCTGGTGAAATTGTTGCTATCTCCTTGGTGATTATACCAAAAAGAGACTCCAGATGGGGAGAAAATAGGACTATAATGAACTTCGTGTGTTGTAAATCTTCAAAAAAAAATCACTCTCCGCCCTGACATAACACTTTTTAAATTAACCCTTACCATACACTTCCTCATGTTTCCTCAACACCGTTAAAAATATTTGTATACTTAATGTCCGAAAGGACAATTACACTTGCTGAAAGAACTTCACTCGACACAACAAACCTATGAAATGCTGAACACAAACAGAGGCATGCGGTGCACAGAATCAAAGATGGGTTTCAGAAAGCGACTCTCAAGATGTTTAACTGCGATTAACTTCACTTACTCACTTATAGCACTAACGTAACACTTGCCACTCACAAAGTAAACACTAATAATTTTCATATTTTGTAACCAACAATATTTCAGACTTTTAACTGATTCACATGCCAAGAATAATGTAGGAATGAGGCAATCTCATATGTGGCTCACTTCATAAACCATGACAACTATCAGCCTATAAAGCAGCAGGAATAGAAATTCAATACATGCAATTCAAAATCAATGGAATATATTTAAATTAATATTGGGAAGTAAACATTATGAGGTTATATCATTAATAGTGAGTTAAGAATATATTTTAAACGACTCACCTTATATAATTTCAAATTTCTTTGATACCGGCGGTTTCAGACAATATCTTGTCCCTCTTCAGTCATGGCTTCCACTGATGAAATTCTGTGGTTGTTTATTTCTCTAAGGACATCAACTCTTGTGCTGCCATCTTTCGTTGTGATTATAAACTTTGTAATTAAATTTTTATCCACCGGAATATCAAAGTTCATAGATCGATATTTATTCTTCTGAATGAATATCATTTCCCAAATTGACAATTCATTCAGAAGAATAAATATCGATCTATGAACTTCGATATTCTGGTGGATAAAAATTTAATTGCAAAGTTTATAATCCCAACGAAAGATGGCAGCACAAGAGGTGATGTCCTTGGAAAAATCAACAGCCACAGAATTTCATCAGTGGAAGCCGTGACTGAAGAGGGACAAGATATTGTCTGAAACCGCTGGTATCAAAGAAGTTTGAAATTATATGAGGTGAGTCGTTAAAAATATATTCTCCACTCACTATCAATGGAATATGTTTCACAGTGCTAGTACCATATTGATTCTGGAAACATGAGTGAAAGGGTAAAGGAAATTGAAAGATGTGTAAATATAAATCATCATGTTGGCTACTGTTAGGGAAATTATACACTATGCATATTAAAACAAAGCACGGATTACGAACTATATGACCACAGATTGTAAATTATATTGAATGCTATTGATTATATGACTGAATATGTCTGGTGGTAACAACAGTTCACATTACAAAATTTATCTTAAATTTTATAGATTTTTTTCTTCTTCTTTAGATAGTTTGGATTCTGTTACATCAACAGACACATCCTGGTGGAATTCGAGACAGTGATACCAAGTGAGGGACTGTGACCCATCTTTAACACAAATATTCTAATACTTTGCAATTCTGTTTTTCCCATGATTCATAGCTATCTTTGCAAGAACCATATTATTTATAAAATTATTTTTAGGTTATTTTTATGTCAAATTCTAATTAATTTTTTCCTTATTTTCCATACTTTCTCACACCAAGTGTAAATATTATCATCATCCATTACAATTACAGCTTTGTAGACCTCTTTTGGCTCCATCTAGCAGTCTTTTAAGAAGTCTTCCTGGTCGTCAATGTCCTTTGGGTTTATATTGCACAAAGTGTAAATATATATATACCTTAGGTTTCTGATTACAAACTTACTTACTGGCACTATCAAACCCGTAGGTTCATGGCCACATGGACATAAGCTCTCCATACATCCCTATCCTGAGTTAATGCTTTCCAATCATTCCCTGCATAATCTACTTCTCTCAAATCATAGATAATGTCATTCTCCCACCTCATTCTTGGTCTACCAACTGGGCGTTTTCCCTCTGGCTTTCCTACAAGAAGCTTCCATGCAAGTCTTTCATTCCCCATACGTGCAACATGTCCTGCCCATCACAGTCTACGAGACCTAACTGTTCTTATTATATCTGGCTTCCTATTTTGATTACAATATACAAATATAATTCGTATATGTGTTTTTTTTTAATTATGGTAGTGCATCATTTAACAATCAAGATGGATCAGATTTTACAACTTGCCTTTATATTTTGTATCTTTTCTACTGCTAGTTTCAATGAGAAATAAAAAATTCTTGAAACTATTCCTAGAAAGGATACAAAATATAAAGTGAGGTGTAAAATTTTATTCATTTAATGATTGATAAATAAAACCTCATAGTGTTATTTCCTAAAAATATCATTCCCCTAACAATACCCATTATTTGATTTTCCTGATACAAAACTTTTAGGGTGGTGGCGTAGGAATACTGTCCCTACTTGAATGATCTCAATCCATGTCACTTTGATATCATAATGAAAGTGAAGAATCCATTTTGTGGGATGCAGTTTGCAAACAAGAAGAACTTAACAGTGCTTTGATAAGAGATGGTACACAAAAATGAATTGCACACAGCTGATAATATTCAAAGTTTTCATCATCATTGGGAAAGATGTACGAGAGTATTTTTTAACGATGTTGATGTGATCACATATAACTTACTTACTTACTCACTGGCACTATCGAACCCGTAGGTTCATGGCCGCACGGACATAAGCTCTCCATACATCCCTATCCTGAGCTAATGCTTTCCAATCATTCCTTGTATAATCTACTTCCCTCAAATCATAGTTAATGTTATTCTCCCACCTCATTCTTGGTCTACCAACTGGGTGTTTTCCCTCTGGTTTTCCTACAAGAAGCTTCCACGCAAGTCTTTCATTCCCCATACGTGCAACATGTCCTGCCCATCGCAGTCTATGAGACTTAACTGTTCTTATTATATCTGGCTTCCTATAAAGACCATGTAGTTTGTTATGTAGACTTCTCCATTCACCTGTCTGTTCATCTCTCTTTGGTCCAAAAATTCTCCTAAGTACTTTATTCTCAAATACTTGTAATCTCCTTTCCTCCCTTAAAGTAAGAGTCCATGTTTCGCACCCATATAATATAACTGGTAGAATAATAGTTTTATATATTTTCAGTTTAACGTTTTTTGAAAGGAGTTGGGACATCAAGAGTCTCTGCAATGCATAATAGCACGCATTTCCAGAATTCAGCCTATGTTTAATTTCTTTGTGCATCTCATTCCTATTTGTGATTATTGTTCCTAGGTATTTGAATTCAGCCACTTCCTCAAAATTTCCCTCATTTGTCCTTAGCTGTCCATTTCCATTACATAATGAATTTCTAACTTTTTAATCCTGCTGCTTTATCAAACTGATATAAAATAGATGCCATGACTTACAAAATAATCCTCATGAAATAAAAATGTTGAGAATGTGATAAACATAAAGTAGATCCCTCAACACTTTGTAGCTTCAAGTAACTTGACATAATACAAATTTCAGTAACAAAATGTAATATGTTACTATTTTCCAGTCGTTATATTGAAAACCCCTGGAGTCAGAAAATAACAAATGCAGTTTAAAATTAAATCCTTTCCATCCAACTCATATCCCGTCTTTTAATTTGACCGGTTTCTTAATCGTAGTGGTTACATCTTCAATACTTACACAACCAATTTCTGTTGTGTAAATACTGAATATATGATGAAAGTTAAAAATTAAATTGTACTTGTTGGTAGGTGCCGTCGCCCTCAACTTTGTTAATATATTGTATATAAAATTAACTGGAGCGCTTTCGGAAGTTATCTTCCATCTTCTGCAGGTTGAGCTTCCGCTACTCGTTGTTGTGTACGGTGATGTATACTCCAACTGTTTGTAGCAGCAACTGACTTGTTTTTTACGATCTCGTATAATGGGTTTGACTGGGGTGCGTTCTCATTAAGAAGTGAGGTGTTGTTTGTTTCCTTTATGATTTCAAGGATAAATATATTTGAAGACGAAATCATAAAGGGAACAAACAACACCTCACTTCTTAATGAGAACGCACCCCAGTCAAACGAGATCGTAAAAAACAAGTCAGTTGCTGCTACAAACAGTTGGAGTATACATCACCGTACACAACAACGAGTAGCGGAAGCTCAACCTGCAGAAGATGGAAGATAACTTCTGAAAGCGCTCCAGTTAATTTTATATGCAATATATTAACAAAGTTGAGGACGCCGGCACCTACCAACAGGTACAATTTAATTTTTAACTTTCATCATATGACTTCACCTCAACAGAATTTGATATGAAAATTTTTGATATGATAGTATTGATACTGAATACATATTTAAGTAAAATTGTATCAGCTCAGCTCATATCATATTCTTCTTCTTCAATAAAGAATATGAGGTAAGATGATACAATTTTACTTACATAAATAATACCTCATAGTAAATAAAACCTCATAATTTTACTTCCTATTATATTTTCAAATACCTCATAGTGTTAATTCCTAAAAATTCAATTGAAGATGTAACCACTAAGGTTATGAAACCGGTCTAATTAGAAGACAGGATACGAGGAGAGGTGGAAAGAATTTTATTTTTATTTTAAATTAAACCTCATAGTGATATTTCCTATAAAAGTTCAACAAATGCAATGTTACTATTCATATATCTGTCTAGGATTTAAACTTTAATAGTGCAATACCTATGTCAGATACAGTAAAAAATACTTACATCGACAGATTCAGAATCTATGTTGATATGTAACAATACAAATGATCAATATATGAACCTCGAATATCAATCCTCAGATGTCGATCCACTTCTTGCCACACACGTCCCAACATGGCCGATATCAACAAATGCATTTGTCATTCTCTCTTAAGAGTTCTGCTTAATCATGGGGGCATAACAAAATAATCATATTAACAGGCAACCAATTTCCGAGCTTCTTATACCACGAATCAATTATTTTGCAGGTGTTGCAGTGCAGTGTTATTTCTTGCAAAATTAATGTGGTACATTTACCAACAGATCCATATATAATAACACCATCTAATCTGCGTACATGTATTCTTACCATCTCTTCTTAGGAAGATTCAAAGATCTCTACCCTTAAGGACAATGCTGAAGCATGTGTTTTCGGAGCCTGTTTCTGGACACTTATTGGATATCGTTCTTCCAGTTAATTCGTATTTATTATCACGTTTATAACTGATCGATATTGTAGTTTCTTCATTTTTTTTCTGTGGTCCCAGCTGTGTATCCCAGTGTTGCACTCATGAACTTCATTTCACTGGCTGTTATTGGCATTCCTCAGTAACCATGTTTCACTACCATAACATAGTACATATCTTGCTAGTATCTTGTAAAAACATTCACATTTAGGAAATTCTAAATCACAAGAAAAAATGTCTTATTCACCAGAAACTGTCACCACTTTTGTTTACATTGTTAACTGCAGCTTGCAACTGAATTTACAAAGCACATCATGTAGTTTACAGTTGCAAACTTGTAAATATTCTGCAACTGTTAATGTAAGTGATTTTAATGCATCTGACATAAGTATTGCACTATTAACTTTTAAAACCCCGGAGAAACACATGGGTAACACTGTATTTATTAAAGAGCATTCTAACACCACAATTTATTTGACATTTTCTAGACTAAAAACCACTCGTCGTAGAACGATTTGAAGTGAATAATCATATAAAGCACTTCTGGAAACAGTTGGTACTTTTTTCTCGAAATCTTTATACCACAACTTCTACTCTCAAATTTATGTAGCCAACCTTCCTTTTTTTGGACAAATCTCACTTTCAAATTAACATTACAAGTAGACATTCCATTACTGCTTGTATGTGTACAATGGAAAGAGAACGTTATGAAATAGTCAAAACTTCTCTAACTTAAAAATAATTTTTTGTTATATTATAAAAGAATGCAATATGAAGATTTGGTCTCATGATTTTTTGAATAATTAAAAGACTTAATTATATTATTTTTAGTCTGGACATCTTACCTCAATATTAATGTTGATTTGTTCTTGAACATGTTTCAAAACAATTCTGTTTTATCGTCAGCTTTTCCCGACTGGTTTTATTTATGTTGCATTATGTTGCACAACCTGGATGTCGATGTCAGCTCCATCCTGTGGTTGGCCAAAGAACCTCCAAACAAGGTCACGCTCCATCGGTATATCAAAATTCATAACTCTGTTTCTGTTTGGAGGTTCTTTGGCCAACCACAGGATGGAGCTGACATCGACATTCAGGTTGTGCAACATAAATAAAACCAGTCTGGAAAAGCTGACGATAAAACAGAATTGTTTTGAAACATGTTCAAGAACAAATCAACATTAATATTGAGGTAAGATGTCCAGACTAAAATAATATAATTAAAATAACCTCAAAATATAACTTCCTAAAATTAAATATTAAAAGACTTCTTTAAGCTAACAGTTATACAATGTCATTATTTTAGTGATGTGCTGAGAGCAGCACACCATGGATTGACTGGTAAACTCTCATGTACATAACCTCTCAATTCAAATGCAAGGGTTTCTCAACTTCAAATTATGTTTTATTTATGTTTTATTTATGTTTTATTTATGTTTTATGCAACATAAATAAAACCAAAAGGGAATTATTGCTGTGGTTCCTATGATCTAGAACTTAGGTTTAGTTTAAGCTAAGGACTTTCCTACCACTTTATAATCATTTATTATTATCCATCATATTATTGGGGTAATGTAACTATGCTTTCCAGATGTCCCAATCTCAGAAATGAGTTACAATCTGTCAATGCCAGGATATAAAGCCTGAAATGTTGTAACGTTAATATGATCCTAAGGGAAAGAGAGAAGTAGGGAGGCTGAAAAGGAGATGGAAAGAGACACTGTGATGCTGGAACAGGCAGTTAGCCTAATCCATGAAGTGGAGAAAAAGAAGAAGATGTTGTAAAGACAACCTGGTGATATTGGACAAAAATATCTGTCACAGAGGACGTGAAAAAAATGTTCTTGTATCACCAACATTATTAAAATTTGCATTCACAATCAGTAAACGCACAGAGATGACAACTGCACCACTATCAGTAGTAAAATAGTATTTTTGTTTAATAATTCAGACCATTACCATCACAATTTAAATCTGGGCATGAAAGAATTAACAATTTTTCTCAGAGGTCTCTTATTTCAGGGTTCAAGTTCATAAGAACTTCTTCATAAAGTTGTTTCAATTGCTTGGGTCGACTGCTGCAGTTACTGCGATTCGTTCATGACCAAAGCACAGTTCAGCGGAAGCAAAAAAATAGGTCATGTACTCGATTAATATAATTACGTATTTAAAGCTATTTATGTTAACTATAGTTGATCAGAATACAGTATATACCTACATATTTCTTCCAAGGTCGGTGACTAACTAAAAATTTGCATTTGTTTGAAACCGAACGATTCTTGAAGGGAAGTTGAATGTCAGTTACAAATATGGCGGCTGTCGGGTAGTTTATGACAACTCAGCGATAAAATGTGTGATTGTAATTGAAGTATACATACTATAAAGTAGAAATTTTTGTAAAGATGGTTTCTTAAAATCGAAATTGATCCTCTAATGGCAGCGATGGCAATTTTAGAAAGATACACCCTGTCCAAATCTAAGGAATTCCAAAATTTAGCTAAGAATCCTGTGACAGTTATACTATCTAATTGGTATTTATCTTTGTAATAGTCAATTGTTGGCTCATATATGGCTTTCTTTTCACAGTCAAGTCAACTTCCTCAGGTTGAGGTAAAAGCGAAAGACAGCTCTTCAAGACGACAGAACAACGGTCGTGACGATACTGAGGATGGAACAGAAACTATGTTCCGAACTAGTTTATAGTCAAATAAGAAGAACAATATGAGGTGAGTGATAAAAATTCTAACCTTCATCTTAAATGTTATTTACAGAAATAAAAAATCTGTACGTAAGTGATGTTCTGTGTCACATTGTATACATAAAGCCAATTACTTAATTCTAATTATTATTATCTATGCTCAAGTCTTCTTCTTTCTAAGGAGTAAAAACAATGAGAACACACAGCTACCTTCCTGATTTGACGTTTGCGATTCAAGCATATCCACATAGGAGTCCAGTTCTCTCCAATTTCGTAACAATTCTTCGCGGCTTATCGATTCAAGTTGCTGGTCACTCAATTTGATTCGTCGAGCATGGCGATTGTGAACTGAAGTACTTGGTGACGCTGATAAATTTCCAGTTTCATCAGACATTTTTTTTTTGTATTTGCCAAATTATTCTATAAACATAAAAAACAATACATGTATTATTTTATTGAATCTCCAATAATACGAACCCTATTTCACCATCCGGTATGTTAGGGTTTTAGTTACAATACAATTAATTATTTACAGTAATTTAGAGTATGGTTAATTTCTAGAGTTACATAATAATGTAATATAAACAAATAAGTAATTAATTAATTAATTAACAAACCAAAAAAACTAACTCAAAGTCTCTTAAAAATATGATGGATAGCGACACTTCTTACATAAAATATTTGACAAAGGCAGTTGAAATCTATTATGGCAATAACCTAATTTTTTTAATAAATTCATGACTTTTGGAATCAAATGTGGGACACTCAAATAACAGATGTGAGATAGTCTGGCTGGAGTTTTTGCAAATACAGGTATCTGTACCTATTTTAAATTGTTCCAAATAATGTCCAAATTTACCGTGTCCAGTCATAAATTGTGTTAATACAAAATTTAGTTTTATGTATTTGCACTTTATTCAGTCAAAAACAGTTGGGAAAAATAATGTTCTTATCAAAGCACCATTAATACTGTATTTAAATTAATATTGGGAAGTAAACATTATGAGGTTATATCATTAATAGTGAGTGGAGAACATATTTTTAACGACTCACCTCATATATTTTCAAATTTCTTTGGTACTGGCTGTTTCAGACAATATCTTGTCATGACTAAAGAGGGACAAGATATTGTCTGAAACTGCCGGTATCAAAGAAATTTGAAAATATATGAGGTGAGTCGTTAAAAATATGTTCTCCACTCACTATTAACCATTAATACTGTTTAACCACTCAGCATTCCAATTTTGTAAGAGATCATTTTTTAATACTTCTTTAATATATTATACACCTTGAAATATCAATTGTTTGTGATATTACAAAGACTATTTTGTTTTTTACATTCAGCATTGAATTATGCGTGTTCTAAATGTCACACACTGCACTGTTCATGTTTCTGGTTCCGCATTGGGCAGATAGATGGCATTTATGTGGTCCATTTTCAATTTACACACCACTTTAAGTAGATGAAATATTATATTGAAATTAATGTTGGGAAGGAAACATTATGATAGATAATAATCATTTAAATTCATCGGAGAATTTTTTTTAAAAAACTCACCTCATAAATTTTGTGCTTTTCATGAGACTGCAGTTTCAGATGACATCTCGTCCATCATCAGTCACAACTCCGACTGATGAAATCAAAAGCGTGTGGTGCTCTTGATCAATTAATATATTTGATAATAACAGATATTGGTAAAAATAAAGTCTCTAAGAAGAAAACTTAAAAACCACAAAAAGCACCCCACGCTTTTGATGGTAAAATATTTTTTTTTAGATAACTCTAATTTTATTCTAGATGTATTGGAGATGATTTTATAGTTGACCACTTTAATTTTATCCCAAGCGTGTTGGAAATTAAAATTATTTTTCATTTTTTAGTTCAGTTTTCTAATAAAGCAACTTGTTTTAGTTTTTTTAAACCATTATTTATTTTTTAGTTTGGTTTCCTAATAAAGCATGTTGTTTTAGTTTTTTAAACTATTATTTTTTTTTATTTTTAGTTTAATTGATTGTCATAAACCGGAATCCCATGAAAATTTAATTGCTTACAATATTTTTAGTGTCTAGGCACGAATATAATTATATATTTTTTAAATTATTATCTAACATTATTATAATATTTTTGAATATTTTAATATAGATAAATAGTTACAGTTAATCGTATCCTTCTCATATGTTTTGGATAAATTACAATGTAGTAAGTTTACAAAATTGTCATTAATATTTTACAGAATAAGATAGCAATGTAAATATCTTTAAATTTGATACTATTATAGTATGAGCTACTAAAAGTATTACTCTTCTAAAAAAAAATCCTCCGGGCCAGATTTGAACCAGTGACCTATGGATTACTGAAATTATACATCACTACAGTCCACCACTCTACCAACTGAGCTACCAGATGATATAATATTAATTTCTTACAACGATGGACTAAAAAGTCAATAAGTTCGCAACCTATTATATATTATTTATGAAATTATTGTATTGCCATTGGTCTTTTACAAGTATACAAAGTTTCAAGTTGATCCAATGTTTTTAAGTGGTTGAAAATCGTGTTGAAAGATTCTGTTACATAGATAGATACAAGTCAAGCTAATATAAAGCGTGTAAAAAGTGCTGACAGTCACATACAGTACCATAACAAGGCAAAAACTAACCAAAGGATCACTTATCTACTGAAAGGGCAATAAATCCCTAGTTACCTGGTATCCAAATTTGAGAAATTATCTTCTTACCACAATATTGATACTAAGATCACAAGATAACAGTATGTTAATAATCCCTATCAACATCACTTTCTCTTAATCTACTTATTTCACAGTAGCCTATGCCCACTCCTGGAATTCCCTCTCTCAAGATATCAGGGGTTGTCACACACTTGACACTTTTAAGTCATGCTTATACAATTACTTGTTAAAGAATTGATCCCTATTAGGTTCGTCTTCCGGGCATATAGGCCGTGGTCCAGTCGTTCTTCTACTCGACGTTTTGTCTACTGCTGCGGTAGACATCTTCAGGAGATACTGCGTGCTCTCTGTGAACTCCTCAACAGTCGGCTGCAGACTGTCTGGTCGTTGGAAACTCCCTCCCTATTTATAGGCACGCCCCTGGTGGAGAGGCGGTTTTCTGCGCGGTCCGTGTTGCGTGCTGTTTTGTCCAGGCTGTCGCTAGCAGAAGTCATAGGCTTCGTTGTCGTATTGTGCAGTGCCGGGATCCAGATTTTGTTTATCTTCATGGTTTCTTCTTTTTTGTTAAAGGAATTTTTGTGTTTATATATTTCAATGGCTTCTCTGTACAGTCTGGTGTAATAATGTGATGTTTGGGACAATACCTGTGTTTCTTCGAATCTTATTATATGTTCTTGGTTGTTCATCCAGTGTTCCGCTACGGCTGATTTTTCCTTTTGTTTTAGTCTGCAATGCCTCTTGTGGTAACCATTCTTTTTGTTGTGCCGATATAAACCTGTCCACAACTGCAAGTGATGCGATATATACCGCCTCTCCACCAGGGGCGTGCCTATAAATAGGGAGGGAGTTTCCAACGACCAGCCAGTCTGCAGCCGACTGTTGAGGAGTTCACAGAGAGCACGCAGTATCTCCTGAAGATGTCTACCGCAGCAGTAGACGAAACGTCGAGTAGAAGAACGACTGGACCACGGCCTATATGCCCAGAAGACGAACCTAATAGGGATCAAGACGCCGGCCGTGAAAGCCTACAGTTATACATGTTAAAGAATTATTTTTTCTCCAGAAATAAATTTATTCTATGTCATTAATAGTTTTATTTTTCTCATTTTTCTATCTTTGTACATTTTATATTTCATTCGTTAAATCTAGAGTAAATAAAAAATATCGTAAATAATAATTACCATCATCCATGCAAGTATTAGGCCATGTGAACTTTTACAGTCTCAAAGAGGAATTTTCCATCCAGCGCTTTTTTGGATGTCCCAGCAATCTTTTGCCTTGGGGGCAGTAACAAAGCATAGCTTTTGGAATTCTGTGAGATGGCATTCGTTCAAAGATGGGCTTTCAGTTGTTCTGGTAGTTTTGTATATGGTGGAGAATGGGTAATTGTATCGTAGAAATACCACATCATTTTATTTATTGTAATTTAGATGTAAGAGTAATTTTTGTATTTATTTATTTCTAACCTGGTTAAATGGTGACACGGCCTTAAAGCCTTAACTCTGTCAGGTAAAATAAAACTATTATTATTCATATTATGCTAAAAATTGGACGACTTAAGAAATGAAGAAATAAGAAGTGAATCAGAAATACATTCAATAAATGATAAGATAATATCAGAAAATAAACCAATAGAACAAGTGGTAAGATATAACTTCCTAGGTTGTGAAATATCATACACAGCGGAAACAGATATAAATAACAAACTAAATAAGTTTAATTATATAACAGAAACACTAAAAAGAACTTTGAAAAATAAAGCCAGGAAAGACTCTATAATGAAATTATACAAGACAATGGCAGTGCCTATTATTATGGATCCGAAACATGGACAGTTACAACACAACAATCAGCCAGAATACAAGCTGCTGAAATGAGATTCCTCAGACCAATAGTAGGATATCAAAGATTACAGACAAAAAACATAACACAGATATAAGACAACAACAAAAAGTAAAGGAATTAAACACAATAGAAAAATACAGAACATAGGAAGAGGAGGGAAAATAGCAGAAAGTAGCAAGTAAGCAATGTAGCACAAACATGTTTTACGCAAATATATAAATATAAAAAAAAAGATTGTTGCTACATTGGAAGATGTTTAAAACGTGTTTAAAAGTGTTGCAAAATGTTTTAAACGTGTTTAAAACTGTTTAGTGCATCAGTGGCATAAGAAATAAGATTGAAAATTTTGTGTGACGGTTTGTACACCACACCCCTTCAAAGTTCAGCAGAATTGTTGTGATATGTGCAAATGCTTAAAGAAACATCTGCTAAATGGCAGAAAAATCCATGAAATCAGAATTACCAACATTCAAAAATATATTTTAAGAAATGGATGTTGACTCACTTAATTTTGTTAGGTTCCGATGGGGCAAGTTTAATGTAGGCCTATATCAGATTAGTTTACACTTCATTAAATAATATGCATGTAATTTATTTTGTTAGGTTAGGAAGGAGGAAGTTGGTGTACTTCCATTTCTCATAAATGTTTGGAAATTTATTGAGAAAGTTGATCATATTTCACATATATCTCTGCCGGTTAACTACGGTTTCAACCACACAGCATTCTAAACCTAATTTGCATAACTTTTCATTTCTATTAGTGATTCAAAATATCTCTGCAGGCAGAAGAATTACAAACCTCTGTTTGTTGTTACACGTGACGTCATATAAGGCAGTATACACTGTCAGCATCTCACGTCCCATTCCCCTCTGCACTCATAGATAGCAGTGTCACGTGTTCTATTCCTGCATAAACACGACTGCAGTGCCCTCCGTCAACAACTGCGCTTATTTCTTAAACGGGTAATAGATATGTTTGTCTGGTTTGTTTACTAAGTTACTTTATTGAGAAAGTTGTTATGAAGAACAAATTGGTGTGTGAACTATTTTACTTTCTTAGTTCAGTCATTTTAAGCCTATTGTCATATATTTAAAAAATGACTATACGGTTAATTAGTTTAGGCTTAAACTTAAAAAGGCACTGAAAATAACTCCCTATAACATTGAATTATTCAACTTCTTGATAAAATCGAGAGAAATAACTTGTCTAACGCTGATTCTATGAATTGTGACACAATATCATAATTAATATATACTTGAAAAACAAATCCTACTGGCTACATTCCATGCTTTATAATGAAAGTAGTTCAATTCCACTGCGATTATACAAATCGTTATAAGGTACTCAAACGTAACTTATTTGATAAATACAATGTCACATTTTAATTAGTAGGCCTTATATTTTACCTTCTATGCCAAAGATTTTTTATTAAATCATACAGCTAAACACATCAACAACTATAATTTATAAGAAATTTATAAGAAAGAAACAAACTTTTATTTTCATACCTTGTAATTTTTTAATATATCCAGTAACTCCAAGGCAAAAATATGTGCCGATATCCGCGATCGAACAGTATCACAACATTTTACGGAGAGGTCACAGGGCGTACTCTTTTATAAAACTTCGAAGGACTGTGCGTTTAAAATGCGAAAATTCTTAACACAGACGTTATAAATGTTGATAATACACTTTCGTAACACTGATATAAAGCATTTATTTGATAAAATGGAAGAGGAATTTACTCCAACTACAGTTCATTACCTCGATTTTTCTAATTGTCGGATGTTCCACAATTGTTTTCTGAACGAATGCGGAAACAGAATACGTTTTATTATCTTGGAAATGTCAAGGATAATATAAAAATGTTCTATTGACATCAGCGATAACGATATCCTTTAAATTTAACAATTCAAATATATTGTTATTCGGTCATTTTCTCCAATGTATTAGGAATTTCTAAATAAAATAAGCCATTCTTTGAATATTTGTACATTTCTTTTTGGTATTGTCTACAGCCACATGTTACAACAAAAGAAAATAAGTTTTAAAATGTCTTCAGAAAGCAAGAGGTGGCAAGACAGAGGAAGACAACGTATATTACTCTGAGGAGAAATTACAAAACTCTGCTGAAAGGGAAAAGATCAATCTGGTTAGAAGACGAAAGTAGGAAGTTAATAGAGAAAGCCAAGGTAAATCACTTTGAGGTTTTAATGAAAAAAAACACCAAAATTATCGCAGGCAATGGCGCTAGAAACATGGAAAGACACTCCCACCAGATATTAAATGTTGGAACCACTCTCAGAGCGCCAGAATCTCAAGAAACATTTCAACCCATCCCAGAAAAGGAGGTGGAGAACATTGTGACACATCTAAAAAGTCACAAAGCCCCTGGACCGGACGAAGTACCAAATGAAAACAAAAGAGGCCTGGCCGTATATAGGGGAAAATGTGGACTGCTCTGATCAACAAATGTTTACAAACAGGAAAAATGCCAGAAAACTGGAGAATTTCCACTCTCAAGATTATGTACAAAGGAAAAAGGCAATCCGAATTCACCCGATTCCTACAGAGGAATTGCTCTTGAGAATACAGTTCTCAAGATTTTCACGAAAATTCTGACGTATATACTAACCGATGAAGCTGATAGCAACAAACCTGAGCAACAGGTTGGTTTTAGGAAACGAATGTAAACTTCACACGCCATAGGAAATCTACTGCAAAACATCCATGACGCGATCAATCATCAGGGAAACAAATTTCACGTCGATTACAGGAAAGCTTTCGATTTTCTGGGCCGTCAAACTCTCATGGATAAGCTTCAGAAAATGCTAGGTGAAGACAGCTATTGGGTAGACATCGTAGCCAACATCATGCAGTACAACTATGTAGTAATTAGTCCTAATCTACAGTCCTCAGCACCAATCACACAGACAAACGGACACCCTTTCTAGTCCGTTGCTTTTCAACCTGGCAACAGCAGATGTAGTAAAAATACTTGAAGGTATAGGAGATAGTGTATCTCTCTACGCATATGCTGATGATATGGCGATGGGATCCCCGAATCTACAGGATCTGCAAGAATGCTGGAACCGTCTAACAGTATGGGCCACGAAGAATGAGCTGCAGCTCAACAGAGAGAAAACAGTACACATGATCTTTACAAAAGGTTGGAGGTAGCAGCCAGAGACCGAGTCTTTCATGATCAAGAACCACTGAAAATTGTAACCTCTTTTTCAACTACCTTGGCATAACATTACAGACTAGGGGAACTACTTTCAAAAAGCATGTAGAAGGGAAAGTGACAGCGGCAATAATTGCTATGAATGATATCCAATTTCCAAGAAAACTATCTATGACTACGGCAATGCAGATCTTTGCAATGAAGATAATTCCGATCGTGAGCTGTGGATTTGAACTCATATGGCCTTACCTCACAAAGAACGACCTTAAGAACATAGAGAAAATCAAGTCAGTCTACCTATGTATATCCAAATTTCACACGTACACGACTGCGATATCGAAACCTTCTAGGCGCAAGAGTCTTCTTTAATAGGACACATGGGAACTGCTGATACTTTTACTATTCCCACAGCACCCCGCCTACCAAGACTCTCCTAGCAGAGTCTACCAAGCCTAAGAAGAATGAATTATCTGGCATTATAGAATTTTACGTAAAACAGAAGCCATGGTAAAACGAACCGTGGATGGGTACAAACCACGATCCTCGCAATTTTGTAAATTCTATAACAGCCACATGGATACCATCACAAAAGTGTGTAAAGTGACAGACCGTTACCATATACAACATGCTCATGCGAATTTGGTGAACTGTCTTTGAGATCGTGATCACGTCATAGTAGGTAAATAAAAATGACCCAAATAATTGAGACCTGCCAAAGATTCATAACGAAAAGCAAAGTTTTTGATACTAATTAACTCTACACACAACTTGTGCGCATTTTTGATTAGTAAGAATAAGGTCCACAGTATCCAAGAAAAACCCATCAACGGTTGGTGGGTGGACTGAACGACTGTAGTTGCCAGCTGTTTGCGCTGACCAGTGTGCCTTTTGCTGGGACTGTTAGTTGTCCCTTGACGGTGCTGAATTCGCGTAGGTGTGTGCAGTATGGGGTTCCGCCCCCCCCCGTGTTTTTCCCTAGCCTATACGGCGGTTATATGGGGATTGATTCTATTTTAGCATGTGCTATTGATCTAATGTGGATGTTTGATTCCAAGGCAGATAGATCTCGCTTAATTGGGGCATCGGAAACCGTGTCGCTGATAACTTTCAGGACTGGAATGAGCCACGCCAATCTGCGCTGACCCCTCTGATCTTGGTAATTTCATGCTGAATACTACGGGTGGTTTAATGTGTCGAATATGTTTCTATGTGTAGTACGCCATTGTGGAAGGTGTCCTATATTGCGTACTATGGGGTTTCCATGATCATTTATATTTCGGAGCATGGATGTAACCCTTTCAGTTATGATAGTATCAATATATGGTACCTTCGTGGCCTCGTGCATCTCCGTTATCCTTGTGTAACGCGGTGCCGAAAGTATAATTTTGAGACATTTGTTCTGCAATATCTGAAGTTTCTTTTTGTGGCATTTCGCAAGGATACTCAGAGATTCGCAGCCGTACAATAGCATACTACGGATCACGGCCACGTATAGAGTGACCTTGATCCTTCGGGACAGAGACGGCGACTTGAAAAACGGATATAATATGGCTATACCTTGCTGAGCTTTAAAAGTGATATGGTCGATATGAGCTCTTAGTGTGAGTTTTTTTATCCAATATTAGGCCTAAATATTTGACTGAAGTTTCTACTGGTAGGGGTTGCACACCCATAGTGAGCTGAATTGGACAGGGAAAGTTTGATTTGGTGAACAGGACGACTTGTGTTTTATTTGCATTAAGTTTAATGTTCCAGGAGCAAAACCATTCATATATTATGGTTATTGCTCGCTGGAATGTTGCAAGTCTGTGAGGAATGGATTTGAGTTTCGATTGCATGAAGAGACAAGTGTCATCAGCAAAGGAGGCTATTTGGAGTGAAGGAAGGTCCGAGACATATAGTGAGTACAATAAGGGTGAAAGGACAGCTCCTTGTGGAACTCCCGCCCGTATGGACTTCATGTCAGATTTATTACCACTTACTGAGACGTAGAAGGTTCTATTTCTCAGATAAGTGGAGATAATTTTGACTAAATTTGGATCAATTTGGAATTGTATTAGCTTGTATATCAATCCATTTATCCAAGTTGTGTCAAACGCTTTCTCAATGTCAAGGAAGACTGCTATTGTACTACGCTTGGCGTTGAAACCAGTGACAATTTGGTCTATAAGCCTGGCCAGTTGCAGCGTGTGCTGTGTGAATTTCTGAATCCAAATTGATGGTTAGGAATTAGTTCCTTATTTGTAACTTCAATTTTGAGTCTTGCCAAAATGAGTTTTTCTAGGATTTTTCCTAGAACTGGCAGGAGGCTTATTGGTCGCAAATTGTCTGGATTATTTGGATTTTTACCTGATTTCGGTAATACAATTACTTTAGCCATCTTCCAAGCTGCAGGGAAATGGTTAAGTTGTATGCAGGATTTAGGGGGTTATCGCTGCGCTAATCGATGTCCGTTTCTCTATGGTGTCTTTAGAACGTGCTCTTTGCTGAAGATAAAGGTAGATGTCATTGCTATCAAACTAAAGTAAATATGGCGGATGATGTATTAGCGAGCAGAAGAGAGGCAAGACGAAGAAAAATTTTAGATAATTGTGAAAATCGATTATTGAAAATAACTGGAAGAAATGAAATATCAGATGGTAATTTATACATTTCACATATATGGAAATGATGTCGTATTCAAAGTGCATATTAAATGGAAGTTGAATTAAAAGTAAGACTAATAAATCACTGTTTCTTTTGCAGAAAGTTTGAAAGAAACTCCTTTGATCTCACAAAACGGCGCTTCTTTGAAAACTGTAAGAAATGGACCAATCCAAATACAATCGCATACAAATTGCAATTTCCAGAGAGTAACAAGAAGTTCTGATATAGCAGAGGCCAAGCCTAGCAAAAGTGAGAAACAAAATAAATTGAACCCATATCCAACATTTTCACATAAATCAAATTTTCACGTAATTTATGTCACCAAGTTCCATCTGGTTCTGCTGGCAGTAATAGCAAAGCTTTTGCTTACCTTCAACTATGGTTTCATTTTTGGTGAAGTAAGTATTATTACAAGATAATTGAGGATAAACATTGTATTAAAAAAATATGCAGGTTTAGCTCCATTTAATGAACATACAAAATGTCCAGAGATAAAAAGTTTGGCTGTTGTAGTGCAGGTATCTGGACACTGTATGTTAGAATGGAACACCAGGTTACAATTTTTTTTATGTATCTTATGCTACTAATTTAATGTGAGGAGCAATTCCACAATGTTATTAATTTTTAAGATTAGAGACAGTTATTTTTATCATCTTTTAAATTTAATTATAAAGAAGACAATCCAATTTTAATATATTACAAAATTTTGAGCTGTCATCTACATGTGCCATCTTATACTTTTTGTAATAACCCAAATTCCTCATGAGCTAGGTGGTCACACTAGTCCCATATAATATAAAAATAGGGCTGAACTGCACTTCTACTGACTAAAGGTTTGTATTCTGCGTTTTTTTTTTAGAACCGGTATCCTTACTTTGTTGACTTTTATTGATTCTTCTTTTCTATTGAAACTGTTTTTATATTTGAATATTTTGATGGCTTCTCGTTGTAGGCAGGTAAAATAGTGTGTGCAGTTAGATAATCCTTGAGACCATGGCCTACAACTCAGAAATCTTCAAGATCATCTTAGCAACTCCGGCCGTGAAAGCCTAAGTCAATACATTAACTTTTTTTTTTCTTTTCAGAATTTATTGGTGCCGCTGAGCATAGTTGAAATATCAGATATTCTGCTGTTAAAAACATATCAACATAAAAAGTCATCTCCAGAAATTTTTGGGACGCTATTACTACTAAGTGGAATTACACCCGAAACAATTGCAATATTTACCAAACTTGTTGGAATTAATGACCAAAATTTGCAAGATCTTTGTATCTATGTATTTAGTTTTGTTACATTCCACGCTTTTATGAGTTGGCAAGAGGGTCTTGTAAACATATCATGAATTTAACAAATGTTACGTGCATTCCTTCTGAGTTAGTGTTTTTTTTATACTCTGTTTTGTGGTGCTAAGTGTAATGTGTGTGGGGATACTTTGTGATCATGCTATATCTTCTTTTTCTATTCCTTTTTTAATAAGAACATCACAGATAAGAGATGTCAATTTCTTTAAGCTGACAGCTGTACTTCTCGATGTTATAGCAAAAATTAATACTTTTATTATGATATTAATATGTAAATTAATAAACTCAAACATCTTATATCAGTTTTTAAATAATATTCTCTGTTTCACTTTTATACAATTGAATAGTTGCCCCGAAAAGAGATCTAACCCACAAAAATTCGAAAGTTGAGTTTTCAGTGAATTAAGGCCACATGCAAATACATAAAGTCTCTGGTGAGCTGAGTTTTCTGTGAGAATGTACAAAGTTCGAATTAGCGAGTCGCTGACTGATCATGCATGAAAGTAGTTTTTTTTCATAATATTGGCAAGAAATTACCCAGAATTCTCAGCGATAAAACCACTTCCGTTATTTTCGTCTGCTAGAGAATGCATTTACGCTTGCATCCTGCAAATAAAACCGTATACGACAATGTCTGCATCACGCAATATTATGCCGATTCTCCTGTTCTTCCAGTTGAATTCTTTGGTAGACTCTATCAAATTCCTCTTCTCCGCGTATACTGAAAACATGATCGAAGTCTTCAAGGTCCGACATCTTGGATAAAGCAGCAAAGTAGGCAGCAAGGTTTCATCCGTACCCATCGGGTTGCTCACGATTCGTTCTCTGCAAAGTCACCTCGCCAGGTGGCTTAGGAATTTCAACAATTATTATCGCATGAACAGGTTTTTGAGTATACAAAAACATCTTTGGATGCAACTTTCTCGGCAGAGTACAAACTGAGAATGACTTTTACGGTCTAATTCATTCATAGATACGACCCTTAGTGAACTATCTAGAGAATGTCATGGCATGGTGCATGTAAAATCATCCCTGCTCTCTACCAGACCTGTTTTATTTATTTTTAAAAGTTAACATTCAAGCGAATAGTGATCTATACGTTACAAAATGGTGGATGAAGTTATTTGTCATGATAGCAGTTTATGGATTAGATCTGTTTTTGGGGTAATTAATTCTTTGGGATTTAGCACAGATGACATGTATGGTAATTGAATAAAAAAACTCACTGGCACTATTGAACCCGTAGGTTCATGACCTAACAGACATAAGCTCTCTATACATCCTTATTCTGAGCTAATGTTTTCAAATCATTCCCTGTATAATCCACTTCCCTCAAATCATTGTTAATATTATTCTCCCAAGACATTCTTGGCCTGCCTACTGGGTACTTGCCCTCTGGATTTCCTACAAGTAGTTTCGATACCCCTCTTTCATTCCCCCTTTAAAAGAAAACTTGGATAAATTATGGAAATGTTTCCAGACAAACCATCTGTAAGCCTATGGTTAACATAACTTGGGGGGGGGGAAATGTTGGGGTTCTATGCCAGCTACATCAATTCAAATTTTAAAAAATGGAAAAAAAAAAATTTATTGTTGCAATATGTGAATAATTATTTGAGAGAAATATATGTTGGTTTTTAAAAAATAAAAGAGAGAAATGCCATAAAATCAGCATATTTGCAATGTTAAATATGTTCTTGAATTCCTGCTCCTGGCTGGTGCAAAAATCCTTTCACTTATATTGAACTAATATAGGAAAAATTCACTACGAGGTTTAATGTAAGAATTAAAGTGTTTTAATACCTCACCTCGTATGCAGTCTTCTAATTATACTGGTTTCGAAGCTTGGGCAGCTTTATCTTCAGTAATTTCTTGTCGATCAGAAGAATTGATTCTTCCTTGATTGTTGAACTGATGAACCTCTGGATCAAATTATCAAAATCAGCAGGAATTTCGAAGTTCATAAGGTTTCTTTCTTGTTTCTTTGAAAGTGGACTTTTTCCCAAACCGTGAGTTCTTTTTTTGTTTAGGTAGACTGGCTTTTGTATCAATTAGATGTTTTTGAGACCAAGCAGGAGCAGCTACTGCTGACTTTTCCACTTCACCATTTTTGACATTTCTAAGATGTTCTTTCACCCTTGTTTTCAAATTTCTTTTTGTTTTTCGTATGTAAATTTTGTCACAATCTCTGCATTTGATCTATTTAACTCGTGCCCCAAATGGGAGTCAATGACCAGTCACATTTTAATAATTTTTTTATTTACAACCAATCACAGTCATGTTTCACCTAGAATTTACCAACTAAAGTTTATCATAATAAAGAAAGCACCTCCTTTTTAACATTCTGAATAGGTCATAGCATTATTTTGCAGTGAATGACTTAAGATTGTATATATAGTGCATGAATGTCAACAGAAAGCGCAAGCGAGAGATAAAAACATTTGTAACAATTGATTATACCACAAAAAAAAAACCACTGTTTGCACTTTCTTAAATTAATTATTTTCAGGAAATGATGTTCCAGAAAAATGTAATTGACATATTTACAATAGGACATCAGAAATTAATTAATGCCTATAACGTTGGTTATAAATTTCTCCACTAGGGTGCATTCTTACAACATTGTGATCCTTTGGCAATAAATAATATGATCTGGTTGCAGTGATGAACAAAAGAAGCACATGAAGCATACCAATCGTTTTTTATTTGTTTTTAAACATCCCCATTTACATTAAATATATAAATATTTAAAAATAACTATTGTTAAATAATGATTTGTGAGTAAACAGCTTAATTTTATTCGTTAAATAGTCCTAACAAATGCCACTCTTGATTTCCAAATTATCTAGATAAATTCACTCCTCTTCTTAAGCCGTGAATTTATCGATAATTTGGAAATCACTCGTGGCATTACTTATGATAAATTCCTGATTTGTTTTCTTCAATTTTTTTCATTTTTGTTGGTTTTAATTATCCTATTTAGAAATGACTGAAGATGAAGCTTCGAAACCGGTATAATTAGATGACTGGATATGAGGTGAGGTATTAAACACTTTAATCATTTCACTTGCTGTTGATCTCCAATAGCACTACATCCGAATTGTCTTCTTTTTTCACTATTGGTGATATCTTGAAATTGGATAATGCCACACCAATAACTTTTGATATAAGCCATTTTGATATGAATTAAAACTGCTGTTACAATTAACATACTAGGTACAAGGCTTCATTTCATGCGATGCACTGCAAGCATGACAAAGCATTGTGTCAACAAAGTACTATGGATACCCGAAAATGTATGACAAACGTAGATTTTGATTGGTCAACAGTAAGGCATGTGCACAATCAATTAATTTCAAAGACCTTATGGACTTCAGTATATCTATTTCCTGGGATATCCCTAAGTCTTACAATAGAGGCAATGTGAAATAAAGCAGGATTTTAATTTAATAATTAATATGAAAGTTAAAGTTAATAATTTTGTATTGTAATATTTAAATAAAACTTATATAAATAATTCATTGTTGGTTATTGTTGAATAAAAATGTCTCAGTAATAAAGAAATTTTACTAGATAACAGTTTTTGTAAAGAATACTTTTAAAAATTGTGTTAAGTTATCGTCTTCTTCTTCCGAATGCAGTATTGGGTGATGATGCCCGTTCTGCTACTACAAAAACTGATCTTTCCATCGGTTGAAGGGTCTTCCGAGGTCTCTTTTGCCTTTAGGTCTGAGGTGGTAAATCATCTTTGGTAAACGGGAATTTGACATTCTCTGGACGTGTTGGAACCATTTAATCTGATAATTTTGTATATGTTCAACCATTTCCCTACATCCTTATCCTCATCACTCTTCATTTATCTGCCTGCTTATTTCTTGTAGTCTTTCGAGTATTTAAAGTTGTCCCCATTATAGGTTACCAGCCTATAGTTGGGTAAGTCCAGTGGTGGGGTTGCCACCTCAATGCCTCTTGGACAGGCATGCTTTTCTGTAGGGGATGCTCCCTTAGCCTTTGAAGTTTCTCCGCAAGGCAGTGGTTCCTCTCTCTTTCCCTGAGTGAGGGTAGGGTGCCTCTTCCACCAAATCTGCCGTATTAAGGGTAGTTATTGTTGTCAAAATTACAAATCCTTTCATTATAACTGTAATAAAAACATTTGAATAACTTCATTATTCTTAAATGAAAGCTAAACTAAATTCTGATTGGACATTAAAACAATTATCTTTCTCTTCAAATATAATTTATCTTTCATTGAGAAATGTTAAATTAATAATAAAAAACATAATTATCTTTCTGATTTAACAAATCAAATTAAACCTTATATTTGAAGAACTATTAACCAATAGAAATTAAAAATAACATCATGTGATGTAATAATGTTCTTAAAAATTATAATTGAATAAAACTGGTCATTCTGCATACAACTTTAATCACGGATAATCTTTAATACAAGAAGAATTGATTTAAGAAAAGGATAGAATTAATTTTTAATTGACGGTGAAGAATAATATCACCTGCATTTACTTAATCTGCTGGGAACTTAAGAAGAGAATAAATTTGCAATTGTTTCTACAAGAAATATGTTTGTGATTTTGAAGTGTTTTCCCAACCTCCAGTGTATTAACTTCTGACCCTAAGAAGAGAATCCGGCTCTACCAAAAATTAAACCCAACCTGAATCAGTAACCCTTCATGGGACACAAATCCATCTTCAAAAAATGTTACCACAACATGGGGCATGAAGAGTACTACTTCAGAAATCATGAGTTAATAGCCCAATTGTAAATAATTTTTATACAAGGCTTCCAATATAAACCCGGACCGGCCTCACGGGGTTTCACCCGTCAGGCAGCACTCTCTCCTCGTCCACATTTCACTCTGCCAGCTGCTCGTCCTTGAACTAGTCAGTTTACTATCGTTCGACAAGATGAGACGTCAGCTGACATTAGAGCAGCGCATTTATGTGTGTAAATGTTATTATAAATACGAATCAGCTCGTCGCGTTCGCGAGGAATTTATTCGGAACTTCACTGGACAATTACCTCCTTCCAGATTGACAATCCACGATCTTGTGACTAAATTTGAGACCACTGGTTCAGTACAAAATAAACACACGCAAAGGCATACGGTTCTCACTGAAGAAAAATTAGACGAAATTGGCGAAAATTTGGAACGTTCACCACAAAAATCATTACCGAAATTAGCACAACAAGTTGGGATTTCAGTATCTTCTGCACATACAGCAACAAAATTGATAAAACTCAAGCCTTACAAGTGTACACGTGTTCATTGTCTAAACCAATGTGATCCCAGCATTTTCTATAAGGTAAGAAAACAGTTCAAGGACGGGTGGCAAGCAGGGTGAATTGCGGGAGGAAGAGACAGCACTGAGTGCCGGGTGAAACTCCGTAAGGCCGGTCTGGTTTTATATTGGAAGCCCTTTATATAAGGAAAACCTGGGCATATGGAGTATTACAGTAATGTAATGGAACATGCTGTAAATAAATTAAAAGAAAGTCCCTCAATCTTCATTCATTTTGTTTAATTCTAGATACATTAGGGTCACACACTGCAAAAAGGAACCAACCCTGAAATTTTAAGTATATGAATTAATGCTATAATAATAGTTCAAGTATCACTCCATGTCTTGAAAAAAATCTAATCCGCCAACTGCTTTCTTATGACATCTATGAACCAAGTAAGAAAACACTGACAGAATATGCCACATTTCTCTTTCTACAGAAAGAACCAAACAACAAAAATGTGTAAAATCTCAGAATTAAAATGTTTAACATCTTCCTCGTAAAATAGAAGCTCTTGATATTCTGTTAGTTGAAGTAATAAGTAAATTAAGGTAGAATATTTTAATCACTCACCTCATATTGTTCTTCTTATTTGATTATAAACTAGTTTTGGAACATAGTTTCTGTTCCATCCTCAGTATCGTCACGACCGTTGTTCTGTCGTCGAAACTAGTTTATAATCAAATAAGAAGAACAATATGAGGTGAGTGATAAAAATATTCTACCTTAATGAATATACCTCATAGTGAGAATTCCTAAAATAAGTAATAAGTAAATGTTTATTTTTATTTCTGATTTTTTTATTGGCATTCAATTGTGGTTACATTTTTCTCAGTTTAGTTGTCTTGTGGCTTGGTTCCTTTTTGAAGAATGCAGTCTATTTATGTATATAATTTAATACAACAATGCAAAACATACCAAAAAGTTTAAAAAAAAGGTCTTAACAATATTTTATTGAAATATAAAGAGATAATAAAAAAAATTACTTAAATATTAAGATTTCAATTAATTCAGATAAATATATCCAGGGTTGTATGAAGACTGCATCCAAAATGAGATATAGATCTGTAACAATGCAAATAGTACAGAATGTTTCACTAATAATGCCCTTCATTTTTCCTATAAAATTCAACCTAATGGCCATAACCAGAATACAGATTTTTATGTACTTATATATTTCCTCCTCGACAACAAAACTGTCAACTATTGCATGCTGAAACCTATCTTGAAATTTCTCCCAGAGAAGCGTTGTGATGTACCAAGACCGTGACCAAAAAATTATCTTCTTCTTCTTGTAAGCCCATGTTTCCCTTAACAGATTTAGGCGCTCTCCCTCTACAGGGAAGAATTTGAACCATACTAATTTAGTTACACTTGTTTTTGTATAGATGTCATTTGAGTGGTCCGTGGTCAGCGTTCTGCCTCATACTGACATCTAGGAAATCAAGGTAGTACTAGGACGGGAAAATTTTGCTTAGAGGCTTTTTCATTCAGGCTTAAGGATCTTTTATATAAATATGGAAGTTTCACCCGAATGGGTATTATTCTTTGCTATATTTGGAGATCGATTTTGTTCTTTCACGGCACTCAGTGATATGATATTGGTTGCATCTCTATCCGCACAATTCACATATACATTGGTCATTCGGAGTGTGGAATGTCTTGTTCTTGTATAATTTGTGGTGGAAGCCGTGAATGGCTAGTCTTGTAATGGTGTGTCTCTGCTCCTGATTCTCTTTGGTCCAGTTGCGATCGATGTCTTTTACGACCCTGAAAATCTTCAGACTCGGGACCCACGGCTTAAAGTCCGTCCTGGAGGACTTGCTCCTTGGATTTTTCCATCCTAAAAAATCCATCGACCCCAGCCGGGTTTGAACCTGCGACCCTCAGGACCAGAGGCAAGGAGCATAACCACTAGCCCACTGTGACCGACAAATGATTACTGCTTTTAACTACAAGATGCAGAAATTGAAACCAGAATGTAGGAATAGCAACCCACTGTGCTAAGCAGATGGTCATCCTTGCTTGAATAGAGCTGAGTGGAATGAAGCAAGGTGCAGTGCAGACAGTAGGTTGTGAGGGTTATCCAATCCACCAAGCAAGGAGTTGTATTACTTCCCTGTAGTTTAAATGAGAGATTTGACCCTGGATTTTAGTGCCTTGTATTAAAATAAATAATTTTGGAACATGGCCTTGATATATATGCTTCAAGAGACAAATATGAAAACCCATCTCTGAGGTAACAAGGAGAAAATCATCAACGGTCAGCAGAGCGGTAGAGGTACCCCTTCTGTTTGGGTTAATACAACAGACGGCTTGATATGGAGTCGTAGATGGCAGCGCCATCAGATATCTTACCTTGGAAATGCTTGTAATGTCTCCAGGAGACATCAATATATATACTTTCAAGTCTCATGGTAGAAAATGCCAACAGATTCAACCATTGACAACCAAAGCAAGGTATATCACAACGCTTCTCTGGGAGAAATTTGAAGGTAGGTTTCGGCATGCAACAGTTGACAGTTCTCTTGTAAGAACTTAGAATGTTGATGAGGACTATTAGACCATTATATTTCATATTAATTATTTTTACACATTCTTTACAATACTGCATACAAGAGTGGATCAGAAAGTAATGCACAATAATTTTTTTCTGCATTGGTATTGTAGCTGAAATGTTGAAATTTCAGTGAGATATAGTTCTAAGTTTTCACTACAGACAATTTTTTACGTGCACTTTCAACAAGAGAAGCATGAACTATGCAACAAAGATGGTGTGCATGTTAGTTCAATGCGTGAAGAGCAGTAAAATGTAGTGCAACTTATGAAAGGACATAATCCTGGAAAATCAGATATAATTTGGAACTGTACCAGCTTTTATGATGAAAGTTAAAAATTAAAATGTACCTGTTGGTAGGTGCCGTTGTCCTCAACTTTGTTAAAATATTGTATATAAAATTAACTGGAGAGCTTTCGAAAGTTATCTTCCATCTTCGACAGGTTGAGCTTCCGCTACTCGTTGTTGTGTACGGTGATGTATACTCCAACTGTTTATAGCAGCAACTGACTTGTTTTTGACATCACCGTACACAACAACGAGTAGTGGAAGCTCAACCTGCTGAAGATGGAAGATAACTTCCGAAAGCGCTCCAGTTAATTTTATATACAATATATTAACAAAGTTGAGGACGACGGCACCTACCAACAGGTACATTTTAATTTTTAACTTTCATCATATGACTTCACCTCAACGGAATTTGATATGAATTTTACTAGTATTGATTGTACCAACTTTATAAATCATCAGATATTTAGTTAAAGCAGGACGCTTGAAATACTGTACAGTTCATTTACCCAAATGACATCTAATTAACATATCTACATCAGTTAGGAAAAACCGGGTAAGTCAACTTTTGGTCAAAAATGAGTTATTAACATCTCCCGATCGCTTTTGGTCCGATGCACGTTCGGTAAAAACGGGTAAGTCGTCAAGCGAATAGTGACGGTGTTATTAAGCATTGAATTTTCGATGTATGCACTCCTTGATGAAGTTTTTGCTCTCCTATAAAAATTACTTTTTAAGACTTACCTGGTTTTTCCAAAATTATGCAGATATATACAATATCAGAAACAGTATAAAAATATAAACAAAATAATCAACAAAGTAGATTAGGGCGGTTACAGTGATATCATTTTCCCTCTTGCCTTCCAGTAGCATTGAAAGTGTAGCAGATGTAAATGCAGGACAGTGGAAATAGTTGAGCGGAATCCATATTGGCACCGTCCTACACAGCATGCAGAGAGGTTTGTTCAATATTCCCAAACGATGAAGTGGGTAGCGAGGCAGTCATGTCGTATTGCTATCTCAAATTTTCCAACAGCTTCTTTGCGTGGCCAATCTGGTATTTCAGAAACAATTTTATTCCTCCATTGGCTTTCTCTGGTCCTTTCTAACAATTGGTGTTCAGATTTTAGCTCATCATCATCATCAACAAGGATTAAGCCCAATGGCCTGTTCCGATCTCATTATAGGTCAAATTGGTCCTTCCATCTCTTCAATGATCCTCCCAACATTCTTCTCCCTTTTGGTTTATAATTATACATTCTTCTTGGTATGCGCTGTTCATTCATTCGTAATACGTGCTGAAGATAAGCATTTTGATAATATTTTATTCTTTCGCAGAGATTAAATATAATAAGTTCTGTTCTTATATCTTCGTTTTTCTTTTTATCGGTCCTTTGGTATCCTGCTATTGCTCTCAACATCCAATCCGGCCTTTGCTTTAAGATGGATCAGTAATAATTAGAGATAGAAATTTTAGGTGCTGCAATTTTTTTTGTTACTATAATGTTCAAATTAGCTAGTATTGCAAAGAAAACACTTTTGAAATTCATATTAAAGCCCCGTTGAGGTTATGTAATAAGATGTTTAAAATCCGTTATACAACACCATCAGTTCCAGTTAAAACGCAGAAGATGAAATATTGTTTTACAAAGGCCTCCATATTAGAATAACTTGACGTTTAATAATTTTTTAGGACGACTGACCTACCAGGTAAAAATTATACAATTAAAATTATGATTGACAAATCTCAATTAAGGACCCCCATAAAAGTCCCTTCAAAAAATGTTATTTGGTTCCCTAGAAACCCATTAAGCACAAAAATAAATATATATCTTGTTAAACTTTCTTCGGGACACAGAGGTATACTGAAATGGTACCATAATGAGGGAAATGTGTTAAAGTTGGCGACAGTGTAGAAAAATAGCTAAAAGATGCAAGCCCTTTAACGTGTTTTTTTTATTTTTACCTATTAAACTTTTTTAAAAAATATTGTGCATTAACTTTCCATTAATAAAATGCAGACTCTTTTTACACGCTTTATATTAGCTTGACCTGTATCTATCTATGTAACGGAATCTTTCAACGCGATTTTCACCCACTTAATATCATAGGATCGACTTGAAACTTTGTATACTTGTAGAGGACCCGTGACAATACAATAATTTCATATTTATTTTCTAAAATCCTGGCCATAATCATCAGAAAATCAAAAAAAGTGTTTTTGTATCAATGTAACGGAATTTTTTAACGCAATTTTCACCCACTTAGAAACATTGGATCGACTTGAAACTTTGTATACATGTAGAGAACCCATGACAATACAATAATTTCATATTTTGTTTCTAAAATCCTGGCCAGAATCGTCCGAAAATCAAAAAACTGGTATAATAGGTTGAGGACTTGTCGAGTTTTTAGTCAATCGTTGTAAGAGCTCAGTTGTTAGAGCAGTGAACTCTTAATGGTATATAATTTCAGTAATCCATACGTCGCTGGTTCAAATCCGGCTAGGAGGGTTTTTTTATAGAAGAGTATTACTTTTAGCTCATACTACAATAGTATCGAATTTAGAGATATTTACATTTTTATCTTATTCTGTAAAATATTAAAACTAAAAAATAAAAAAAATAAATAATAGTTTTAAAAAACTAAAAGAACACGCTTTATTAGAAAACTAAAAAATGAAAAATAATTTTAATTTCCAATTCGCTTGGGATAAAATAAAGTGGTCAACAAAAAAATCATCTCCAACACATATAGAATAAAATTAGAGTTATCAACAAAAAGAAAATAATTTTACCATCAAAAGCGTGGGGTGCTTTTTATGATTTTTACATTTTCTTCTTAGAGAGCTTACTTTTATCAATATCTGCTTATTATCAAATATATTAATTGATATAGAGCACCCCACGCTTTTGATGGTAAAATTATTTTCTTTTTGTTGATAACTCTAAATTTTATTCTACATGTGTTGGAGATGATTTTTTTGTTGACCACTTTATTTTACCCCAAGCGTATTGGAAATTAAAATTATTTAAAACAGGATGCAATAATTTAAACTATTACTACTCAATAGAAAAGTGATTACATTGCAGATAAAGAGAAAGACTGGTGGTGTCACATTTCGAAGCACTGGAATAATGAAGAAGAAAGTAGGCGTGAAAGTTTGGTCCTTTTGATTGATTGTGTGTCTGGTTTCCATTTCAGTCTATCACTGAGGCTTAGTGATAATTTCCTTTCCTCAGACGCAGTGAGCCCGGGTTCAATCCCCAGTCAGGATAAGTTTCCTAGTCTATTGTTTATTTTTTATTATTTCACTCACCTCATACTTCATAATTCATAGCAGACCCTGGGTTTCTTCACATCTTTTATGACATTCTCAATGCTGCGTCACGCTCACAACTGACGTCCAACGGCCTTCTATCCTGAAGACGTTGGACGTCAGTTGTGAGCGTGATGCAGCATTGAGAATGTCACAAAAGATGTGAAGAAACCCTGGGTCTGCTATGAATTATGAAGTATGAGGTGAGTGAAATAATAAAAAATAAACAATATTAAAAAACCTCACAGTGTTATTTCCTATCTACATAACTTAATAAAGTTTCCTAGTCTAGTTTATAATAATAAGGATGCTCCCTATTAGGAATAACTCAACCAATTAATTTAGATATGTTTTTGATATTTTAATCATTCTTTCAACGTTGCTCTTTTAGCTAATAAAGGAAATATTTTCAATGTTTTTATTTTAAATTATATTAATGGATAAGTCCACTGCTGTGGTCTTGAGGTAGCATGTTGCCTTGTCACGCAGCATGCCCGGGTTTCATTCCCAGTCGGGACAGTTTTTCTGGGTGAGGTTTTTATCAGGGTTTTTCCTCACCTGTAAGATAAATGTCAGGAAAACTTTAAGGCCCAAATGGTCCCCGAAATCATATGGCCATCGCAATCATCATCATTCATATTCAACTTAGATTAAGCTTAGGATTAGGGACTCTCCTGGCACACCATTATCATCATCACCCATCATATCATCGGAGCAATGTAACCCTGCTTTCCAGGCGCCCCAACCTCAGAAGTGGATTACAAGTATGCCATGCCAAGAGAGAACACCAGGAATGTTGAAAGACAACCTGGGGCATTTGCAAAAAAAAAAAAAATGGATAAAGCACAGGAATGGAGATCCAGGGTTCAAATCCCAGTTTGAGCAAACATTTTTTTCTCTTAAAATATTAGTTATACTTATTTCGCTACAGATGTCAATGGGCGATGTTACCACACTGCCTCAAAGAGACTCTGGTGGGCAACTAAGGTATTAATATTTGAAGTTCACAGCAAGCCAAAATTTAATCTTTTTTTTTTTAATGCCACCACATTGTCATTTTCGACATTCTGGTTTTCTCTCCAGGCATGGCGTTATTGTAACCCACTACTGATGTTGGAGCTCCTGGAAGGCGGAGTTACACTGTCCCAATGATATATGATAGACCTTAATCTTAAATTTAATGAATATGTTAATGATGGCCAGACGATGTTCGGGGACTGCATGGGCCTTAAAATTTCCTGACATGTCTTACAGGTTAGGAAAATCCCCGAAAAAAAATCACCCAGGAAACTTGTCCCGACTGGGTATTGAACCCTGGCCTGCTGCATGACAAGGCAACATGCTACCTCGAGACCACAGCGGTGGACAAATTTAATATCTAAGTTCATAAAATTGGCACCAGTTCGCAGTTCAGCTATAGTGGTAATGACAAAATTTCAACAGTTATATAGAGTTTTGATGATGAAGGCAACGGCCTTTGAAACCAGTATTATGAAAATATTTTATCCAACTCAATTATAGATCACAAATTAAATTCATAATGTTACTTCCCACAGTAGTGTTGAATAAATTCATAAAATGTATCAGTGACTGTAACTTTCTACTTTGTGCTACATGATCTGTTGTCAGTCTGTCTCTTTATGTCTGTGGTTTAAATGATCACTTTCTACAAATGATATTTGTATTTATACCTGTGTTAGAGCACTCCACCTTAATTCCACACTCGCTGGAAGATTACTCAATCCACTCCATTGGTTCAGACATGGAACGAAAATTGCACATTTATTTCTGCATAAATGCTATTTATAGAGATTCAATCTTCATGCATTTGCAAATTGTTTCTAGGACTTAAATCTACATGTTTATATGGGCTATTCCGTGCCAGGATACCACCTGTGAATATTCAATTGGAGAACAAGTGACTGCTGGCATCGCGTTGGCCAGTGTGATAACTAGGGCAAGGCAATTAATGATTTTGCATCTTTTTCTTATGAAGGTTGAAACATTGCTTGCATATATAAAAATGTATGGCATTAAAAAACGGATTAAATAAAAGCAATTCGTTAGGGAATTTTTTAGGTCATTTTGAGCATCTTTTTACACTTTTCCAGAAGGCTGTGACATTATTTGTATTTGATTTGATATTTTTTATTATAATTCACTATTTTCCCTTGTCAATACAATTTCTTGGGATTAAGTAGATGTTTTGCTAACTACTACCCCTATTTTTCAAGGTATGTGCATAATGAACTTGCCCATTTCTAGGAATTTTATTCAATTTCTTAGAGCTCATGGTAGCTTCTACCCTTATTCTGATTGTTAACTGCAATTCAAAATTGTTGTAAAAGTGCACTGTGTAATTGAAATGGACTTTCTGCAATAAAAGGTACCGTAATATGTATCTTTTAAAAACTTTTATTTTAATATTTTGATGTCAAGTTAAATTTTATGTAATTCAATAATAAGTGAGTATTTAATCTAATAAATAGTATTTTTATTGGTAATTCTTAACTTTTTATTTGTCATAGTTTTTTATTTTATTAGTCTTTTTTAGGTCATAAATGCATTTTTTACCAATTTATAGGTCATTAAATGCCTTGCCCTAGTGATAACACATGTTCCCACTAGAGCCAATTGCCAACATGTTTATTCACATATAAGGGGATTCTATCCCAGGAGTTCACCTACATTAGTGAGCAAGTTAGTGTTCACCAGATTATATTTAATTAATGTTGGGAAGTAAACATTATGAGATATAATCATTAAAATTCATCGGAGAACAAATTGTTTAAACAACTCACCTCATAGGATTCATGCTTCCATGATATCGCGATTTCAAACATAATCATGTTCATCGTCAGCCATAACTCCGACTGATGAAATTCTTCGGCCGTCAACTATTCTATTGTCGCCATCTTCAGTGCTGCCATCTATGGTTGAATTTATGAACTTCGAAATCAATGTAATTTCGTTAGGGATATCAAAATTCATTGATCTATTTTTGTTTTTCTGAATGTATATTTTTTCCCAAACTGTCAATTCCAAAGGTTTCTCTACTTGTTTTAAAAGTTTAGCTTCTATTCCAATTTTATGATGTTCTAATAAACTATGTGCAGCAATTGCAGATTTTTCAATTTCACAATTTTTAATATTTCTGAAATGTTCTTTTGTCCGAATTTCCAAATTCCTTTTTGTTTTTCCTATATAAACTTTATTGCAATCTTCACAATTTATTTGATAAATTCGAGATTTCTTACTGTCTGGAACACTGACTTTTTTATTGGTACTTAGAAGATTACCCAGACTAAATTTATTTATTGGTGCCAAAGAAATATTGTATTTGTCAAAAATTTTTTGAAATTTCCTATGCATTTCAGGATGGTAAGTAATTTTCTTGTATTTTTTCTTTTCTTTGCAATTTTGTAGAGTAGTATATTCATTAAGTCTTTTATTGTGTTTGAATTTCTTCAACTTATTAATAATTAATTCTTTATCAAAACCATTTAATCTAGCAGTGTTTAAGATATGTTTAACTCTTTATTGAAATTTTCTTCGTTTAATGGTACATTTGTCAATCTGTAAATTAAGCTATTGAATATTGCATGCTTATGAGCAATGTGATTGAAGCCTGATGATTTAATGTAATTATCTGTATGAGTTCCTTTTCTAAATATATCAAATTCAATTTCCAGTGTTTGATCATTCCTAATTATACATAAATCCAAAAAAGAATTTTGTTTTCTTTTTCTAATTCAACGGTAAACTTTACTGATTCATCCTGAAGGTTCAATAATTTAAGAGCATCTTCAATAACTTTAGAATTTATTATTGCAAAAATATCATCCACATATCTGTACCAAGTCTTAAACATCCATGGGTATGCTTTAGTGATTTGACACTTCCAAATAACTCATGAACAAATCAGCTAAAAATGGTGAGAGCGGATTACCCATTGACAAACCCGAAACCTGTTGGTAAAATTTTTCATTATAGGTAAAATAAGAATTACTGACACATAGCTTAGTAAGAGTTATATATTTCTCTAAAATTTCATTTTTAATATTTAGAGAACTTAACCATTTCCTCAAAAAATTTAGCATTTTTTCAACTGGTATACTAGGAAACAACGAAATTCACCAGATTAGTTTAACATTCGCTTAAAATTAAATTAAATGAAGCTGCCAAGGCTTTGAAACTGCAGTATAATTAGAAGACTGGATATGAGGTGAGGTATGAAGTATTTTAATTTAATAATTAAAACATTTTGTCTCTTCATTCTTACCTCTTAGGGTCGCATGCAAATACATTAGTCTCTAATCAAATTACTTCCAATCACTGGTGAGCTGACTCACCGTGAGCAAGTGCAAAGATCGAATTAGCTACCCACTAACTGGTCGTGCATGAAAGTTGTCGTTTTCGTAATATTGGCAAAAAATTACCCAGAATTCTCAGTGATAAAACCACTTCCATTATTTTTGTCTGCTAGAGGAACGCATTTACACTTGGGTCCCGCAAATAATACCGTATACAACAACGTCTGCATTGCGCAATATTACGCCGATTCTCCTGTTCTTCCAGTTGAATTCTTTGGTAGACTATCAAATTCCTCTTCTCCGCATATACCGAAAACATGATCGAAGTCTTCAAGGTCCGACATCTTGGATAAAACAGCAAGGTACACGGCAAGGTTTCAAACTACATCGGTTCCCTTCGGGATTTTCACGATTCGTTTCTCTCTTAAGTTACCTCGTCAGGTAGCTTACGAATTTCAAGAATTATTATCGCATGAACAGATTTCTGAGTAAGCAAAATTGTATTAGGATACAACTTTCTCAGCAAAGAACGCCTTTTACGGTCTAATGCGTTCATAGATTCGACCCTTAGAGTTGTTTTTGTCGAACATATGTTTCAGAGCTTCTTAGCCCCATCGTCAGCAATTACAGACTGAGTTTTCTCATGTGTTCGGCCCTGATTCTTGATTCCTGCTCTCTTTGCCTCTGGTCCAATGAATTTACTAATGAGGTTCCTTTCTGCAGGAATTTCAAAGTTCATAATTCTTTCCTTGTTCTTCTGTATATAGATTTTTTCCCATATGGTGGATTCATTTTTGTTTTCTAACTGTTTTAATAATTTTGTGTTTACATCTATTTTGTATTTTTCTGACCAAACATGAGTAGCCACTGCAGATTTTTTCACTTCCCCTTTTTCTACACCCCCATTGACAGAGCAGGAATCAAGAATTAGGGCCAATAACATGAGAAAATTCAGTCTGTAATCGGTGGCGATGGGGCTAAGAAACTGAAACATATGTTTGACAAAAACAACTCTAAGAGGTAAGAATGAAGAGACAAAATGTTTTAATTATTAGACAAACCTCTTAATGTTACTTCCTATTGTACTAGAAGAAGACATTTTAATTTAATCTTAAATTAAACCTCATAGTCATTTTTTTCTTATAAAAGTTCAATATTAGCATTCACTTGTTTGTTTTTGTGATAAGTTGGCTACATTGTCTGAGCTATGACTAATACACATTTTACATTGTAAATATGGTGATTTTTAGGTTACTTTCAGCTCAACTTCTCATTTCATTTAACACATTCTCACATATTTTTGGAAAATAAATCCAACATATATATTTCTCTAAGAGAATTATTCAAATATTGCAACAATAAATCGTGTAAATTATATTTGAAGAGAAAAATTTTCGCCTAGACCGGGACTCGAACCCGGGACCCTTGGCTTTCCGGGCCAAGCGCTCTACCAACTGAGCTACCGAGGCGAGTTACGATCTAGACGCAAATTTTTCTCTTATATACATTGTAATTCCCTATCACCAAATGCTTTTGAAACCATTGTTTCTATCTTTGCAAATGGCAGCTTCTTAGTTAAGAAGACATTTATTGGGAATTTAACATTACTTTATAAAGCTAGTAAGGCTTCTAATGATGTTTTTATTATTGATTTAACATTTCTCAATGAAAGATAAATTATAGAAGAAAAAATTTTTCTCTTCAAATATAATTTATCTTTCATTGAGAAATGTTAAATCAATAATAAAAACATCATTAGAAGCCTTACTAGCTTTATAAAGTAATGTTAAATTCCCAATAAATGTCTTCTTAACTAAGAAGCCGCCATTTGCAAAGATAGAAACAATGGTTTCAAAAGCATTTGGTGATAGGGAATTACAATGTATATAAGAGAAAAATTTGCGTCTAGATCGTAACTCGCCTCGGTAGCTCAGTTGGTAGAGCGCTTGGCCCGGAAAGCCAAGGGTCCCGGGTTCGAGTCCCGGTCTAGGCGAAAATTTTTCTCTTCAAATATAATTTATCTTTCATTGAGAAATGTTAAATCAATAATAAAAACATCAATAAATCGTGTGTTCTTCCATTATTTTATTTAAATGTATGTAGACGGTAGCATGGCATAGAATCCCTGTCAATTGATTCAATATTTGAAGAGAAAAATTTATGCATAAACTGGGATTTAAACTCAGGGTTTCAGGTTTTGTACACCAGTGCTCTACCACTGAGTTATTCAGGCATCTCAATTTAAACACACATTTTTTTTTCTATTTTATTCAATCCTTGCATCCCAAAATAATGAATCTTCATTCCACACATGACATCTCGCAACTTCTTTTTCAAGAAGACTTCAATGGGAATTAACACTACTTTTACAGCCAGTAAAGCTTTTAAATTATCACTTCGCACTGAATGACAAATTATATTGAAGAGAAAAATTTACGCCTAAACTGGGATTTGAACCAGAAATCTCTGATTTTGTACATCAGCCATTTGGTGTTCACTTGATGAAAAGCCATGGTGTAATTAAGGCAATAAACAAAACTATTACAGATTCATATGTCAGCCATGATGGTCTAGTGGTTAAGGGGGGTGATGGGTGAAATTTTTGGTCAAATTTAGTTTTTTTTAATTAAAAAATACTACGTATCTTAGAGTATAAGTTGGCGAATTTTCATTGCATTTCAATACATTCAAATCAAAATAGCATTGACAAATTTAATGATAGAAGCACGAAATTTTAACTGCATGTCCCACACACTATAGTTAATAATTCTATGCATGAATTTTGAAACAACATTGATAGTTTTTTAAATAAAAAATAAAATATGTGTAGTAATTAAAAAAAAACAAAAATGTTCATATGCAGAGAATGTATATGTATTTTTCTTCCTTTATTATAATGATATAGAAAAGTTAATGCATAGTTTTGTTCTAAATAAGTCAGTGGTCATGTAGAAAAAAATTTAAAAATTTTACTAAAAAATTATGGGACTTATTTTTAAAATGGATTTTCTTCAATGACTCAAAAACCTTTAAGCCTAGAAGGATGAAACTTTAATATAGTATTACCTGTTATGGCGTGAAAGTGTGTACAAAAAATCAAGTATGCAGCTTAAAAACTGAGAAAGTAGAAATTTCATCCATCACCCCTTAAGTTCCTTGCCTCTAGTCCCGAGGGTCACGGGTTTAAACTCAGCCGGGATCAATGGAGTTTTAGGATGGAAAAATTCAAGGGACAAGTCCTTCAGGAAGGACTTCAAAGCCATGGGTCTATAGTTTGAATGTTTTCAGGCTTATAAAAGAACCTCACGTCTGAATAAAAATACATATGAGCAAAAATTTAATCGACCTTCATCCAAACAATATTGTAATTTCTACAAAACCAGAAGTGGGCAGGCTTCCAATGGATTCCATCTAATGTCAGAATAATTGATAATAGCAAACACTTACCAAGTCCCGCGCCGTAGCCGAGTGGTTAAGGCAGGAAGCCTTGGCGCAGAGCTACGGGACTTGCGCTGGTTCGGGTCTCCATGGGGAAGAAATTTTCTCATGGTGTTTCGGCCAGTATGGGACCGGTGCCCACCCAGCATCGTGATGCATTTGGGTAGCTACAATAAGTAGCGGCTCCAGGTTGAGGAAAGCAGCTATAACGGCTGGGGGACTCGACATGCTGACCACATGTCACCCCACTACTACAGTGGCTGATTATCATCTACCTCTGTGATTGACACATGTGGATATGAGGCCAGCAGTCGGCAGATAGGCTAAGGGCCTTGTAGGCCTGTCGTGCCAGGAGAAAAAAAAAAACACTTACCAAGAAAGGAAGAGAAATTAAAATTTCAGTGTTTCTTGAGCCACACATGCGACATAAAGAAGGTATGGGATGTCGAGAACACCAAAATATCTCAAGAAGCAGCCAAAGGAAAACGATGGAAAAAGCAGAACTCTCAAATGAAGTTAAACTGAAGGGATGTAAGGAAAATGTCACCAAGTTCAAGCTAATGACAGGAAAAGTCTGTCTCAAATTTAAATTATGTACTGACCATTGTAAATCATCTTCAGATGTTGCTAGTAAAACAAGATCATCTGCAAGCATTATTATATCTAATACTAAAATAATGGCCTTTTGCGGAAAATCCCCAATACCAAGCAAAATTTGTTTAAATAACAAAATTTTAGAGAGAGTTCATGAGTTTACTTATTTAGGATATAAACTCTCTTTTGTTGAAAATTTGGATTTACCAGAGAAAATTGTGAAATTCAACAAATCAATGGGAATCATTAATAGAGGTTTAAAATCTTCATTAGTGCAAAAATCAACTCGTACTCGTCTTTATCAAATAATGGCTCGACCAGTCCTATGTTATGGCAGTGAAGCGTGGACTATAAGGACAAGAGATGAAAGTAGACTAACAGCTTGTGAGATGAAATTAATGCACCAAACAGCTGGCTACACCGAATGGGATCGAAAGAAAAATGTAGAAATCCTTCAAGAACTTAATGTGTCACCAATATTGGACTACTTCTCCAGATATCAGCTAAACTGGAAGGAACATGTCTCAAGAATGGCTAGATCTAGGATCCCCAAGGCAATAATGAACTATTGTCCAAATGGGAAACGGTCACTTGGTCGACCTATGAAAAGATGGCACGAAAACTGCTTTCTCAGGCCGTAACAGTTCTTCTAGGACTAATACCTGGCAGCATGATGATGATGATGAAAGTTTGTCTCACCCACCACCTCCACCGAATGGGAATGTATCCATCCAGCAGATGCCCACTTTATATGAACCCCAACAGGAAATGAACCAATAACATCTGCCCACAGCAGGCCAAGAGTCCCAAAGACAGGATTTTGTCAGCTCCTACCGAGAGACTAGAATGAGTTATTATCAGTTTCTGATAAATTAATTAATTTCGGACTATTCTTTACAACCTGTGATGCAACATTTTTAATTCCTTCATAAACTTCTGTCAAATTTTATTTTTAGGGTTTCAATTTACAAATTATTGACGATTTTATTATTAATTTAACACTTCTCATAGAAGGATAAATTATATTTGAAGAGAAAAGATTTTCGCCTAGACCTGGACTCGAACCCGGGACCCTTGGCTTTCCGGGCCAAGTGCTCTACCAACTGAGCTACCGAGGCGAGTTACGATCTAGACGCAAATTTTTCTCTTATGTACGTTGTAATTCCCTCGCGCCAAATGCTTGAAACCATAGCTTCTATTTATATATCATTTGCAAAGATAGAAGCTATGGTTTCAGGCATTTGGCGCGAGGGAATTACAACGTACATAAGAGAAAAATTTGCGTCCAGATCGTAACTCGCCTCGGTAGCTCAGTTGGTAGAGCACTTGGCCCGGAAAGCCAAGGGTCCCGGGTTCGAGTCCCGGTCTAGGCGAAAATTTTTTCTCTTCAAATATTACAAATTATTTCCTATCATTTGCAATGATTTTTACATTTTTTCTAACAATTATTTTTAGTCTGATCATCTTACCTCAATATTAATGTTAATTTGTTGTTAAACATGTTTCAATTATATCTTAATCATCATGTTGCCCAGACTGGTTAGATTTATGTTGTACACCCTGGATGTCGATGTCAGCTCCATCCTGTGGTTGGCCAATGATGATTATGATATAATCAAAACATATTTATTAACAAATCAACATTAAAATTGAGGTAAGATGATCAGACTAAAAATAATTTTATTCAAATAACCTCAAAATATCACTTCCTAAAATAAAATATTAATTATTTTAATATATTTTTCTATGATATTCCTGATATTTAACATATGTAGCATGAAAACATGGCAGCCATATTGGTTTTAATGAATATTCTATACAACAACAAAGACTGTTCCAGTGCAACCAACATAGAGTATGTACTAATTAACTGTACACATCCACCCATAGTAATTCTGCCCGAAGGCAGGTCCTTCACTGCAATCATAGCATTTTCATGCTATGCTTGCAGCTTTACTAGGGAATTGTGTAGGTGTGGTAGCTTCCCACACCGGTGAAGGATGATGATGATGATAAGGATGATGGCCATATGATTTCGGGGACCATTTGGGCCTTAAAGTTTTCCTGACATTTGTCTTACAGGTGAGGAAAAACCCCGATAAAAACCTCACCCAGAAAAACTGCCCCGACCGGGGATCGAACCCGGGCTCGCTGCGTGACAAGGCAGCACGCTACCTCGAGACCACAGCGGTGGACAACTGTACACATATACTTCAAAATTTCAGAACTTACTATTTATTTTGGGCATTGCATTCTTTCACAGGTTAGAGTGCTTAAATTGCATTAGGTTGGTTTTCCACAGGTTACAGTACTTAAATTGCATTAGGTTAGCTTTTAGGTTCATTTTAAATATCATGTATATGATGGCTGCATCCCATGATTCCATAGTCAAAACCATTTCGTGTTTGTTGGCGCATGTGCATGGTGTATGATTGGAACTTAGAAAATGTTTTCATCTCAAATGTTGTAAAGAATCCCCAAATTTTGTACATTTTTATATATATATATTTAATTATAACATCTTCAAAAAACAAAGATTTAAATTTTTATTCAAGAGCTTGTTGGAGTTCCATAGGGTCTTCCACTTCGAGTTCTGCTTCTCTCTTCTGGAGAAGGATGAGTTTCACAAAGTAATCTTTTAGTAGGTTTGCATCCATTTCGCCGATTCCTTTGACTACAATTTTGTAAGCTATCAACATTTGGAGAATTTATGTTGTTTGTTTCAATATGATTTCCATTATTGTTAACTGTATTAACTTCTTGAAATTCTTCAGAAATGTTCATTACTGAATCATTCATACTCAAAATTTCACTTCCTACCTCATTGAATCCATGTTCTGCTACCATGTGCGGATAGTTTCTAAAATTCTCTAAACTTGAATTGTTGTTCTGAGATGGGTCCAACATTCCAACAGGACTGCTTATATTTTCAGTGTTGTTTATATTACCATCCATTATATCAATGTTAGCTGAAAAATCATTAACCTGGCACGTGTTGGCACACTGCTGTCTTCTGTGCCCAGACTTCAAGTAGAAATGTCTCAATATCCCAAAGAATAAACTTCCTAAAATCAAGTAATAAATAATTTGGTGATTACAGGATGCAGGAGGAGAAGGTTCATCTCTAAAAAATAGAACTTCAAACAGAAATGAGTACAAATTCATGTTTTTTGTAAATGTTTTGACTCAAGCTGCTTTTTCCAGTAATATATAACTAATAATTCCATTAGAGCAATTGATGTCTGTAAAACACAACCATATAAAGACTATGAAAATAATAAACAGAAAACTGTAACTATGGTTACAATAATGAATAGTGTGTAATATTTTGTCTCATAGCAACACATTGAATCTTGATTTGACAACACACAATTACTGTGTGACAAACTCTTACCCATATGTTCCCATAAAATATTTTAATGAATTCCAAAGTAATGAATCTACTGATGTTCTCAAGAAAAGTTTTTTAATGAATATTTACATAGCTTCATAAGTTACCACATTCAGTACCAGGCACTGAGCAGGGCATTTAAACCCACAGGCCAGCCATTTAAATACCCCAGCTACCCTTTTCGTGGCACTTCAGAAAATGGACCATTATTCACAAACTATTATTCCTAGAAAATTCAAATTTTGTACATACCTAAAGGAGATATCCTAGTAGTATTTGATGGTGAAATAACTTGGGTGATTGACATCACATGGTATCGACGTATCAATTTCAGGAAGTGGAAGTTCATCTTCACTTTCACTTTGTGAATCTTCTAATTCAGGAATCAGTTCATCACCTGAAATCATCATTATACAAAATATTCACTAATTCTTCTTCAGTGAGATATTTTTCTTTAGCCATGGTTTCACTCACGCACAAACAACAGCGCGATAACGAGAAACATATACGACTGCATTGGAGCCTGGAGGCAAGTTTGGGTGAACGAATTCCATGTGTTTGTTTTAAAAATAAAAGGGGATTCACCAAGGTTAAATGGGAATAGAAAATATACATTTACATGCCATCTATGATCTCCAAGACATACTAAGCCAACACAATATTTAGGCGCCGAATATAAACGCGGTTTGTTGCACCTGCTCTAAAACAAGTTAACTGACCGACGGCCGCATACACGATATTCTCTTTAAACGCCTTAACTGGTTTACGGTACTGAATGTGTTAATTATGCGAAGCAACATTATGAGGGTTATGCAATTTTCAACAGATTTATTATATAAAACTTTCCTTATTAGCGGATTGCCACAAGGCAAAGTGATACAGACAATTAATTTTCAAAATTGATGAAATACATTTTGTAAATCATCATCATCATAAGGCACGACAACTTCAAAAGTGAAAGTTTTGGCCTTCTCAACAATCCTCCTCCATGCCAATCTGTCTCTTGTCATATTCAAATTAGTCACTTTCATTTTCCTTAGATCATTCATTGTGTCATCCTCCCATCTGATCTTTGGTCTTCCAACAGCTCTGCCTCCTATAGGTTTCCATTTGTAGAGTTTTTTGACCAGTCTCTGATCATCCATTCTTATGAAATGTTCAAGCCAACCAATTCTGAGAGATCTTATATGGTTTACTATGTTCTGATTTTTTATTAATTTGTTTAGTTCGTTATTTGTTTTGATCCTCCAACAGTTATCAGTTCCTCTATTTGGTCCAAATATTCTTCTTAAAATTTTTCTTTAAAAAAAATTTCAAACTGCAATTGAGGTACATTCTATAAAGTAGCAATTTTGTAAAGATGGTTCCTTAAAAATCAAATTGATCCTCTAATGGCAGCGATGGCAATTTTAGAAAGATACACTCTGTCCAAATCTAAGGAATTCCAAAATTTAGCTAAGAATTCTGGTATAATACCTCTTGCCCCAATCATCAATCCTGTGACAGTTATACATCTTATTGGTATTTATCTTTGTAATAGTCAACTGTTAGCTGATATATGGCTTTCTTTTCACAGTCAACTTCCTCAGGTTGGCCACTATGAGTCTCAAAACGAATTGAGAAATCTAATACCATACCAATTTTAGAAGATGGCCTAAATGCAATAATATCTATTCATCTATTACTCCCATTAGTGGCCACACCATGAACTTCCTCATAAACTGTGTATCCATAATCTCGCAAGGCTTCTGCCATTATGTTTCAAAGAGTGTGGTGCCAACGTTTCTCAGTGATTCCCCAAACAGACAAGCCCCAAGGACATATGCAAGGGTTTCATGCTCTCTGCGACATGTACAGAGGGTATCATGATATACAGATTATTAACCCCTCAGCGTGTGAGCATTTAAAAATATATTCTATGTTAAAGGAAATTTTAATATCTCCTCTATGAGATGGCAGTTCATAAAGCCTGTTTTCTTGGTATATTTTCATTAAGAATCATAATAAAATAAACGTGGTGCATGTCGAACATGCTCGATCAGCACTCCGCAGAGAAGTAGTGTTTATTTTATGTGGGCACTGCACGTCATTCCACGCTCATGGGTTAAACATTAAAGCCAGATATTTACCCGTATTTAATAATAACTACCCAGTGATACTACAAAAACAGTAGGTGGAAATAGAAGTGTTACAACACAACTTCTCTTCTTTAAATTATCGCCTCAACATAACGCCTTCTTCAACCACAAAACCTTCATTAACATTCCACTAAATGAAGAAGATTTTAAGAAAGAATACAATCACATTTTAAACAAAACTAATTTAAATGGTTTTGGAAAGGAAATAATTATAAATAAATTAAGACAACAAAAGAGATTAAAAGAATACATCACCCTGCAATCTGATTCAAAGAAAGGAAAACAATCCAAGAAAATTACTTATCCTAAAATACACAACAAATTAAAAAAATTTTTCAAGAAATTCAATATTACATTGGCACCTAAATTTAGCCTTGGTAATCTATTAATAACCAATAAGAAATTGAACACCCCAGATAGTAAAAAGTCTGGAATTTATCTAATTAGTTGTAAAGACTGCAATAAAGTATACATAGGAAAAACAAAAAGGAATTTGGACACTCGCACAAAGAACACTTTCGAAATATTAAAAATGGTGAAATTGAAAAATCAGCTATTGCAGCACATAGTTTGTTGAAGAATCATAAAATTGAAAAAGAGGTTAAACTTTTAAAACATTTGGAATTGACAGTATGGGAATATATATATATACCGGGTGCGGCAGCATAACTTCCTTTTTTAAAATGTGCGCCATTTAGTCGGTTGATGTCGTAGCGGAGCGCTAGTGGTCTCGTTCGAGAGGGGGGACTATAAAGTTTTGTCCTGACACAGTTCAGTCGCCATCATGCGTTGGAACAGTGAGGAGCGTGCGTTTGCCATTGAGGCCTACTTTTCGAGCGGATGTTCTGTGATCGCAACCCGGCGCGCCTTTCGGAATCGCTTTAATTTAGCCCCGTTGGCCCCTGTCCCGGACCGGAAATCAATTGTTACGTGGGTCACTACGTTCAGACAAACTGCAAGTGCGACAAGACGAAGAACTGGAGTCCCTCGGCCGATTAGATCACCTGAGAACATTGAGGTAGTGAGAGCTTCAATGTTGCGATCACCACGGCGTTCTGCGCGCACACATGCGTCTGCCCTTGGACTTTCCGATCGTTCTCTAAGGAGAATACTTCATGATGATCTTCATTTCCATCCATACAAGATGGCAATTGTGCAGGAACTTTCTGAACGTGACTTCAATTCTCGGAGGAATTAGGGGCGATTTGAAGTGGCCGGCCCGCTCTCCCGATTTGACCCCTTGTGATTTTTTTCTATGGGGTTATTTGAAATCCCGTGTTTATGTGAACCGTCCAAGGACCCTACAAGATTTGAAGACCAACATCCAGGAAGAAATTGCCAACATAACGCCTGCTATGCTGGCAGGAGTCATGACAAACGCCAGAAATCGGTTTAGTCAGTGTATGGAGAATGGGGGACGTCACCTACCTGATTTGATCTTCAAAACTGAGTAAAACAAAACTTTATGTATGTGCCTATATTATAAAAAACGAATAAAAATTTTCTGATTCATACAATGCATTTTATTAAGTTTTAAAAAAAGGAAGTTATGCTGCCGCACCCTGTATATATATATATATATATATATATATATATATATAATCATCCATGCAAGTATTAGGCCGTGTGGCCTCTTACGGTCTCAAAGAGGAATTTTCCATCCAGCGCTTTTTTGGACGTCCCAGCGATCTTTTGCCTTGGGGGCAGTAACGAAGCATGGCTTTTGGAATTCTATAAGAATTTGGATTTCTATTATATATATATATATATTAACAGGAACAAATTTAGATCCATGAATTTTGAAATTCCCGATGAACAGGACTTGATCTCAAGGTTCATCAAATCAACACCAGATGGCAACGTTATAGATGAAGATTCAAACGAAAATCCAGTAGTCATGATACTGGCAGGGGATGAGAGGGATGCCTCTTGAAAACTGCAGTTACCGTGTTAAAAAAGAAGTACATATCTTCATTGTTCCTACCTATAGGGCATTAAGTTCTACTTTACCATTCAAGGTCATGCAGTGAAAGACATAGAAAAAGATACATTTACAATGAAGCCACCTTTCATTCAACTGTGAAACCAGCTCTGGGTTAATAAGCTTACTGCAGAATTGAATGTGTTTCACTTCAGCAACTGCAACAGGAAGCACATAGTGTCAGTTGTCACAGGAAATGGCTACTGAAAGAAACAACTCCCTTCAAATAGTTGTGGGGATGGGAAGTACGTGACCTTGAGCCGTAAAGTAATACCAAATATCCCATAGTAGACATCAAAAATTACCATGACAAAAATTTATCTTTATATATAGAATTATTCTGTACATGTGTTTGTCACTGAACCCCTCCTAAACGACTGGACCGATTTTGATGAAATTTTTTGTGTGTGTCTGATTGGGTCCCTTGATGGTTTAGATTCACAATTGGATCTTCTAAAACCATTAGGTGTTGGAGTTCACCTGAAATGAAAATTTAAAAATCGCTCTAGCAGTCACATTTTTTGATGTTTCAAAACGAAACTCAGTATCATATTAAAATAAACCGAGGTAGGTATTATCGAGAAATGAGCGAATTCTGACAATTAGAAGTGGAGGTTTACTTGAAATCTGAAATTAAAAACCGCCTAAACAACTGGACCAATTTTGATTAAATTTTTTGCGTGTCTTTGAATGGATCCCTGGATGTTTTAGATTCACAATTGGACCCTCTAAAACCATTAGGTGTAGGAGTTCACCTGAAGTGAAAATTTAAAAATCGTTCTAGCGGTGACAATTTTCAATGTTTTACAGCGAAACTCAGTATATCCTATTAAAATAAACCGAGGTAGGTATTGACCAAAATTAAACACTGACTAACAACTGCCATGTTTGGTTCATCTCAGCATATACCATATATTTTAATTAACCTTTAATATTTCATTTATTTAGGCGTAGCAATGCACACCAGGTATTAGCTACTATGATATATATATATACCGAGCTTCCAATATAAACCCGGACCGGCCTCACGGGGTTTCACCCATCAGGCAGCGCTCTCTCCTCGTCTGCATTTCACTCTGCCAGCCGCTCGTCCTTGAACTAGTCAGTTTACTATCGTTCGACAAGATGAGACGTCAGCTGACATTAGAGCAGCACATTTATGTGTGTAAATGTTATTATAAATACGAATCAGCTTGTCGCGTTCGCAAGGAATTTATTCGGAACTTCCCTGGACAATTACCTCCTTCCAGATCGACAATCCACGATCTTGTGACTAAATCTGAGCAGAAATCAACAAGATTCTGCTACTGCTCATACAGCAGAGGAGTCCATAAATAAAATTAGGGAAGTGTTTGAAGATAGAGTGATTAGTGCTGGTGTATGGCCCCCTCGCTCCCCAGATCTAACAGTGTGTGATTTTTATTTGTGGGGTAGCCTGAAAGACAAAGTGTACAAAACAAATCCACACACATTGGAAGAACTGAAGAACAACATAAGAAATGAAATCAGAAACTTGACAGTGCCCGAACTACAGCGTGTCAATCTAAATGTGTTTACTCGGTATAATGCCTATTTAACTGCGGGAGGACAACATTTCCAGCATTTTCTATAAGGTAAGAAACAGTTCAAGGACAGGTGGCAGGCAGGGTGAATTGCGGGAGGAAGAGACAGCACTGCGTGCCAGCTGAAACTCCGTGAGGCCGGTCCGGTTTTATATTGGAAGCCCGTTATATCCATTAGTGCTATAACAGATGCAATTTTTATTTTTTTCAAAACCAAACTCAGCAAACAGCAATAAATAATTAAAAAAAGTTAAATATGTTTACCAGCAAAATTGTACCATTAAGAATAGTTCATATTTAACTTTAGGAAGTTATATTTTGAGGTTATTTTAATTATATTATTTTTAGTCTGGACATCTTACCTCAATATTAATGTTGATTTGTTCTTGAATATGTTTCAAAACAATTCAGTTTTATCGTCAGCTTTTCCAGACTATCTGGAGGTAAGATGATCAGACTAAAAATAATATAATCAATTGAGTTGGTTATATTTAAATTAATATCGGGAAGTAAACATTATGAGGTTATATCATTAATAGTGAGCGGAGAACATATTTTAATCGACTCACCTCATACATTTTCAAACTTCTTTGATACCGACGGTTTCAGACAATATCATGTCCTTCATCAGTCATGGCGTCCACTGATGAAATTCCGTGATTGTTGATTTCTTTAGTGACATCACCTCTTGTGCTGCCATCTTTCGTTGGGATTATAAACTTTGTAATTAAATTTTTATCCACCGGAATATCATTCAGAAGAATAAATATCGATCTATGAATTTCGATATTCTGGTGGATAAAAATTTAATTACAAAGTTTATAATCCCAACGAAAGATGGCAGCACAAGAGGTGATGTCACTAAAGAAATCAACAATCACAGAATTTCATCAGTGGATGCCATGACTGATGAAGGACATGATATTGTCTGAAACCGTCGGTATCAAAGAAGTTTGAAAATGTGTGAGGTAAGTCGATTAAAATATGTTCTCCACTCACTATTAATTGAGTTGGTGTTTACTTGATGAAAATCATATAATTAAATAAAAATAATATAATTAAGAATATGCTTTATCGATGTTATAATTAAATGTTTAACATTGAGCAATGCAAGCTTAATATGGTATGATAAGAAAAGTAAATGCCTGGACGGGATTCGAACCCGGATCTCTGAGTCTGTACCTCCATTACACCACCAGGCGAATCCAATTCAAACACTTATTTTTCTTATATATGTATTATACTCTCCATTATTACTAGATGTCGCGAGAACACTGTCTTCACTGCCATCTAGTAGCTGACTATATCAAGTAAGCAAATTAAAGAGAATATTTATTTTACTTTATAGCAGTGACGCTTTATCGATGTTATAATTAAATGTTTAACATTGAGCAATGCAAGCTTAATATGGTATGATAAGAAAAATAAATGCCTGGACGGGATTCGAACCCGGATCTCTGAGTCTGTACCTCAGCGTGATATCCATTACACCACCAGGCGAATCCAATTCAAACACTTATTTTTCTTATATATGTATTATACTCTCCATTATTACTCCCGTCCAGGCATTTATTTTCTTATCATACCATATTAAGCTTGCATTGCTCAATGTTAAACATTTAATTATAACATCGATAAAGCGTCACTGCTATAAAGTAAAATAAATATTCTCTTTAATTTGCTTACTTGATATAGTCAGCTACTAGATGGCAGTGAAGACAGTGTTCTCGCGACATCTAGTAATAATGGAGAGTATAATACATATATAAGAAAAATAAGTGTTTGAATTGGATTCGCCTGGTGGTGTAATGGATATCACGCTGAGGTACAGATTCAGAGATCCGGGTTCGAATCCTGTCCAGGCATTTATTTTTCTTATCATACCATATTAAGCTTACATTAATTAAGAATAGTTCACCTGAAACAAAATTTTAAAAATTGCTCTAGCAATTGCAATTTTTTCAATAAAACTCAGAACATGATATTATAATAAAACAAGGGAAGGCATTTTCAAAAAAAATCAGGAAAACATGGTCATTAGAAGTGGGAGTTTATCTGAAATTCAAAATTAGAAATTAAACATTAATTTAATATAATCAAAATTAGAAATTTACTCTAGCAGCCATCAAGTTTACTTTGTGGCATTGTACTGTATACCATACAAACTAATTAACTCTTATATTGACATACATCCTATAAGATACATTGGTTTGATTTATTTAATGTTTTTAATAAAGCAATAGAAAACACGAATCTGTAGAAATTACTTAAATTTATACCAAATTATACAATATGTAAAATGCATGAACTGTTTTCATTATACAGTAAAACCTGTCTATGAAGGAACACGGCGGTTCGTTAAATATATTTCCATCTTGGCAGTTTTCCTTCTTATAAAGAGTTCCCAAATTACAAACTTGAATTTTCTCACGCAGTGTAAGGGTTTTACATGCACACTTTAAAAACATAACGTATTGACTGAAATACAGACAAAATAGTGTACGTAACACAGCACAGTTTGCACGGCAATACAAAACAACAAAACAACTTTATTACACAAAAACAGAAGGAACTCAACTACAGGAGCACTTAAAGAGTTTCCCACCTTTTTTAAGCATTTCATATGCTTGTGAGCCCTACTCATAATGTTAATTCCCATTGTAGAATTTTTATTAAAAAAACAAAATAAAAAAGATTCATTTTAACTCTGTTTGAGTTGAGCTAAAATACTAAATCATAAATCTTAGAAAACAAGCAATACAAATGACAAGTCCAGTTACGACCACAACATGCTTTTCATAACCTTGGGGAAACTTACTTTTCAAATTTTTCCATTCTTCAGCAAATTTATTCACACGTTCCTCTTCTGATTTGGTACGTTCGTTCAAAACATTATCAGGAACGTTCTCATTTACTCTACTCGTATTGTTTGATTTCACAACACTTGCACCGGACTCTTCAACATTTCCTACTCCAATACTACTTCCAACTGAAGTTGAACGGATGCGATCCAGGTTGCTAGGAATCGTGTCCCGACCCATAAACTCCTCAGTCTTCTTGGTCAAGTTCAGAGGCACATCAGGGGCATCTGGACCGAGACACTCAAATTCCTATTCTTCAGTCTTTCTAGAATTTACAGTTCTACGTGAAGATCGTTCTTTTGGTTCTATCAATGCTTCGTTTCTGACTATGTCAATATTACCAAGTCTGATCATTTTCTCTTCCCAGATCTGTATTTCATGTTTATATGCAGTCATAGCTTTTTTGTATTTCTCAATGTATGGCAATTTTGTATCTTCTGGAAGATTCTCCCACTCCATTGCAATTTGTTTTTGCCAGTCCTGCAACCATTAAAATATTTAGGGGTAATAGTCAAAATGGATAATGATACAACACAAAAAATAAAGAATTGAATAAATATAGGCAACAAGTGTTATTATGGTCTTTTAAAAAAACGTGAAAAGCAAAGTCTTGTCAAGATCTGTAAAAATCAAGTTTTTTTTTGAGACTAGAAACATTTTATCTCAAATTAATATTGATTTAGGACTGGAAGTAAATATCAATAAAACAAAATATATGGTCACACGTAGAAATTCAGTATATAATGGAAATGGACAGCTAATGACAAATGAGGGAAATTTTGAGGAAGTGGCTGAATTCAAATACCTAGGAACAACAATCACAAATAGGAATGAGATGCACAAAGAAATTAAACATAGGCTCAATTCTGGAAATGTGTGCTATTATGCATTGCAGAGACTCTTGATGTCCCAACTCCTTTCAAAAAATGTTAAACTGAAAATATATAAAACTATTATTCTACCAGTTATATTATATGGGTGCGAAACATGGACTCTTACTTTAAGGGTGGAAAGGAGATTACAAGTATTTGAAAATAAAGTACTTAGGAAAATTTTTGGACCAAAGAGAGATGAACAAACAAGTGAATGGAAAAGATACATAACAATGAATTACATGGTCTTTATAGGAAGCCAGATATAATAAGATCAATTAAGTCTCGTAGACTGCGATGGGAAGGACATGTTGCACGTATGGGGAATGAAAGACTTGCATGGAAGCTTCTTGTAGGAAAGTCAGAGGGAAAACGCCCAATTGGTAGACCAAGAATGAGGTGGGAGAATAACATTAAGTATGATTAGAAGGAAGTAGATTATACAGGGAATGATTGGAAAGGATTAGCTCAGGATAGGGATGCATGGAGAGCTTATGTCCGTGCGGCCATGAACCTACGGGTTCGATAGTGCCAGTGAGTAAGTAAGTAAGTATTCTCGAACATGTTTCGATATAATCTTCTATATCATCTTCAGCTTGCCCAGACTGATGAGTTTTATGTTGTGAAGCCTGGATGTCGATATCAGCTCCCTCTTCCGACTGGCCAAAGAACCTCCAAACTACGTCACGTTCAGCAGGAATTTTGAAATTCATAACTCTCTTTTTGTTCTTCTGAATGTAAATTTTTTTCCCCAAATGGTGAGTTCTTTTGTATTTTCTAACTGTTTTAATAAATTAATGTTCAAATTTATATTGTGTTTTTTGGACCAAACATAAGCAGCAGCTGCAGATTTTTCTATTTCCTCATCTGCAGCTGCTGCTCATGTTTGGTCCAAAAACACAATATAAATTTGAACATTAATTTATTAAAACAGTTAGAAAATACAAAGGAACTCACCATTTGGGAAAAAAATTTACATTCAGAAGAACAAAAATAGAGTTACGAATTTCAAAATTCCTGCTGAACATGACGTAGTTTGGAGGTTCTTTGGCCAGCTGGAGGAGGGAGCTGATATCGACATCCAGGCTTCACAACACAAAACTCATCAGTCTGGGCAAGCTGAAGATGATATAGAAGATTATATCGAAACATGTTTGAGAATAAATCAACATTAATTTGAGACAAGATATTTCCAGTCTCAAAAAAACTTGATTAAAAGAACCTCAAAATATTACTTCCTAAAATAAACCACCTGTAAAGATATTACTATACAAGAATATAATAAGACCCGCATTGACATATGGATGTGAAACATGGATAACGGGGAAAAACAATTAATGTGCTCTGAAATGTTTTGAAATATAAAATAAAATAAGTTAAAATATACCTTCTTAGGTAAACTCCATCGTCCTCAACTTATAAAATATGTAATCTTTATGCCTGTAGGCCTTTCAGAACATCCATTCCATCTTCAGCAGGTCCCTCTTCGCTACAACATCCAGTATGATGGTTGATGCTGCTGATCCGAATGTAGTGTTGTCGTGACATTAGGACCAGCAGCATCAACCATCATAATGGATGTTGTAGCAAAGAGGGACCTGCTGAACATGGTACGGATGTTCTGAAAGGCCTACAGGCATAAAAATTACATATTTTATAAGTTGAGGATGACAGATTTTACCTAAGAAGGTATATTTTAACTTATTTTATTTTATGACTCTCCACCTCAACGGTTTTAATAATGAATTTTATTAGTAATGTTTTGAAAGAAAAATATTAAGGAGGGTGTATGACCCTATACGTGAGAATGGTGTCTGGCGAAAACGCTATAATCAGGAGTTGTATGCATTATTCAAAGACGTGGAAATTAGTAAATTCATTAAATTAACCAGACTATGATGGGCAGGGCATGTAAGAAGAAAGGAAGAGTCAGAAATATGTAAAAGGATATGGTCCACTCAACCAGAAGGTAGGAGAAAGAGAGACCGAAACTACGATGGAAGGATGAGGTGGATGGAGATGCTAGAGAGTTGGGATTGAGAAATTGGTGGAGAGAGGCACAGGACCGAGCTAATTGGAAGAAGCCAGGACTCAGGAATGAGTTGTTGCGCCAGTGATGATGATGATGAGTCCTGCAACCAACAGAGTTTTATTAGCAAATTCCATGGAATAAAGCTATTGGGGTTGTTCTTGTGAAAATATTTTTGAAACATTTTTTACTGATCTTAATCAATCTTAGGTACCGGTAGAAGATACTGAAAATAACCATGACTGAATTTGTATATACACAATGAAGATGTTTGTGTCTGAATATTCTTACCTTTAAGGTTGTTTTCATTGAACATATGTTTCAAGGCTTATGAGTCCCATCATCAGCGATTACAAAGTGTTTTTTGGCAAAGGGAACAGGAGTCAAGAATCAGGGCAGACAACTTGAGAAAAATCAGTCTGTAATCGCTGACGATGGGGCTCAGAAGCCTTGAAACATATGTTCAACAAAAAACAACCATAAGAGGTAAGAATACACAGACTAAATATCTTCATTATTAAATAAACCTCTTAGGGCCACATGCAAATACATTAGCCTCTACTCAAATTACTTCCAATCACTGGTCAGCTGACTTTCTGTGAGCAAGTGCAAAGATCAAATTAGTGACCCACTAACTGGTCATGCATGAAAGTCGTCGTTTTTGTAATATTGGCAAGAAATTACCCAGAATTCTCAGCGATAAAACCACTTCCGTTATTTTTGTCTGCTAGAGGAATGCATTTACGCTTGCGTCCCGCAAATAATACTGTATACAACGATGTCTACGTCGTGCGATATTACGCCGATTCTCCTGTTCTTCCAGTTGAATTCTTTGGTAGACTCTATCAAATTCCTCTTCTCCATGTATACAAAAAATATGATCGAAGTCTTCAAGGTCCGACATCTTGGATAAAGCAGCAAGGTACGCGGCAAGGTTTCAAACTACATCAGTTACCATCGGGTTGCTCACGATTTGTTCTCTGCTAAGTCACCTCGCCAGGTAGCTTTGGAATTTCAACAATTATTATCGCATGAACAGATTTTTGAGTACGCAAAAACGTCTTTGGATGCAACTTTCTCAGCAGAGAACGACTTTTACGGTCTAATGCGTTCATAGATACGACCCTTAATGTTACTTCCTATTGTACTTTAAAATTATACATACATATCTGTCTCCATAAATGCGTGCTATTATCTATTACAGGGACTATTGTCCCAACTTCTTTAAAAAAACTGAAAATATATAAAACTGTTATTCTCCCACTTATATTATATGGATGTAAAACATGGACTCTTACTTTAAGGGAGGAAAGAAGAATACGAGTATTTAAGAATAAAGTTCTTAGGAAAATTTTTGGACCAAAGAGAGATGAACAGACAGGTGAATGGAGAAAACTATATAACAGTGAGCTACATGGTCTTCATACGAAGCCAAATATAAGTCTCATAGACTGCAATGTCGCCTGAATGGGGAATGAAAGAGGGGCATGGAAGCTTTGTCACCTGAGCTTAACTTAAAGAGACTACTGTAGACAGGTTTGACTGTGTGAGGTGAGTTCTTTATTTCCAATTAAATCTATTAATAGAAATCTCATAATTGAAACATTTTGTCCGTTCATTCTTACCTCTTATAGTTGTTTTTGTCAAACATATGTTTCAAGGCTTCTTAGACAATTGTCAGCGATTACAGACTGAGATAAGAAGTAAGAATGAACAGACAAAATGTTTTAATTATACTGATTGACAAGATTTTCTACATAAGAAATCTGATTAGTGACTCTAGTGCATTTTTTTATTGTGAATTCAGAAATGTAATCAGAATATTTCCATCAGGTACAGTTTTCGTGTAACAGCTACATTTTAAAATCTGATTTTAGCATTCTCTTTGACCTGTCATAGGAACCTTTACCTTAATAATTAAATTAATGTTTTTATTACCTCACCTCATATCTTTTTTCTTCTATACTGCAGTTTCGGAGCTTATCTCCATCGTCAGTAGCCTCTGGTCGACCGGTGTTATGTCGTTTCTTGGCGGTTTCCTTCTTACTTCTGTCGGTGGACCGATGAACCTCTGGATTAGGTCAAAATTTGCGGGAGTTTCAAAATTCATGAGTTTTTCTTTTTTGTTTTTTTGGATGTGGATTTTTTCCCAGACTGTGAGTTCCTTTAGTTTATCTGTTTGTTTGATTAGGCTAGCTTCTGTATCTATTAAATGTTTTTCAGACCAAGCATGGGCTGCTACTGCTGACTTGTCCACTTCCCCCTTTTTTTACATTTCTAAGGTGTTCCTTCAATCTAGTTTTTAAATTTCTTTTTGTTTTTCCTATATAGATTTTGTCGCAATCTTGACATTTGATCTGATATATTCCTGATTTATATTCTTGTCCAATTTTTTTCATTTTTGTTGGTTTTAATTATCTTGTTTAGGCTGTATTCATTCTTTGGGGCCAATCGAATGTTAAACTTATTGAAAATTTTCTGGAACTTGTGGTGTTTTACAGGATGGTAAGTGAATTTTTTGAATCTTATGTTCTCTTCTGTTTGTTTTTTAAGTGTGCTTTCATTAATTAGTTTTTGCCTTTTGAACTTATTTATTTTCTTGTGTACCATGTTCTCTTCATAACCATTTTCTATTGCTACTTTAATTATGTATTCTTTTTCTTTTTCATATTTTTCACGGTTCAGGGGTACATTCACCAATCTGTGTGTTAGGCTATTGAATACAGCTTCTTTGTGAGCGAAATGGTTGAATCCTGATGCCTTAATGTAGTTATCTTTATGTGTGTTCTTTCTGTATATTCCAAATTCTATTTTGTTTTTTTTCGTTTCTAGTTAGGGTTAGATCCAAAAATGAAATTTGTCTTTCAGTTTCAGTTTCCATTGTGAATTTTACAGTTTTGCTCTGAAGGTTCAGGAGTTTTAAGGCATCTTCTATTTGTTTATGGTTATAATGGCTATTATATCGTCAACATATCTGCGCCAAAATTTGAAAGTTAATGGGTGTCCCCTTGTGATTTTCTGTTCGAAACTACCCATGAATAAATTGGCCAGAAAGGGAGATAGTGGGTTTCCCATGGAAAGTCCAAATTTTGTTTGTAGTATTTCCCATTGTATGTAAAGAACATTTGTTCGATGCACAATTTGTCAAAATGATGTATTCTTCTATCTTTTTCTTTTCCAAATTATTGTTCGTTAACCATTTTTCCAGAATATCAATGGTGGTTTCTCTTGGGACACTGGGAAACAATGAAACTACATCAAAAAACTAACCTGTCAGTTGGTTCTAATTCTCTGTGCTTGAAATCCTCTATTAATTCCAATGAATTGTCGATTGAAAGGTTCTCAAACCCTCCCATATTCTTGTATTCGCTACATAACCATCTAGCTATTTGGTATGTAGGGGACCCTATACAGTTGATAATGGGTCTCATTTTGTTTCCTGCCTTATGTGTTTTCGGGAGGCCGTGCATATTAGGGTTTTTAGGGTTGGGAACCTTTAGGTAAAACTTCTTTTGTTTGGTTAGGATATTGTTTACTTTCTTTAGGGTGTTGTCCACCTCTTTGATGCATTTCGGAAGTGGGTTAGATTTAATTTCAGTGTATTCAGTTGATTCCAAAAGGTTGTACATTCAAAAAAGAAAAACTCATGAATTTTGAAACTCCCGCAAATTTTGACCTAATCCAGAGGTTCATCGGTCCACCGACAGAAGTAAGAAGGAAACCGCCAAGAAACGACATAACACCGGTCGACCAGAGGCTACTGACGATGGAGATAAGCTCCGAAACTGCAGTATAGAAGAAAAAAGATATGAGGTGAGGTAATAAAAACATTAATTTAATTATTAAATTAAACCTCATAGTGTTCTTTCCCTGTGAAAGTTAAATAAACCTTTACCTTATATGTAGCGATTTTATTCAATCTGTATTTAAGGGAATTATACATAATATCAAGCTGAAGCACCAAAACACAAGATTGTACAGGTTCATTCATGTTTTGACGTGCCCAGACATGTTAATCTGGCATTGTGATGTGTCAGTCTCACTACGTTAGAAAATCTTGGCCTAAATGTGAATCTTTTATTCCTGCCAGAAAAATGTGTCACATTTACATTTAGTGAATCCTAAAAAAAATATTTACCTCCATTGCATACTAAATTAAGAATAATGAAAAAATTCATGAAAGCTATAGATAAACTTTCTGTTGGATTCTTTACCTGAAACTGAAATTATCCTAAGTCAGTGATGCTATACTGAAATAAGGAATTTTATATGACAACAAAAACGGTCATTAATGACTGATGAACATTTTCAAGGACTGTTAAATTCACTTGAAAAAGCAGCCTGGCAGTCTTTCAAGAATGTATGTTACAATTTTCATGAAAACTACAAAGCAGAAACTATCGTAACCTAGTGGCTGATCTTCTGCATTCTTATAAAGCTATGGGATGAGACATCTCTTTAAAAATTCACTTTTTGGACTCTCACTTAGGGTTGTATCTATGAATGCATTAGACCGTAAAAGTCGTTCTCAGCTTGTACTCTGCTGAGAAAGTTGCATCCAAAGACGTTTTTGCATACTCAAAAATCTGTTCACGCGATAATAATTGTCGAAATTCCTAAGCTACCTGGCGAGGTGACTTTGCAGAGAATGAATCGTGAGCAACCCGATGTACTTTGAAACCTTGCTGCTTTATCCAAGATGTCGGACCTTGAAGACTTCGATCATGTTTTCAGTATACACGGAGAAGAGGAATTTGATAGAGTCTAACCAAGAATTCAACTGGAAGAACAGGAGAATCGGCGTAACATCACGCGATGCAGATGTCGTATATGATTTTATTTGCAGGACGCAGGCGTAAATGCGTTCCTCTAGCAGACAAAAATAATGGAAGTGGTTTTATTGCTGAGAATTCTGGGTAATTTCTTGCCAGTATTACGAAAAAAACTACTTTCATGCATGACCAGTCAGTGACTCGCTAATTCGAACTTTGCACGTGCTCATAGAAAACTCAGCTCACCAGAGAATAATGTATTTGCATGCGACCCCTAGACTTCTTCCCAGAATATCTTGGGGCTGTCAGAGATGAGCACAGTGAGCATTTTCAGCAGCAAATTTCTACAATGGAAAAAAGGTACCAAAGCAAGTGGAGTTCTAATATGCTGGCTGACTACTACTGGACAAAGAAGACAGATGTTCTAGATTCAAAATTTGCCCGAAAATCACTATCAACCACTTTGTAGGTAAATCACAATGAGTAGTATTATAAAAAAATTAAATTAATATCACATAATCTCCCGCCCGATGGGGAAAAACTGAAATGATATTTGAATTCAGCATTAAACGTACTTCTTGAATCTATTATTTTTATTCTTCTGAAAGAAAAAAGTTAATTTTTGTAGACCAGTGTTATTAAACAAACCTCTTAATCAACGTTTTTATTATTAATTTCATACATCTCAATGATGGACAAATCATATTTGAAGAGAAAAATTATACGATCAGACCGGTACTTGAACCCGGGACCCTTGGTTCTCTAGACCAAGTGCTCTACCATCTGAGCTACCTGAGCAAGTACCAATCTAATGCAAATTTTTCTCTATATACTTTGTAATTCCCGCCCACCAAATGCTATGAAGCCTTTGCTTCTATCTTTGCAAATGGCGGCTCCTATATTAAGAAGACATATTTTTTGGAATTATACATTACATTATAAATGCCAGTACGGCTTTTTTCGATGTTTTTATTATTAATTTCATACATCTCAATGATGGACAAATCATATTTGAAGAGAAAAATTATACGCTCAGACCAGGACTTGAACCCGGGACCCTTGGTTCTCTAGACCAAGTGCTCTACCATCTGAGCTACCTGAGGAAGTACTGATCTAAACGCAAATTTTTCTCTATATACTTTGTAAAAAAAAACCTCAATGTTACTTCCTATTGTATTTAAAATAAAAAAATCTCACATCAGACTATCAATTCTGATAATGAAAATATACTTACAGCATAATCCATATTTCCTCTTTTATCCTTACTTTCAGTTAAGAATGCGAGAAAAGGAGAGTTAGGTCTCTTCGGTTTCCCAAGTTCCATTTTTTTCTAGAAAATAAAGCACATAAATTATTCAAAATGTCAACATTACAAAGCTAATATTGTTTAGTTGTTTCTTCACTTCATTTGTGACAGTCTCAATGCTGTATTACATTCACAACTGATGTCCAACGGCCTCCTCTCTTGCAGACTGACCTCCGCACCATCTGATGGCGCATTGAGAATGTCACAAATGAAGTGAAGAAACTCGAGTCTGCTTGGAAGTTAAGAAGTATGAGGTGAGTGAAGAAACAATTAAACAATATTAAAATAAACCTCATAGTGTTATTTCCTACCTACATAACTTAACACTGTCATGGATCTTGAATATTGAATCATATAAGGTTAATTGTCCCGTGCCGTAGCCGAGTGGTTAAGGCAGGAAGCCTTGGTGCACAGCTACGGGACTTGCGCTGGTTCGAGTCTCCATGGGGGAAGAAATTTTCTCAGGGTATTTCGGCCAGTATGGGACCGGTGCCCACCCAGCATCGTGATGCATTTGGGTACCTACAATAAGTAGCAGCTCCAGGTTGAGAAAACCAGCTATAACGGCTGGGGGACTCGACATGCTGACCACATGTCACCCCTACACTGGCTGGTTATCATCTACCTCTGTGATTGACACATGTGGATGTGAGGCCAGCAGCCGGCTGGTAGGCTAAGGGCCTTGTAGGCCTGTCGCGCCAGGAGTTTTTTTTATAAGGTTAATTATTGCTTCTTCATATTTAAGTAGGTCTAATGACACTGATTGACTTTTATTATTTACTAAGTAATATTTCTTTCACCACTCCGTGCTACAGTGTTCATGTTGAGTTGACAACACTGGACTGCAAGTGCAAATAAAATCTGTCCCACAAGAACGCTCAAAACTGTAAGTAGTGGGAGGGGCAAAAGAAAAGAGAGAGATAGGAATGCAGGGAGGGAAATGATTTACTGAGGCAGAAAAGGAATTAGTGTTCAGTTTTCTTATCTTATGGGGGGGGGAGACAGATCCATTGGTCAGATAATATGATGCCTTAATCCACTTGGCTACAGCATGGAACTATTATGTTATCTTTACCTTCTTTAATTTCCTCTTTTCTTTTGTTTCTTTATTTTCTAATTTTGCATTTTTAATGTCTTCCTTCTGTTCATTTGTAAGTAGACTTTCATATTTTTGTATAGCAACAGCATACTTTTCCATGTCCTTCTTGTATTCTTCTTTTAGTTGTTCATGTACTTTCTCATCTACTGTTTGCCATTCTTTTGCAATTATTTTTACTACATCTAAAACAAATTAAACATTATATTAGTTATATTATTTTTGGTCTGGACATCTTACCTCAATATTAATGTTGATTTGTTCTTGGACATGTTTCAAAACAATTCTCTGTTTTATCTTCAGCTTTCCCAGACTCTGGGAAAGCTGAAGATAAAACAGAGAATTGTTTTGAAACATGTCCAAGAACAAATCAACATTAATATTGAGGTAAGATGTCCAGACCAAAAATAATATAATTAAAATAACCTCAAAATATAACTTCCTAAAATTAAATATTATATTAGTTATATTATTTTTAGTCTGAACATCTTACCTCAATATTAGTGTTGTATCCAGGAACGATTTCACGCTTCCCTTTAATGACTATTGAGTAAAGAAGACTAATTTCTTGCATAACACTTTCACTTCACAAACTATCTCTATATTTGCTTCTATAAATAAGAAGATAAAACTCTTGGACCCCTGTGACAATAGAATATGTCCCAAATTGATGTATACACTCTTTGTAATATTATTTCTAGAGGAATTATTCAACTTGCATTAGGTTGGTAGTACAAGATTTATAATATATCCATCCATAGTAATTCTGCCCAAAGGCAGGTGTTTCACTGCAATCATAGCATTTTCATGCTATGCTTGCAGCTTTACTAGGGAATTGTAGGTGTGGTAGCTTCCCGTTGCTTTCCACACCGGTGAAGGATGATGATGATGGCCATATGATTTCGGGGACCGTTTGGGCCTTAAAGTTTTCCTGACATTTGTCTTACAGGTGAGGAAAAACCCCGATAAAAACCTCACCCAGAAAAACTGCCCCAACCAGGGATCGAACCCGGGCCCGCTGCGTGACAAGGCAGCATGCTACCTCGAGACCACAGCGGTGGACTTATAATATATAATAACCTCAATTTGCGTCCAACTCAGGATTGAGTTGAGAGATGACATAAAGCTCCTATATTTATAGAAATCTGCAAATGACAAAGGTGCCGACTGACCACGCCTGATGCACCATCACAGGGGCAGATGAACAAAATGAAATGAGATGGAGAAATGAAATTTGTGGCAGGGAAAATTGGAGAAACCTAGAGAAAAACCTACTCAACCATGAAACCCACATGGGGTGATGGAGAATCAATCTCGAGACCCCAACATATAATCACTTGTGTCACCGAGTACAAAATTTCTTCTTCTTCTTCCTTCCAAGTATTAGGCCAAGGCCTGTTACGATCCTATAGAAAATTTTCCCTTCAGCGTTTCATAGGACGGTCCAGAATTTCCCGGAAGGATCAAACTAGTACAAAATTTAATAAAAGATAATGGGAATAGTTAGTAAGCTATGGCCTGTTCAAACTTGGACATACCAAATATCAAAACTACAATTTATTTCATGCTACATTACCTGTTACTTTCATTTGAGGATTCTTCTGATTAAGAATTGGCCGCATCTCAACCATATATCGAAAATATGGTGTCAGAGGTTTCTTTGGTCTCGGAGGCAAACCCAACTTTTCTTCAATACCCTGTTTTAAACTTGCATTCTGCTGAAGCAGTGGTAAAGAAATTACATTCCTAAAATAATAATAATAATAATAATAATAATAATAATAATAACAAATCATAATAATAATGTTTGAGCCTTTCACAAGAATTTCCTGAATTCCCTGCCTAGAGAACCACTTATATTAAAGGACAGATTAATATTTTAAGAGACGGCTGCAGAAAGGCTACTGTCTTTAACAGGGAGGAGACCCTTTAATTCCTCCCATCGAAGGCTTAAAGGAATCGACCTGGACAGTAACCTAGTGTCCAATCCCTCACCTTCTCGTGGTGCAGCTGTTAGTAATCATGCTTATGCATGGGAAGGGCTACTCACCAATAAGCACTGGTCAGCTTGGTGAGTTTTTCTTTTTTTGACCGAATTGGTATTACTTCTTCTTCCCATACCAATTCCCTCTTTCAACTTTTCTATCCAGTCTCCCTTGACTGACCCCTTGTTTCTTTCAACCCTGATGGTATTAGAGGCCTAGGGGTTCATTTCTCCTTCCTTCTTATACCTACTTTCTCTCTACGGGTGACGTAACCACCACATGTGGTGCCTACTACTAAACGGTTACAACTAGTTTATTGTACTCCAATACAAATATGTTCACCTACATGCCCTTTTTGCAATTTAAAATGAAGATATGAAAAGAAACCATCTCCTCCGTTGTCCAGCTTTTGTAGAAGAGACCAGCCTTTTGCTAAATATTGGAGTGCAAGAGAGCAAATGATTTCATTATCAAGTGCTCGACATTAGATACCAACCAACCAACCATAATTTAAGAGACTATTTAACTCATGCTCCAAGTGGGAGTCAATGACCAATCACATTTCAATGATTTTTTATTTACAACCAATCACAGTCGTGTTTCGCCTAGAATTTACCAACTAAAGTTTATCATAATAAAGAAAGCACCTCACTTTTAACATTCTGAATAGGTCATAGCATTATTTTGCAGTGACTGACTCTCTAAGAAATACGGCTACCAGATTGTATATATAGTGCATGAATGTCAACACACAGCGCATGCAGGAGTTAATATAAAAACATTTGTAGCAATTGATCATACCACCAAAAAAAGAAACCACTGTTTGCACTTTCTTAAATGCATTTTTTCCCAGGTAATAACATTCCAGAAAAATATAATTGTCATTACATCATAGGACATCAGAAACATAGAGAACCGAATTGAAATGAATTAATATACAGTTTGATGTGTTTCATTTTTTCTCCGATAGAGTGCATTCTTACAATATTGCATTCCTTTGGCAATAAATAATATGATCTGGTTGCAGTGATGAACAAAAGAAGCAAATGAAGCGTACCAATCGTTTCTCATTTGTTTTCAAACATCGCCATTTACATTAAATATATAAATATTTTTAAAGAAATATATTTAAATAATGATTTGTGAGTAAACAGCTTAATTTTATTCGTTAAATAGTCCTAACAAATGCCACTCTTGATTTCCAAATTCTCTGGATAATTTGGAAATCACTCGTGGCATTACTTATGAAAAATTTATAAAATCAAATGAATTGTGAATTCTTGCCTCATACATCTATGTTATTTAACACAGAACTGCAGTATCAGGAAATATCATTCCCATCCTCAGTTGTTGTCAAAACTGTCGATTCTTCATTATGCCAGTCATTTTCTAAACTGCCATCTGGTGTTGATTTGAAGAACTTTGTAATCAAATTTGGTTCATCCAGAAACTGAAAATTCATGATTCTAATATGTGATTTTTAATGTGTATCTTTTCACAAATATTAATTCCAAAAGTTTAGATAGGGAAGATATACATTAAAAAAACCATATTTGAACCATGATTTTTTAGTTTCTGAAAAACCAAATTTGATTTCAAAGTTCTTAAAATCAACACCAGATGGCAGTTTAGAAAATGAAGAATTGATAGTCGTGGCAACAGCTGAGGATGGGAATGATGAATCCCAATACCGCAGTTCTGTGTTAAATAACATAGATGTGTGAGGTAAGAAGAATTCACGATTCATTTGATTTTTATTAAGAAAACCTCATAATGTAAAAATTCCTAATAAAGTTTATCATTAAAAATTAAATTATCATCATTATCAGCCGCGGTGGATAGTGGTTATGCTCCTTGCCTCTGGTCCCAAGGGTTGCGGGTTCAAACCCGGCCGGGGTTGATGGATTTTTTAGGATGGAAAAATCCACGGAGGAAGTCCTCCGGGAGGGACTTTAAACCATGGGTCCCGAGTCTGAAGATTTTCAGGCTCGTAAAAAATCCTTAAGCCTGAATGGAAAGGCCTCTAAGCAAAATTTACCGAATTTTCCCGTCCTAGTACTACCTTGGTTTCCTAGATGTCAGTATGAATGTAACTAAATTAGCATGGTTCAAATTTTCCCCTGTAGAGGGAGAGCGCCTAAATCTCTGTAAAGGGAAAACATAGGCTTACATTACAATACAATACAAATCATCATCCGGTATCATGGCAGCTGCCGCCGTCTTCCAGAAACCAAATGCCATTCCTCTCTGTCCATCCATTGATCTTCCTCCATTCCTCTGATATTCATAGCTACTTGTACCTATTCTATCCAAGTTTTCTTCGGTCTTCCTCCTTTCCATTGGGATCCATTCCAAAACAATTTTTGGCAACCTTTGCTCTAGCATTCTTTTGACATGGCCATACCACGGAATCTAACATTTTATATATTAACTTGTTCCATTGGAACCTAACAAAATTAATATATTGACTTAGGCTTTCACAGCCGGAGTTAATGATCTTGAAGATTTCTGGGCTGATGGCTGTGGTCTTGTAGTTCACCTCAAGCCTCAAGACCATGGCCAACAGCCCAGAAATCTTCTTCAAGATCATAACAAAATTAAGTAAATTTCTTGAAATATAGTTTGGAATTAATTGTAAATGTTGGTCACACTGATATCACAGATATATCTTAGTGGAAGTTCCATTAAGCATTCGAGCATGCAATTGCAATTCTGTAGAACTTCATTGAATAAATGGTACAATATGCATAATAAAGATGCCTAAATATTTAATAATGGTAAAATATGGGATGTGGTAGGTTTTATGTCTCTCACAATTCTACACTTACACTCTTATGCCACTGATGCAGTAAACACGTTTTGTACTGTTTTAAACATTTTCCAATGATCTTCAAGCTTTCTTTACAATATTTTATATGTATATATTTACGTAAAACATGATCGTGGATAAATTACTTGCTTGTTACTTTCTCATGTTGTTCCAACGTTGCCACCATTTGAAAATAATTTCAAACCATATTTAGTGTTAGTGTACGTAAAATTAGTTATAGTTCATTAAATAGTATGCATGTAAATTGCTTTGTTACGTTAGGAAATGAGAAGTTGGTTTACGTCCATTTTTTTAAGCATTTGGGAATAAATAATATGCATGTAAATTGTTTTCTTTAGTTAGAAAATGGCAAGTTAGTTAACGTCCATTTTTTTTTGCATTTGGAAATTTATTCCCAAAGTTGGTAATTCCGACTGCAGAGCCATCTACCGGATGCTATATTAACCATTACAGCAATTCCTGCAACTCGCGCATGTGCACTGCGATTCTGTGGAACTTAGAATTCATCTGAGACATATAACCGACTTTTTCCAAAATGTGTTTTAAGAATCATTGCAAAATGTTTAAAATAGTTATTACGGATGTTAAAAGTATGTAGTGCAAATGTAGTATGATAAAATGTTATATCGTTACAAAACGTTTCAAATAGAACGAAATGTTAGTAGAGACGGTAAAAGTATCTAGAGCAACAGTATTACATGAATGTAGTTACGGAAAATTATAGAACGAAGTATTCTAAAGAAGAGCCAAATCATTCACTAAAATTATCCAATACCTTTCTACAGAATTACCGGCTAAGCATTTATATTAGCTTTCAATCCTGGAATCTAACCCATGTGGCTACATTTAGGTTGGATTTTAAGATTCATTCCCAAATACCAATGACACAAGAAAATTGCTTAATTTCGTTCCAATATTTTCTACTTATTTTTCTTCTACAAAATAAAGAAGCCTAAGTAAGGTTAAGGATCAAATTAGATACAAACCCTAAAAACAATTCGATATCTCTTAGCACAAATTATGAATATAAATTTCAGATTTCGACCTACCTGTTTAATAAAATACCTCTAAACTGTCCAACAACATTCGAAATTCCAAATAGTTTACAATGTAATGCCATGATTATTTTTATAAAACCATAACCTGAACGTAATTCTAGCGCAGCGTTCTCTTTCTCTATGTTCTCTATGGCGAACCGAACTAACATAGAGAACTAAGTACAATAATTACAACCATAGAGAATGGTATTCTAATAGAACAGCGCAGCGATAACTGAACAGCGGTAAAGAACATGGAACTCAGCCATAACCTGGCGTAGTCTTTAATATAGGTCTTTGATGGGTTATCGCTGCTCGTAGTCAAACACGTATATAAAGTAAAGTGATCCCACAACAGGCCCTTGGGGTAGTAGGAGGTTAAGGCTCCCACTTTTTCTAGACAATCGGCACTTTATGTCAGCCCTGCATGACGGTCGCCTTTACCCCCCAGAACATGCGTCTGGTACTCATTTCCGTTAGAGGCTGAGTCGACCCCAGGGCCATAGTGCCGCCAGAAGTTTTGTGTCAGTTTAAAAATCATGACCCCCAACAGGACTTGAACCCTTGACCTTTCGGCTTGTAGCTCAGTGCCTTAACCACTACGCTACGGCGTGCCCCCGAACACGTATATAAAAAAAACTCCTGGCGCGACAGGCCTACAAGGCCCTTAGCCTACCAGCCGGCTGCTGGCCTCACATCCACATGTGTCAATCACAGAGGTAGATGATAATCAGCCAGTGTAGGGGTGACATGTGGTCAGCATGTCGAATCCCCCAGCCGTTATAGCTGGTTTCCTCAACCTGGAGCCGCTACTTATTGTAGCTACCCAAATGCATCACGATGCTGGGTGGGCACCGGTCCCATACTGGCCGAAACACCATGAGAAAATTTCTTCCCCCATGGAGACTCGAACCAGCGCAAGTCCCGTAGCTCTGCGCCAAGGCTTCTTGCCTTAACCGCTCGGCTACGGCGCGGGACCGAACACGTATATAGACAAAGTTTATTTAATGGAACTTTGTGCCATACTTCCCTTAAATCATGGCTAATACTATTCTCCCATCTCATTGTTGACCTGCCCTACTGCGCGCTTTCCCTCTGATTTTAGCGTCCATGCACCTCCTTCATTCCCCATACATTCACGGCCGCGCGAACATAAGCTCTCCATACATCGTTATCCTAATCTAATGTTTTCCAATCATCACATCTACTTCCCTCAAATCATAGCTCAAATCCTCGACCTTGTTCTTGACTTACCTACTGGTCACTTTCCCTCTGGTTTCCATGCCCCTCTTTTTTTCTTTATTTGTGCCACTTGCCATGCCCATCACAGTCTATAAGACTTAATTCTTTTTACTATATTTGATTTCCCATAAAGATTATGTAGCTTACTGCTATGAAGTATTTTGCATTTGCCTGTCTCTCCATCTCTTTTTTGTCTAAAAATTTTCCTAAGAACTGTCCTAACATCCCATGTTCCTAAAAAAATGTTCCTGTGTTTGAGACTTGTTTCATTGTATAAGGGATTCTCAGGATATTCGTTTTATAGGAAATTTATCTTCTCAGATGCCTTTAACTTCATCTTGTTTAATAATTTCTAATTTTGCATTCCCTGAAGTAATCCACACCCAGAGAACCAAATGGGGGACTATTTTACCTCCAAAAAAATTACACTCCAGTGAAACCCATCTCCAAATTTCTTGACGGTTGTATTTTTATGGTGAAAGATCATCACTAATTTTTTTGACCAAGATAATTTTTTTTTTGTTTGGCTTATCTCTTTCAACTTGTCTGGCATGGGTAACCCTTTTGGCAGCATTGCAACTGCTAGCATAGCTCTTGGGATCATTTAAGCATGTAAATTACTCCACCATGATAAGGACCATCCACACACAAATATATATATTTGCATTTACATGTATATCCAACTAACACGAAAAAAAAAAAAAAAAAAAAGGTATGTAAATGTAGCCTTTCCTTATTTAGGCCACAAAGAAATATAATTACAAATCTGAAATGCAGTCTCCCTGCATATTTGACATAAGAAAGGAGGCCCTTAGTTTTGGCCATTCCAATAGAGTAACAATTTAGTCAGGTTTTCTGCATATCCAAATGTTAGCCTGTGTTTAATTTTTTCTACACCTCATTCCTGTTTGTAATTAGGTTCTTGAGTTCAGCCAGTTCTTCAAAATTTCCCTCTTTTTCATTATCTGGGAGCAAGGTATAATTAAAAAAATTATATATCTGCATCCCCTCAGGGGTCCTCATCTAGGGGATATGTAGATTGGCGACCACAAGGTGTCCAAGCTGTGCAAAACATTTCTTCCACTTACTTGTGTTTTGCACTCTTTTAACTTTACTATCTAACCTCTCTTGGTTAACTCTTGTTTTTTCGACGCCGACGCTATTAGGGCATCCGAGGGCTAGGGAGTATTTCCTTTCTTCCATTTCTTCTTTCCTTTATTTTCTTTTCTTCTCCAGAAAAGCCCTGACCAGAGGCTATAAGATGGCAGCCCCATCACTGGTCTTGCCTTCCTTTGGCCAGCAACCAATCGAAGGGACTATTATTATGCTTTCAAGTCTTATACGAGAATTTCCCTCAAATGCTGGAGGGAAAATTTTCTATAGGACCATAACAGGCCTTGGCCTAATACTTGGAAGGAAGAAGAAGAAGAATATATCTGCATTTAGAATGAAAGCATGGTATGGTTGGTATGTTCATGAAAATAGATGAGAGAATTTACAAGACCCGAATCTATACACTGCAAAAACTTGACATATTTATGGAGACATTCAGCTAACTCTAGAAGAACCAGTTACAAAAACTGAAACTCCCACACCTGTACTAAAAGCTCTAGTGTTAGAAGCTGTGAATAAGAGATATCCACCAGAAGAATGGTTACATGTCTACACAGATGGATCTACTATTGATAACAACTCAGGATCAGGAATTACATGTGCATTATTTTCATTTTATCAACTTGCAGGATACCACACAACAAATTTTGATGCAGAAGTAACGGCTATTCATATTTCACTCCAACAATTACTATACATAATAAATAAATTTCAAAATGCTGTCATACTCTCTGATTCTAAGGCAGCAATATATGCAATAAATTCACACAAAATGAAGTCAATACAAATTAAAGAGTGCTACAAAATGATTCAACAACTTCAAAAACTACAGAAAAGAATTCAATTGCAATGGATACCTGCACATTGTGGAATTGCTGGAAATGACACTGCTGATTTTCTTGCCAAAAAAGGCTCCAATTTAATTCAGAATACTACTAAAAGCTTACCTTTTGCATCCATAAAAGAATCCAAGACCTATGTAATAAAGCCAAAGACAAAAAATGGAATATTTTAGTAAAGAAGCCAGATATTATTCCAGAAATTCCACGTAAAAGTACAGTAGCAAAATTTAGACTGCTTACAGAACATGACTATTTGGCCAAACATTTATATAAAATAGGAATCTACACGAATCCAAATTGTCCTCTATGCTACAAAGACGAAGAAATGAATGAAGAACACCTACAAACATGTGAAGTATTACCTATTGGATCCACCACAGAGAAATATTGGAGAGCAAGAACGCTAATGGCTTCGTTGCCAAGGCCCAGCATTTGAAAACAACATATTTCTGGAGACAATAGAACATAAGTTAGGTTAATTTGACATTACTAACTCCATGGCAGGGCAGTACCATCATCCAGCTGCTAGCTTCACATCCACATGTGTTAATAGAGGTGGATGATCATCCAGCCAGTACAGGAGTGACACCTGGTCAGGATATCGGTCTCCCAGCCATTATAGCTGGCCTTCTCAATTTGGAGCCCATCCTACTGTAGTTATTAAAATTCCTCATGATACTGGTTGGGTACTGGTTACATACTGGCCAAAATTCCATGAGAAAATTTCTTTCTCAATGGAGACTCAAACCAGTGTAAGTCCTGTAGCTCTGTGCCAAGTCATGATGCCTAAAACTGTCTGAATACGGCAGGAGATAATTTAATATATCTTTTATATCACATCCAAAAATTTACACAAGTTTTATTCTATGTGACTCCAAAGCAGCCATTCTTGCTATAACACGAGACACAACACTCAAAAGCATCAAAATTATCGAATATCACAAAATAATAAAACAGTTATCCCGTCTACATAAAAAAGTTGTACTTCAATGGATTCCGGCCCATTGTGGAGTGAGAGGCAATGAAATAGCCGATTCTCTGGCCAAGAAGGGTAGCAACTTCTACTCCAGTTTCCTTTCATTCTATCAAAAGAATTATCTCAAATAAATATATCAATAAACTTAGAGAAGAATACACCACCAAAACATCTGGATAGGAATGGGAAAATCTACAAACTTATGGCATTACTACATCACAAAGAAAATCTGCAGTAGCAATATTCAGACTGCTAATGGGACATGACTGCCTGAATAAACACCTACACAGACTTGGCATAACAGATTCACCTAAATGCCCTTTTTGCAATTTAAATGAAGATATGGAAAGAAACCATCTCCTCCGTTGTCCAGCTTTCGTAGAAGAGACCAGCCTTCCTGCTAAATATTGGAGTGCAAGAGAGCGAATGATTTCATTATCAAGTGCTCAACATTAGATACCAACCAACCAACCAACCATATATGTGGGACATTCAATAAATAATGCACATAATTTTAGTTCTCGATTGCCTTTCATTAGAAATGAACTTTACAGAACGTATCTTCAATCCTTCCTTTATGTCACGAAACGCTAAACTTCTGCAGAGCAAGAATGCTAATGACTTCAGTATTAGATGCAGCACATTGGGAACCAACCAACCAACATGACAAAATTTCTTTGTACTTTAGTTTTAAAATGGCAGCTGATTGTGGAACACGTACAAAGTAGAGAGCTGTGATTGAAGATCAGGGGGAACTGACATTCTTACTCTACCTCATTCCACCACTGAAATTCTGCTAACCCGATGACTGACTACTCCTATCCTATCCCATAAATATTATGTAAGCATCTGTGAATGTTTTGAAATGGTTTCCTGCTCTGCAGAAAGAAATTAAATCACAGCTGTCTGCTTTGTACATGTTTCATGGGCAGCCGCCATTTTAAAACTGAAGTACATCATAGCCATCTGTTGGAAGGATTGGAGATACATTCTGTAAAGTTCTGTTCATTTCCAATGAAAGGCAGTCGGAGTTATGGCTGAGGATGAACACGACTATGTTTGAAATCGCAGTATCATGGAAGCATGAATCCTATGAGGTGAGTTGTTTAAACAAAATGTTCTCCGATGAATTTTAATGATTATACCTCATAATGTTTACTTCCCAACATTAATTTAATATGGGAGATAATATTGTAAGGTTCTTAATTCAATGAATAAATGAAAACTGCAGTTCCCATGTTTAAAAAAATATAAACTATGAGGTAAGATAAGAAGTGACTCATTCATTCATTGAATATTTAGGGTCGAATCTTTGAACGCATTAGACCGTAAAAGGCGTTCTCTGCTGAGAAAGTTTTATCCTAATATGATTTTGCTTACTCAGAAATCTGTTTATGCGATAATAATTGTTGAAATTCGTAAGTTACCTGACGAGGTAACTTAAGAGAGAAACGAATCATGAGAATCCCAAAGGGAACCGATGTAGTTTGAAACCTTGCCGCGTACCTTGCTGCTTTATCCAAGATATTGGACCTTGAAGACTTCAATCATGTTTTCAGTATACGCAGAGAAGAGGAATTTGATAGAGTCTACCAAAGAATTCAACTGGAAGAACAGGGGAATCGACATAATATTGCACGATGCAGACGTCGTTGTATACGGTATTATTTGTGGGATGCAAGCGTAAATGCGTTCCTCTATAGCAGATGAAAATAACGCAAGTGGTTTTATCGCTGAGAATTCTGGGTAATTTCTTGCCAATATTACGAAAACGTTGACTTTCATGCATGACCAGTTTGTGGGTAGCTAATTCGATCTTTGCACTTGCTCACGGTGAGTCAGCTCACCAGTGATTGGAAGTAATTTGAGTACAGACTAATGTATTTGCATGCAGCCCTTAGAATCTATGCAAAGTTAAAAATTGTATTAAATATTTTTAGAGTAATAAATTATTCCATTTATTTTAAGATTTACTTATCTTTAATCTCCTGCTTTACCTTCAAATATTGATAATTACCTTGAAACATGATTGATGCAGTAACAAGTGACTTTAGAGAACTCCTATGCTCGGCAACATGGAGAAGAATGGCACTGGACAGGGAAGAATGGAGGAAAAGGCCCCTGGGGTGTGATACTGCTGTAGAAGAAAAAAAGGAAGAATGTAAATAAGGACTAAAAGAAAATGGGCTCAACTTTAGATTACCTTACCCTTGATTTTCCATAATATATTCTTGTAATACTGTTGCTGTATGCACTTCTTCTGTCTTTACTAACATTTCTTAAAATTTTTAATGTTTTGTAATGATACTTATAACATTTTTCTTTACAATTATTAAATATTTATCTATGAATGCAATGACTTCTCTGAAGTTATGCAGAATTGTTGTGTTCATGCGCGAACGCTTAAAGGAACTTCTGCTAAATGGGGGATATATCTGTGAATTCAGAATGACCAACATTCAAAAATATATTTTAAGAAATGGATGTTCACTCGTTTCATTTTGTTAAGTTCCAATGGGAAAAGTTAGTGTACACTTCATTAAATAATTCCATTCCATAGTAATTCTGCCCGAGGGCAGGTCTTTCACTGCAATCATAGCATTTTCTTCTTCTTCTTCCTTCCAAGTATTAGGCCAAGGCCTGTTACGATCCTATAGAAAATTTTCCCTCCAGCGTTTCATAGGAAGGCCCAGTGATCTTCGTCCTCTTGGTATATAATTATAAACAGCTTTGGGGATCCGATTTGAACTCATTCTTCCAAGATGGTGTTTCCAATTTAGTTGGTACTGCATAGAATTTTCATGCTATGCTTTGCAGCTTTCCTAGGGAATTATAGGTGTAGTAGCTTCCAGTTCCTTTCCACACTGATGAAGTAATGATAATGATAAGGATGATGATGGCCGGATGATTTTCAGGAACTGTTGGGCCCTAAGCTTCTTGACATTTGTTTTACAGGTGAGGAAAAACCCCGAAAAAAAAAACTGACCAGGAATTGATCCTGGGCCTGCTGCGTGACAAGGCAGCACGCTACCTCGAGACCACAGCAGTGGACCATTTAAATAATACACATGTAAATTATTTTGTTACGTTAGGAAGGTGTATGTCCATTTCCAATAAACATTTGGGAATTTATTAAGTTATGTAGATAGGAAATAACACTATGAGGTTTTTTTTTAATATTTCACTCACCTCATACTTCATAATTCCTAGCAGACCCAGGGTTTCTTCACATCATTTGTGACATTCTCAATGCTGTGTCACGTTCACAACTGACGTCCAATGGCCTTCTATCCTGCAGACTGACCTCCGCGCCATCTGGTGGCCGACCGACGAATTTCCAAATCAGTCCTCTCTCCTTATAACCGGGTATTTCAAAATTCATAGTTGTATTTTCATTCTTGCATATGTAAATTTTTTCCCAAATTGTGAGTTCCTTCGGTTTTTCCAATTGTTTGAGTAAACCGAAGGAACTCACAATTTGGGAAAAAATGGGGACTGATTTGGAAATTCGTCGGTCGGCCACCAGATGGCGCGGAGGTCAGTCTGCAGGATAGAAGGCCGTTGGACGTCAGTTGTGAACGTGACACAGCATTGAGAATGTCACAAATGATGTGAAGAAACCCTGGGTCTGCTAGGAATTATGAAGTATGAGGTGAGTGAAATATTAAAAAATAAACAATATTTGGAAATTTATTGCAAAGGTTGGTGATATCGATTTCACAGCTATGTGGTTCCATTTAGTGACAACTCTATAAACCTTTGCACATGTGCACTGTTATTCTGTAGGAATTAGAAAATGTATTAGGAAAGGTAAACTAAAGTTTTTCCAGAAAATATTTTAAAATTACGTGAAATTTAATTTATTTTGTCAAGATGTCTGACAAGCAGATAACAGTAATTATTATCCTGGCTTCATTCCCTGCTAACAGCGTGTTATAAACACACAAACTTTTTAGAGGGAAAATTGTATAGTGATCCAAGATCTCCCAGTTTCAGCCAGCACAGATGATACCAATGTACAAATTTCACTGTTTTTCAGCCAGGATAAGCCATCTAAGATATTATTTTAGTTGTTTTTTTTACACAATTTACAATTGATTACTTCTCTGCTTTGAATATTATTTCTCATTTTGTGGTTTAAAACCATCTGAATAATACAGATTAGAATGTGCATGTGGCTGCACCTACGTTATCATCGTAACATCAAATCACAATGGGAACAGTGAATTTAATTATTTTTGCCAATATTTTTCCTTGTTCTATTTTACTGGGGTGATTCTGCTGTCTCGATATCATCTAGTCCTTTGACTGCATGTACTTGATGAGGTCAATGACTCTATTTGAATAACCAAATTCATTGTCATACCTGAAAATTAAAAGGAAAAATCAGTTTAATTCTTGTACATTCCAGCCAAGTGTCACTGAGAAGGCTGATGTTTAGCAAAGAATGACATTACAATTCAACAAAAAATAATTACAATTTTGGCTCAACTTTCCAACATGTGATATGACTTTTTAAATAAGTAACTCACTGGCTCTATGAAACCCATAGGTTTAAGGCTGGATGGACATAAGCTCTCCATACATCCCTATACCGAGCTAATGTTTTCCAATTATCCCCTGTATAATCTATCCCCCTCAAATCATAGTAGTTATTCTTCCACTAATTCTTGGTCTACCAACTGGGCGTTTTCCCTCTGGTTTTCTTACAAGAAGCATCTGTGCACCTCTTTCATTACCCATTTGTGCCATGTGTCCTGCCCATCGCAATCTTCGAGACTTAACTGTTCTTAATATATCTGGCTTCCTATAAAGTCTATGGAACTTATTGTTATGTAGCTTTCTCCATTCACCTGTCTGTTCATCTCTCTTTGGTCCAAACATTTTCCTAATAACTTTATTCTCAAATACTTGTAATCTTCTCTCCTCCCTTAGAGCAAGAGTCCATGTTTCGCATCCATATAATATTAACTGGGAGAATAACAATTTTATATATTTTCATGATATTGTGAAAAGAAAAATTAATGTCTGAACCAGGAATTGAACCGTGGACCTCTAGTTCTCCAGACTAGTGTGCAGCCCACTACACCATTCTAGACCTGGCACAAACATTAACAATTCTTTCCACATATACAAATCTATAATTCTCGTTACTTCCGCTGCCAGGTAGGCATCACTTCTAAATAAAGCCAGCCGTTGGTAATGGTAGTGACACCTACCTGGCAGTGGACGAAACGAGAATTAAGATTTGTATATGTAGAAAGAATGGTGTAGTGGCACTGCACACTAGTCTGGAGAACTAGAGGTCCACGGTTCGTTTCCTGGTTCAGACATTAATTTTTCTTTTAACAAATCATTATAATATGATCCATTATTGGAACTGTGTTAAAATAACAGTATTGGAAAATGTTTAATATATTTTCAGTTTAACTTTTTTGAAAGGAGTTGGGACGACAAGAGTCCCTGTTATACCTTAATAAACTCCTGTCAAATTTTATTCTTACGGTTCCATTTCTAAAGTTATTTACTACCATATGAAATGCTTTTTATATGTTTTATAAAGAATTGAACATATTTCTTTGTAATAATCAACTATTGATTTTAACAAATATTCTGTGTTCCAATGCAGCCAACATGACTTTATAAATTTCTAAGTACTAATTACACTGAACACACAATTAACACAAAACCCACAATAACTAATTATAATGCAGAATAAACTTCTCAAATGTCTTCCATTAGCTTTTGGAAATTACCTGCTGATTTATTTTTACTAAACATGATCAAACTCCTACCTAGCATAAATCTAGTTAGAGTTAGTATTTTATTTTGCTTAGCATTTTAAGTTTAAGGCTTCATTCTAGTTAGAGAAAGTGTTTGTGTTTTGGTTAGATTTACAATTTCAATATTGGGGCTTTTATGATGCACAGATATTTCTCCTGTAGTTGGCAACAATGCATTCATATATCCTGTATACTTTTTTTTGTATAAAAATAAATTGTGTATAATGTTATATGATGAAAGTTAAAAATTAAAATGTACCTGTTGGCAGGTGCTGTCGTCCTCAACTTTGTTAAAATATTGTATATAAAATTAACTGGAGCGCTTTCGGAAGTTATCTTCCATCTTCAGCAGGTTGAGCTTCTGCTACTCGTTGTTGTTGTGTACTCCAACTGTTTGTAGCAGCAACTGGGCTGTTGTACACTTCAGGTCGCAAAATTTTTTCAATTTAATATCTTATTCCACTGATGCACTAAACACTTTTAAACACGTTTAAAACATTTTGCAACACTTTTAAACATCTTCCAATGTTGCAACAATCTTTTTTTTATATTTATATATTTACGTAAAACATGGTCGTGCTACATTGGTTACTGCTATTTTCCCTCCTCTTCCTATGTTGTTCCAGCGTTGCCACCATCAACAACCCAAAATACTCCAGATGTTGCCAACCATTTCCACGTTCGCTGGATTTCACCAACGTTAGAGTAATTGATTTGTGTTACAGTAATTGATTTAGGTTTGGTTAGCTTTTAGGTTCCTTGCTTTTTAAATGTGATTCCATGTTCTCTGGATTTCACCTACGTTAGAGTAATTGATTTGTGTTACAGTAATTGATTTACGTTTGGTTAGCTTTTAGGTTCCTTGCTTTTTAAATGTGATTCCACGTTCCCTGGATTTCACCTACATTAGAGTAATTGATTTGTGTTACAGTAATTGATTTAGGTTTGGTTAGCTTTTAGGTTCCTTGCTTTTTAAATGTGATTTGATACATAAAATAAATTACCTCTTCATATCTGTTATTCTATGAAAAATTCAAAATATCGGACGGTTACCACGTAAAATCATATTTCCACTAGTTCATTTCGTGTTAATTATACATTTTTAGACAAGTTCTGGGAATTTTGTGTCATACTGATTTCTCATACATATACCGCCAACTGCTGGAGGTTGCATTTATCTACCTGGGATAATTGGAGCACTAGCGCATGCGCACTGCGATTCTATAGAACTTAGAAGAATTTTCGTGCGACCCGAAGTGTAGCATAACGAGTAGCAGAAGCTCAACCTGCCGAAGATGGAAGATAACTTCCGAAAGCGCTCCAGTTAATTTTATATGCTATATATTAACAAAGCTGAGGACGACGGCACCTACCAACAGGTACAATTTAATTTTTAACTTTTATCATATAACTTACCTCAACGGAATTTGATATGAATTTTACTGATATTGAATGTATAATATTGGCTGCATCCCAATGCCATAAACAAAAATTATGGCATTTCAAGGTGTAGATCCTGTCAGAAGTAAAATTGTACTGGACAATACAATTTTCGAGCAGGTGAATAATTTTACATATCTAGGATGCAATATCTCATATGAAGAAGAAAAGGATGTAAATGCAAAAATATCTAAATTTTTAAGAATTTTAGGGTTAATAAATTCTATCTTCAAGCCACAGTTAGTCCAAAAGCATTCAAGACTGAAAGTGTATAAAACACTGGCTCTTCCAACTCTTTTGTATGGTAGCGAAGTATGGACGTTGAAACAGAAGGATATACAGAGACTTAGATCTGCTGAAATGAGATACCTTCGGAGGACTGCAGGATACACACTACTAGATCACAAAAAAAATGAAGACATCTTAGAAGAATTACACATGGAATCTTTAGAAAACAAAATTTCTGATTATAAGTCAAGATGGATACAACATGTTCATCGAATGGAAGATCACAGAATACCCAAACTAATGTTAAGATATCAACCTGCAGGAAGAAGAAGATCAGGACGTCCACTCAAAAGACTTCTGGATGGTGTTTCTCTTGAGGCCGAAACAGGTCAACAAATGGCCTAAATTCGTGAATGTACTATGATGATGATGATCCCATAATTCCATACTGTAACCATTAAGCATTTGCCGGAGCATGCATGTGGTGAATGGTTGAGACTTAAAAAAATTTCTCTTGTCACATGTTGGAAAGTATTTCCACAATTTTCCATACTATTCAGTAAGAAATTTATCTAATATAAATTGAACGGGTGAAAACCATAAAAGTAAAAATTACATTCAGAGAAAAATGTTTTTAAACATTTTGATGTAGGTATTAAACCAATGAGTTGTATTCATCCGTCACCAGATAACGGCTGTTGACAGCATGCACTTGTATCTCTCTGCCATTGGTGTAATTGATTCAACATTTTTAACAAAACAATAGAAAAACAAACAAGTAGAAATTATTTAGGTAAAATTTTATCATTCACCTCATATTTTTCTTCTTTTTTTTAAACTAATTTCGGCACTTTAAACTTTAGTTCCATCTTCAGTATTTTTGTGACCGTTGTTCTGTCGTCTTGAAGAGCCGCTTTTCACTGCCTCTGTTGGTAGATGGAAAAACCAACAGAGGGAGCAAAAGGTGGCTCTTCAAGATGACAGAACAACAGTCACGAATATACTGAAGATGGAACGGAAGTTTAAAGTTCCGAAATTAGTTTAAAAAAGAAGAAGAAAAATATGAGGCGAGTGATAAAATTTTACCTAAGTGAACATAGCTCATAGTGTGAATTCCTAAAATAAGCAGAGTATAAATTACTTCAATTTCTGTTGAATTATGCAATATACAGTATTAACTTACAGTTACGTAGGTAGGAAATAACACTATGAGGTTTATTTTAATTTTGTTGGGTTGTTTCTTGACTCATCTCATACTTCTTAACTCCAGATTTCGTCGCTGTATTTGTGACATTCTCAATGCTGTTCACGTTCACAACTGACGTCCAATGGTCTCCTCTCCTGCAGACTGACCTCTGCGCCATCTGATGGCTGACCGACGAACTTCCAAATCAATGTCCTGTTCTTATCACCGGGTATTTCAAAATTCATAGTTGTGTTCCAATGGTCTATGAATTTTGAAATACCCGATGATAAGGAGAGGGCATTGATTTGGAAGTTTGTCGGTCAGCCATCAGATGGCGTGGAGGTCAGTCTGCAGGAGACGAGACCATTGGACGTCAGTTGTAAATGTGAACAGCATTGAGAATGTCACAAATACAGTAACGAAATCTAGATCTGCGAGGGAGTTAAGAAGTATGAGGTGAGTCAAGAAACAACTCAAACAAAATTAAAATACAGTATTAACTTACAGTTACACATGATTATGTTTCCACTGCAGTCAGACACATGAAATAACTGACAGCAGAAATTGTTTTGCCAATTTAAGAGTTAAATAACACTTACATGGACTTCGACAAGGTTGCCCTCTTTTGCCAGTATTTTCAAATATATATGTAGATGATATCATTAGTACTTGGCAAACTCTTTTAGATGAACATTTTATGATAAATGGTATCAAAATGAACTGTCTTTTATTTGCAGATGACCAGATCATTGTAGCTTCCTCAGAAAAACAACTACAAAAATCAGTTTATAAATTATGGAAAATAATAAACGATATCAACAGAGAAAACAAAGTCAATGGCATTTATTGGAACTCAGCATAAAGGACAAAAATTGTAATTGGAACAAACATAATTGAACAAGTAACTTGTTTCAATTATCTGGGATGCATGATATCGTAACAGCAAAATTTGGACATGGAGAAGAAATTAGAGAAATTTCAACAGATATGTGGTTCAGTAAGGAGATATTTGAGAAGTAAGACCACAAGGGAAACTCAATTGAAATTTTACAAAACAGTAGCCGTTCCAACGTTAACATATGGGTCTGAGACTTGGCCTTTAACGATCTCTGATAAAAATAAAATAGAGACAATAAAAAAGAGATTTCTGAGATCAGTTGCAGCTGTATCTTTAAGAGACCAAAAGAGAAGTCAAGATATCAGAAATAAATTACAAATATATAATATAAACGAGAAAATACACACAAATAAATGTAATTGGTTTGAACATATACAAAGAATGCCAAATAACCGTTTATCAAAACAGCTGCTTCATAATAAACCTCTAGGCCGAAGAAATGTAAGAAGACCAAAACGACGTTGAAAGGATGACCTGCACCTGCAGCATATAGTGCACCGGGGAGTGGAACAGTCCAACAGGCCCATACCTTGATGATGATGACACTTATAAATAAATATCCTCAACTTGTGTCCAACTTAGGGTCGCGATAAGGAACAATATTTGATGAAGCCCCTAGAGGTCTGTGAACGACAAGGGTGTCGGCTGACCAATCCTGACGCACCGTCACAGGGACAAATGAAAGAAATAAAACGAAATGTGTGAGTATGGAGAAATGGTGGAATGAAATTTGTGACACGGGAAAAAAACGGGAGAAACCCCAAAGAAAAACCTGCCCAAGCTCTGTTTCGTCCACCATGAAACCCACAAGACTTGATCTCGGGACCCCAGCGGTGAATGTCTAACAACTTGCGCCACAGAGCTGCCTAAATAATACATATATTTAAATTAAATATTAAAATGTATCACCTCATCTTATATTTTGTCTTTTTTTATAAACCAGTTTTGGATTTATTGTATTTGTTTTTTAATTGTTATAGTGGAAAAGAATTCCATATTCTGGCAAGTGATATGTAAAAATAATGAGCAGTGAGTGAATTTTATATCCACATGAGATAATACGTACCATGAAATGAGTTTCACAAAATTATTATTGAGAGGAATTCCAGCCTTTGCATCAAAAATGGAGGAGTGGTTATCGCCGATGAAGTCAGATGATACAACATCGTCTTCAGTGTAGTCCAAAATTCCCTTCATTGGTCCTTGAGATGCTTCCTTCACCTTGGCTTTGATTTCATCATATGTTGCTGCCTTGCCAAGTCTATGTAACAATAAAAATCAAATACTGTTAAATTGTTGTCAAAAATGGTAGGAGTAACACTATGAGGTAATTTATCAAGAGATTGAATTGGTAATGTATCCACTCGCCTTATAATTTGTTTTCTCATCTGCACATGTTTCACCAAACTGCTCTGCCATTAAATATATGCAGGTTTATTTCAATTATATTTGAGTTTTATATTTTCACTCACCTCATATTTCTTCATTTTTTACAGACTAGTTTCGTTGATAACTGTGTGACATTCTTGATGCTTTACAACTGTTGTCCTTCCTGCTCCCTCTGCTGGCTGACCAATGAACTTCCAAATCATTTTTTTTTTCTCTCTTTTACTGGGAATTTCAAAATTCATGGTTTTATTTTTATTCTTACAGATGTAAATTTTTTCCCAAATTGTGAGTTCCATAGATTTTTCTGTTTTAATAATTTTGCCTTAGTTTCAATTCTGTTTTTTTCTGACCATGCATGTGCACCTATTGGAGATTTTTCTATTTCTCCATTTTTAACATTTCTATGGGTCCACCGCTGTGGTCTCGGGGTGGTGTGCTGCCTTGTCACGCAGCGGGCCTGGGTTCGATCCCCGGTCGGGACAGTTTTTATCGGGGTTTTTCCTCACCTGTAAGACAAATGTCAGGAAAACTTTAGGGCCCAAACGGTCCCCGAAATCATATGGCTGTCACAATCATCATCATTCATATTCATCTTAGGTTAAGCTTAGCATTAGGAACTCTCCTGGCGCACCATTATCATCATCATCACCCATTATATCATCGTAACCCCACCTTCCAGGTGCCCCAACCTCAGAAGTAGGTTACAAGTACGCCATGCCAGGAATGTCGAAAGACAAACCTGGGGCATTTGAAAAAAAAAAAAACATTTCTAAGGTGTTCTTTCAATCTTGTATTTATATTCCTTTTTATTTTTCGTATGTATATTTTTTTTATGTATATAAAAGATTGTAAAAGAATATACACAGGAAAAACAAAAAGGAATTTAAATACAAGATTGAAAGAACACCTTAGAAATGTTAAAAATGGAGAAATAGAAAAATCTGCAATAGCTGCACATACATAGTCAGAAAAACACAGAATTGAAACTAAGACAAAATTATTAAAACAGTTAGAAAAATCTAAGGAACTCACAATTTGGGAGACAATTTACATCTGTAAGAATAAAAAGAAAACCATGAATTTTGAAATTCCCAGTGAAAGAGAGAAAAAAAAATTTGATTTGGAAGTTCACTGATCAGCTAACAGAGGGCACAGAAATCAATTTTTGCCGGAAGGACAACAGCAATACAACAGTTGTAAAGCATCGAGACTGTCACACAGTTAGCGATGAAACCAAGAAATATGAGGTGAGCCAAAATATACAACTCAAATATAATTTTCTCCATTACCCAAGTTTTTACAGCATCATACAAAATTATATTAAATTAATGTTGGGAAGTAAACATTATGAGGTATAATCATTAAAATTCATCAGAGAACATATTAAATTTGAAGAGAAAAATTTTCGCCTAGACCGGGACTCGAACCCGGGACCCTTGGCTTTCCGGGCCAAGTGCTCTACCAACTGAGCTACCGAGGCGAGTTACGATCTAGACGCAAATTTTTCTCTTATATACGTTGTAATTCCCTATCGCCAAATGCTTTTGAAACCATTGTTTCTATCTTTGCAAATGGCAGCTTCTTAGTTAAGAAGACATTTATTGGGAATTTAACATTACTTTATAAAGCTAGTAAGGCTTCTAATGATGATAATTTTTCTCTTCAAATTTAATTTATCTTTCATTGAGAAATGTTAAATTAATAATAAAAACATCAAGAGAACATATTGTTTAAACAACTCACCTCATAGGATTCATGCTTCCATGATATCGCGATTTCAAACATAGTCATGTTCATCTTCAGCCATAACTCCAACTGACGAAATTCTTTGGCCGTCAACTATTCTATTGTCGCCATCTTCAGTGCTGCTATCTATGGTTGAATTTATGAACTTCGAAATCAATGTAATTTCGTTAGGGATATCAAAATTCATTGATCTATTTTTGTTTTTCTGAATGTATATTTTTTCCCAAACTGTCAATTCCAAAGGTTTCTCTACTTAATAATAATTAAATGAATCGTGATTTTTTCTTACCTCATACATCTATGTTTCTTTAAACACAGCACTGCAGTATCGGCGACCCTTTGTCGTCATCGTCAGCTGTTTTCACTACTTGTTTTAAAAGTTTAGCTTCTCTTCCAATTTTATGATGTTCTAATAAACTATGTGCAGCAATTGCAGATTTTTCAATTTCACAATTTTTAATATTTCTGAAATGTTCTTTTGTCCGAATTTCCAAATTCCTTTTTGTTTTTCCTATATAAACTTTATTGCAATCTTCACAATTTATTTGATAAATTCCAGATTTCTTACTGTCTGGAACATTGACTTTTTTATTGGTACTTAGAAGATTACCCAGACTAAATTTATTTATTGGTGCCAAAGAAATGTTATGGCTGAAGATGAACATGACTATGTTTGAAATCACGATATCATGGAAGCATGAATCCTATGAGGTGAGTTGTTTAAACAATATGTTCTCCGATGAATTTTAATCAGACAAAATATTACTTCCTCACAGTTAAATATGGGAAATAACATTATGAGGTTCTTAATTCAATGAATGAATTAGTCATTTTTTAACTTACTGCAGTTTTCAAGAGGACATCGTTCTTATTTTCAACCGACATTATCACTACCAAATTTTCATTGGAAACTTCATTTATAACATTGCCATCTGGTGTTGATTTGATGAACTTCAAGATCTCAGGTCCTGTTCAACGGAAATTTCAAAATTCATGTATCTAAATTTGTTCTTCTGAATATATTGTCGCTTAAGAAACAAAACCGCGTAACTGACACTTTTGATGAAATTGACATTTTTATACTGTTAGCATCACGGAACATAGATTGGGATGCAATGTTGTACCATGACCTCGCTAAACTTATAGATACAATGGTTTCAATGCATAGGTACTAAGGGGAAAAGTACACAGTTTTTTGTTTCTCGTGTAAAATGTTCATTTTGTTAGTTACGCTGTATTGTTTCTTAAGTGACGATATATGTTCTCTCAAACTGTCAATTTTAAAACATTTGGAAAAATCTTTAGAAGTGACAGTTTGGGAGAAGATATATATTCAGAAGAACAAATTTAGATCCATGAATTTTGAAATTCCCATTGAACAGAACCTGACCTTAAAGTTCATCAAATCAACACCAGATGGCAACATGATAAAATCTTTGAAATTCCCGGTGAGAATGACCTGGTTTCGAGGTTTTTCAGTCAGCCAATGGAAGGAGCGAACGACAGCTCTTCAAGACGACAGAACAACGGTTGTGACGATACTGAGGATGGAACAGAAACTATGTTCCGAAACTAGTTTATAGTCAAATAAGAAGAACAATATGAGGTGAGTGATAAAAAATTCTACCTTAATGAATATACCTCATAGTGAGAATTCCTAAAATAAGTAATAATAACTGAATTATCACCTGACAGTGAGGTCTACGACTGAGACATTAGGAACAGGCACACGGAAAGCCATGCCAGTCAGCTTTCCATTAAGTGCAGGAATGACTTTGCCTACAGCTTTTGCTGCACCAGTTGAAGCTGGGATAATGTTTTGTGCAGCACCACGTCCATCACGCCACAACTGAAATAAATAAACAATTATAACCAGGCATGAGTTAACTCTGAAGTTTCAATGTTATAATACAACATTTAACATTTGCAATAATGGAAATTACTATTCTGAAAAGAAAAATTAATTAAGTTATGAAGTGAAGAAACTCGAATCTGCTTGGGAGTTAAGAAGTATGAGGTGAGTCAAGAAACAACTAAACAATAGAAAAATTAATGTCAATATTATTCGTTTTTAAACATCTTAATGATGGACAAATTATATTTGAAAAGAAAAATATACACCTAGACTGGGGTTTGAACCCAGGACCTTTGACTCTCTATGCCACTGCTCTTCCAAGAGCCTCCAATCTACACGCATATTTTTCTGTTACACATAGTTAATTCAAAGTTAAAATTGGGAAACACATTATGAGGTTCTTAATTAATAAATTAATGAGTCATTTTAACATCTTACCTCATATTTCATGTTTTTCAAACACGGTAACTATAAAAATAGATAGCAGCACTGAAGATGGCGACAATATAATAGTTGACGGCCGAAGAATTTCAACAGTCGGAGTTATGGCTGACGATGAACATGATTATGTTTGAAATCGCGATATCATGGAAGCATGAATCCTATGAGGTGAGTTATTTAAACAATATGTTCTCCGATGATTTTTAACGGTAACTATAGTTTTCAAATGATCTTGTCATTCATTTTCAACCGCCATTATGACTACCGGATATTCGTTGGAATCTCCCTCTATAACACCAGATGGCAACGTTATAGAGGGAGATTCCAACGAATATCCGGTAGTCATAATGGCGGTTGAAAATGAATGACAAGATCATTTGAAAACTATAGTTACCGTGTTTGAAAAACATGAAATATGAGGTAAGATGTTAAAATGACTCATTAATTTATTAACATAGTTAATTCCCTAACCCCAAATGCTACAAGCCGTTGCTACGATTTTTGCAAATGGCGGCTTCTTTATTAAGAAGACTTTTTATTGGGAATTTAAACATTACTTATAAAGCCAGTAGTGCTTCTTTCAATGTTCATATTATTCGTTTTTAAACATCTTAATGATGGACAAATTATATTTGAAAAGAAAAATATACGCCTAGACTGGGGTTTGAACCCAGGACCTTTGACTTTCTATGTCAATACTCTTCCATCTGAGCCACTAATGTCTGAATCAGGATTTTAAACCCTTGACCTGTAAATTTATATGCTATTGTACTCCTAGTGCACCTTTCAGGCATCCCAATGCAAATGCTAATATTTCTTCCAAAATTCTCTGCATGTGACGCGAAAAATTTTCCTAAGTTCCAATCATACACCATACTCATGTGTCAACAAATGCAAAGCAGTTTACAGGATGCAGCCAACATATACATGGTATTTAACGGAACTAAAAGCTAACCTAATGCAATTTAAGTACTTTAATCTGGTGAAAGAGCAACTTAAGCAGTCTAACCTGTGAAATAATCCAACGCCCAAAAATAAATAGTAAGTTCTGAAATTCTGAAGTATATGTGTACAGTTATTAATTAGTATATACTCTATGTTAACTCCACCATGGCCGGTCCCAAGTCTGGATGAGAAAGGAGGAGGGGGAGAAGTAACAACCTTGATTCATTATATTTGAAAAGAAAAATATATGCCTAGACTGGGGTTTGAACCCAGGACCTTTGACTTTCTATGTCAATGCTCTTCCATCTGAGCCACCTAGGCCTCCAATCTAAACGCGTATTTTTCTCTTACACATAGTTAATTCCCTAACCCCAAATGCTACGAGCCGTTGCTACGTTTTTTGCAAATGGCGACGGCTCGTAGCATTTGGGGTTAGGGAATTAACTATGTGTAAGAGAAAAATATGCGTATAGATTGGAGGCCTAGGTGGCTCAGATGGAAGAGCATTGACATGGAAAGTCAAAGGTCCTGGGTTCAAACCCCAGTCTAGGCGTATATTTTTCTTTTCAAATATAATTTGTCCATCATTAAGGTGTTTAAAAACGAATAATATTAACATTAAAACCTTGATTCAGCTCACCCAGCTGATAGTACCTTGTAAGGACTCCTTGCCAGGGACACGGTGAAGACCTCAATGGCAGAGTAGGAGTCCTATGGTATGGCATTGAAGGCGGAAGAGGCAACCACTCCCTAGGTTAACAGGGAAAACTGCTGCCTTCAGGGCAGAGGGATCTACAAAGGCTAAGGGAGAAAACCCCAACAGAAAAACAAGGGGTGGATCAGACTCTGTAGCTGTGGCGGAAGCAACTGATCTAAGGGACGGAAACCCTAAAATCAAATGACCTGGTCCTCCAGGTTGGGGGTTTGGCGTTAGGCTAGCTCCCTAGCACAGTAAAAGAAAACATGCTTGTAAATCTCTACAAGTATCAGCCAGACAGTCTAATAGGAAACAACACAAGCGAGTCAAAAGGAACATGAATAAAATGAACATAGGAACGTGGAATACCGAAGATCAGATGGGAGGATGACACAATGAACGATCTAAGGAAAATGAAAGTGACTAATTTGAAGAGACAGATTGGCATGGAGGAGGATTGTTGAGAAGGCCAAAACTTTCACTTTTGAAGTTGTCGTGACTTAAGATGATGATGATGATACTCTATTAAGGTAGAATATGTTTATCACTCACCTCATATTGTTCTTCTTATTTGATTATAAACTAGTTTCGGAACATAGTTTCTGTTCCATCCTCAGTATCATCACGACCGTTGTTCTGTCGCCTTGAAGAGTTGTCCTTCTCTCCTTCCATTGGCTGACTGAAAAACCTCGAAACCAGGTCATTCTCACTGGGAATTTCAAAGTTCATTAATTTCTTCTTTTCGCTCTTTTGAATGTAGATCTTTTCCCAAACCAAAAGAACTTACTGTTTGGGAAAAGATCTACATTCAAAAGAGCGAAAAGAAGAAATTAATGAACTTTGAAATTCCCAGTGAGAATGACCTGGTTTCGAGGTTTTTCAGTCAGCCAATGGAAGGAGAGAAGGACAACTCTTCAAGGCGACAGAACAACGGTCGTGATGATACTGAGGATGGAACAGAAACTATGTTCCGAAACTAGTTTATAATCAAATAAGAAGAACAATATGAGGTGAGTGATAAACATATTCTACCTTAATGAATAAACCTCATAGTGAGAATTCCTAAAATAAGTAATGATACTCTATGTTGGCTGCACTGGAACACGTCTCTCTTGTTGCATAGAATATTTGTTAAAATCAATATGGCTCCCATGTATTCATGCTACGTATATAGTTAAATATTACAGAAAACATATTGAAATAATTATTAAAAAATATGTAAAAATCATTGTAAATGGTGGGAAATAATTTGAAAAAACGAAACTCTAAGAATAAAATTTGACAGGAGTTTATGAAGGAAATAAAAAAGTTGCATCACAGGTTGTAAAGTTTAGACTTTTTCTTCTTCATATACTATTCTCTTTTTTTGACCAAGGCAGAAACGATCCCTTCCATGTTAAGCTTGTGTCTGGTAGCTGTGTCTTATATACCTGGATCAGTGGGGGGCATGTGCATTACTATTGTTTCCTGATTGGCTAGTGCTTGGATAGCCAGCCCACTGGTTGTCCTTGTTGTGTGTGCCTGGGCCACTATCTTTGTTCATCTTAATGTATGGTAAAGCCAAGACCTTTGAAACCAGTATCGTGAAAACTTGGACCTTTATGACATGAGATGTAAACTGGATCTCTAACTCTGAGTGTTAGTATGATACCGTTTACACCATCCAAACTCCGATATGAACATCAACAATTCTTTCCACCTCTATAAATCTCTTTCATCAGAAGGCTGGTAGCCGTCGCTACCATCAGACAATTTCTATTCAAAGTATTTTTATTGAGAATTTATACATTACTTTTAAGTGGTATGTTAGAGATCTGGGGTTTGAGTCCCGGTCCGAACATTAATTTTTAAAACTATGTCCAATTCTGGGAAGTGTTAATTTAAAATACAGTATAACATAAAAAAGTGACAAGTGGTTAGTTCTGAGACACGTAGAAGGCAACAAAGGCATTATTTGGATGGGAGAGGCCATTTATCTGGAGTGGTTAGAAAATAACATTCTTCATAGTTAAATATGGGAAATAACATTATGAGGTTCTTAATTCGTAAATTAATGAGTCATTTTTTAACATCTTACCTCATATTTTGTTTCTTCAAACACGGGAACTAGTTTTCGAGAGAAGGATCTCTCTCATTTTCAACCGACATTATGACTACCGGATTTTTGCTTCTTTTTCATAGTTTATTGGAGAATCATAAAATTGAAAAAGAAGCCCTACTTTTAAAACATTTGGAAAAACCTTTAGAATTGACAATTTAAGAGAAGGGATATATTCAGAAGAACAAATTTAGATCCATGAATTTCGAGATTCCTGGTGAACGTGACCTCATCTCAAAGTTCATCAAATCAACACCAGATGGCAACGTTATTGATGGAGATTCCAACGAAAATCCGGTAGTCATAATGTCGGTTGAAAATGAGAGAGATCCTTCTCTCGAAAACTAGTTCCCGTGTTTCAAGAAACATAAAATATGAGGTAAGATGTTAAAAAATGACTCATTAACCCTTAAATTCGCAATGTATCCTTTTGGATACATCAGTTGGTTCAATTAATGTAACATTATAAATAAATCAGAAGAAAACGAACAGAAAGAAACCAATTCAAAGTTAAAATTGGGAAACACATTATGAGGTTCTTAATTATAAATTAATGAGCCATTGAAAAACATGAAATATGAGGTAAGATGTTAAAATGGCTCATTAATTTATAAGAAAGAAACCACTTAAATGTGTGTCTAATCATACAATATACCTAATAATAACAGTTACACAAGATTCCGTTTTCATTGCGGTCCGCCACATTTAAATAACTAATGGAAGAAATGTGTGTTTTGCCAATTTAAGGGTTAATTTATGAATAACATTCTTACCTTTCCAGAAGGTCCATCCACTGTCTTCTGTGTTGCAGTGACTGCATGAACTGTTGTCATAAGACCTTCCACAATCTCAAAATTATCGTGAATGACCTTGGCAAGTGGAGCCAAGCAGTTGGTGGTGCAGGAAGCGTTGGAAACAACCTTAAGTGATGGATCATATGTTTCATGATTCACACCAACAACAAACATAGGTGCGTCTGCACTGGGCGCTGAGATGATTACCTTCTTAGCACCACCTTCCAAGTGAGCCTGAAACAGTCACCGTTAAAAATAATTCAAGTTATAATAACTACACATTTAATTAAAAAGACTATTCTATTTTAACCTTCCTTTGGCCAGCAACCAATCGAAAGGACTATTATTATGCTTTCAAGTCTTATACGATAATTTCCCATAAGGGAAAATTTTCTATAGGATCGTAACAGGCCTCGGCCTAATACTTGGAAGGAAGAAGAAGAAGAAAAATTATTAAATAAAGCTCTTAATATTGTTTATTTTTTATTATTTCACTCACCTCATACTTCATAATTCATAGCAGAACCTGGGTTTCTTCACATAATTTGTGACATTGTCAATGCTGCGTCACGTTCACAACTGACGTCCAACGGCCTTCTATTCTGCAGACTGACCTCCGCGCCATCTGGTGGCCGACCGAAGAATTTCCAAATCAGTCCTCTTTCTTTATAACTGGGTATTTCAAAATTCATAGTTGTATTTTCATTTTTGCATATGTAAATTTTTTCCCAAATTGTGAGTTCCTTCGGTTTTTCCAATTGTTTAAGTAATTTTGTTTTGGTTTCTATTCTATGTTTTTCTGACCAGGCATGTGCAGCTATTGCAGATTTTTCGGTTTCTCCATTTTTTAACATTTCTGAGGTGTTCTTTTAATCTTGTATTTAGATTCCTTTTTGTTTTTCCTATGTATATCGTTTCACAATCTTTACAATTAATTTGATAAATTCCCGATTTTTTGCAGTCTTCAATCTTTTCATTTTTGTTGGTTTTTATTAAATTACCTAAGCTGTAATCATTTTTCGGTGCTAATTTAATGTTGAATTTGTTGAAGATTTTTTTTAAACTTGTCAAATACGAAAGGATGGTATGTGAACTTCTTGAATTTTTTGCCTATATTTTTATCTGTCTGAAGAGTACTTTCATTGATGACTTTTTGTTCTTTGAATTTATTTATTTTCTTGTGTATCATTTTCTTTTGAAAACCATTATCCTTAGCAATTTGTATGATGTGTTCTTTCTCTTTATTGTAATTTTCTTTGCTCATGGGGACATTCACAAGTCTGTGTGTTAAACTATTAAATACTGCCTGTTTGTGTGAAAAATGGTAAATCCAGTAGCTTTTATAAATAATAAAAAATAAACAATATTAAAGAACCTCATAGTGTTATTTCCTATCTACATAACTTAATAAAGCTCTTAATGTTAACTTCCTATTGTATTTTTAAAATATTGAGGCTATTCTAGCACAAATGACATTCTATGAATTTTGAAGCAGAAAGGAAGTTATTATATTAAATTAATGTTGGGAAGTAAACATTATGTGGTATAATCATTAAAATTCATCGGAGAACATTTTGTTTAAACAACTCACCTCATAGGATTCATGCTTCCATGATACCGCGGTTTCAAACACACTCGTATTCATTTTCAGCCATATTTCCGAATACTTTAATAACCTCTCTTGGCTCCGTCTTACTGACAGACGTACATTGCACTCTCTTTCACTACTTTTCAAGCTTCTGAATTCCTACACTCCTACTTACCTGGCGCCCAGATTTGAGAAGTTATCCTCTTACCACACAATATTGACACTAGGTCACAAGATAGCAGTCTGTTAACAATTCCTCTTCATAGCACTTCCTCCTATTCTACTTCCTTCACAGTAGCCTCTGCCCGCTCCTGGAATCTCCTTCCTCAAGATATCAGGGGTTGCCGCACACTTGGTACCTTTAAGTCACGCTTATACAGTTACCTGTTGTCTAATAATTAATTTTTCTCTATTTATTTAATTTTATACTATGTCATTAATCTTTTCCTCGTTTTTTTATATATATTGTACATATTATATATTTAATTCGTTAAATTTAGAGTAAATCAAAATACATTATAAATATTAATTGTATTGTATTCATAACTTGTAATCATTTATATATATATATATATATATATATATATATATATATATATTGTAATTTAGATGTAAGACTATTTTTTTTAAACTTGGTTGAGTGGTAGACAAGGCCTTAAGTCCTTAACTCTGCCAGGTAAAATAAAGCTATTATTATTATTATTATTATTAACTGTCGGAGTTATGGTGAAGATGAACACGACTGTGTTTGAAACCGCAGTATCATGGAAGCATGAATCCTATGAGGTGAAAATGTTCTCCGATGAATTTTAAGGAAGTTATTAACTATCTTCTCTGATCAGCCTAATGGGCTAGTGGTCAGCATTTCTGACTACAGTTCATGAGGTCCAGGGTTCGATTCCCAGTCAAACCATAGGAATTTTTCCTTAAAGGAAATTATTCCTGTGGTTGCCACCATAATCTGGAATTTAGGTTAAGGACTCTCCTGGCACTTCATTATCATTTATCACCCATCATATCATTGGGATAACATAATTTCGCCTTCCAGATACCCCAACCTAAGAAATGGATTACAACTCCGCCAATGTCAGTGAGAAAACCAGAAATGTCATAAAAGACAACCTGGTAGCATTAGAAAAAAAAATAGATACTTCTTGGTTAACTATGATTACATCTCATTCTACCGACACATTTTCAACATTTTTATTCACTTATGCTAATTCTGAGTTAAGTACCAGTTGTACTGTATACAAAACAGATGTATGAATCTATTTTCATTGGTCAAATAATAGTTTTACCTTTGAGCGTGCAAGAAAATATAGTTCCCTTTCTAATACTCAAAATAAAGCAAATGAAAATATATATTATCTAGCACATGTCTATATAAGTTATATGGGAGAATCTTAAAATATATAATTAAAATCTTAATATGTTAAATAAGCATTGTTTTATTATTATGCTTGCACAATGTGGAATATGTAAGAATTTCAATTGTTTTTAAAGTTATGCTTCTGTAAAATTTCTAAATCATCAGAAAGGAAAGATGTTGAAAATTGGAGAGAAAAAAATTGTTTTGAATGTTTTCAAACAGTTTTCTGAAAAATATCCCACATTACCCTTTGAGGATGTGGTGAAAATAACAGAATTTATAAGTGAGTCAGTGTGGAGCGTAAATTCTGCTCAAAATGGAATTTGTAAATAACACCTTGGAAAAAAGCATATATAATTAGGCCCATATATAATTTTTTTATCATAAATAAATAAGAAATGGTAAAGGTAAAGTGATCCCACAACAGGCCTCAGGAGGCCCTTGGGGTAGTAGGAGGTTAAGGCTCCCACTTTTTCTAGACAATCGGCACTTGATGTCAGCCGGGTTGTCAGCCCTGCGTGACGGCCGCCTTTACCCCAGAACAAGCGTCTGGTACTCATTTCCGTTAGAGGCTGAGTCGACCCCAGCGCCATAGTGCCACCAGAGGGTTTGGGTCAGTTTAAAAATCCTGACCCCAACAGGACTTGAACCCTCGACCCTCCGGCTTGTAGCTCAGTGCCTTAACCACTACGCTACGGCGTGCCCCATAAGAAATGGAGGAAGTTTCTAATTATTGGTACCATCTTACCATGTATTTAGTCTTATATCCTGTAAAACAACAGTTGCATAAGAACAATGTATCGTTGACAGTTCTGTACACAATCTAGTCATATGGTGGGTAAAAGTAGCACCACAATTCTCCCAATAGACGAACTAAAACCTAATGCAAGTAAGTTTACAGTACAACTGGAAGTTAGCTCTGAATTTCCAGTAGGAAATAAACACTATGAGGTAATATATTTGAATGTTTTTATTATTAATTTCATACATCTCAATGCTGGTGGAGCACTTGGTCTAGAGAACCAAGGGTCTTGGGTTCAAGTCCCGGTCTGAGTGTATAATTTTTCTCTTCAAATATGATTTATCCATCATTGAGATGTATGAAATTAATAATAAAAACATCGAAAAAATCCGTACTGGCTCATAATGTAATGTAAAATTCCCAAATATGTCTTCTTAATAAAGGAGCCGCCATTTGCAAAGATAGAAGCAAAGGCTTCATAGCATTTGGTGGGCGGGAATTACAATGTATATAGAGAAAAATTTGCGTTTAGATCGGTACTTGCTCAGGTAGCTCAGATGGTAGAGCACTTGGTCTAGAGAGCCAAGGGTCCTGGTCTGAGCGTATAATTTTTCTCTTCAAATATAACATATTTGAATATTTAAAATACTCATCTCACCTCATATTTTGTCTTCTAAATAGTCTGATTTCAGAGTAAGTACTCTATCTGCAGTATTTTCATTACAGTTGTTCTGTTGTGGTTTTTCTATTTGTTTAATCTCTTTTGCCTTTTTTACAATTTGGGAAAAGATCTACATTAAAGAAATATGGAGCAGCAATTAATGAATTTTTAAATTCCCAGGGAATATGATTTGATTTGGAATTTCATTGGTCTACCAACAGATGGAAGAGGAAACATTGAATTACCAAAAACAAAACAGTCTAGTACAAACTGAGGATGGAGAATTATTATTTATTAGTCTCTGAAACCGATGCCTAAAAAGAAGACAAAGTATGAAGTGAAATATAATTTATTAATATTCAATTATTAGTCTCCACAGCATCACTTTCTACAAATGTTGAAGATCTAAAAACTAAACTCACCGATGCCTTGTCAATGGTTGTGAAAACACCAGTGGATTCCACTACATAATCTGCACCAGCTTTTCCCCATGGAATGGCCTTGGGATCTCTCTCCGCAAAAACAGCAATCTTCTGGCCTAAAAATGTAACAAAATACAATAATAAAAACATCAAAAGAAGCCACACTGGCTTTATTCTATTCTATAGTAATTCTATTCAAGGGCAGGTCTTTCACTTCAATCATAGCATTTTGATGCTATGCTTTGCAGCTTTACTTAGGAATTATAGGTGTGGTAGCTTCTAAACTGAGGGAAGAAGAAGAGTTTCTTCCAATCGACATAACACCAGTCGCCAACAAAATTCTGAGGATGAGACAGTCTCGAAATTGCGATCAACTTAGAAAATTTATATGAGGAGAGGTAAGAAACATTTAATTTCACCATATCTTAGGTAATATTAGATTATAAATATTTTTATTAAAAGTTGTCCACTTTTTTTTTGTAAGTTCAGCAGGCAGGAAATCAGCTCCTGACATTTTATTTTTCATAAATGGATTCTTTCTAGCATTGTAGGATTTTTGATAATTTGTTTGACACTTATACAACTTTGTGGTGCATTGATTACAAGTTGTTGTTGGTTTAATAATTCATTAAAATATTCTGCCCACCTATCCGTAATCTTATCTTTTTTTTTCAAGCATTTTATCTTAGCTATCATTGCAAACTCCAATTCTTGCTGAAGTACTATTTCATTCTTATTACAAATTGGTAACATTTTCTATTTTTGTTTTGATTACCAGATTTTCTATTACGAATGAACTCTGAATTAAATGATCTAATAAAACTCCTGGCATGACAGGCCTACAAGGCCCTTAGCCTACCAGCAGGCTGCTGGCCTCACATCCACATGTGTCAATCACAGAGGTAGATGATCAACAGCCAGTGTAGGGGTGACATGTGGTCAGCATGTCGAGTCCCCCAGCCGTTATAGCTGGTTTCCTCAACCTGGAGCCGCTACTTATTGTAGCTACCCAATTGCCTCACGATGCTGGGTGGGCACCGGTCCCATACTGGCCGAAATACCATGAGAAAATTTCTTCCCCCATGGAGACTCGAACCAGCGCAAGTCCCGTAGCTCTGCGCCAAGGCTTCCTATCTTAACCGCTCGGCTACGGCGCGGGATAAAATAAAAATATAATAAATGATTTTTGGGGAACTTTGGACTCTAAGCTTCCTGACATTTGTCTTAAAGGTGAGGAAAAACCCTGAAAAAACATCACCCAGGAGCCTGTCCTGACCGGGAATCAACCCGGGCCCACTGCATGACAAGGCAGCGTGCTAGGTGGCGGCCAAAACAACCAATAAACTAATTAATTCTATTTCCACTCTATTCCTTATACAATCCAAATAATAAACAAAATTTCATCTACCAAAATGGAGACCACAGCGGTGGACAAAATATAATTATAGTGAATCAATTAAAATAAAAAATCCCAACAGAGAACTGGGGGACATCAACTTATTACATAGCAGAACAAGTGATGGTGAATTCCCTTGGAAATGATGGATGCTTCAGGGGGAGCAGAAGAAGAAAAAGAGAAATTCAAGGTCTGGGAAGAACATGTGATGTAATTATATTTGAAGAGAAAAATCTTCGCCTAGACCGAGACTCGAACCCGGGACCTTTGGCTTTCCGGGCCAAATGCTCTACCAACTGAGCTACCATGGCAAGTTGCGATTTAGATGCAAACTTTTCTCTTATATACGTTGTAATTCCCTCGCACCAAATGCTTTGAAACCTTTGTTTCCATCTTTGCAAATGGTGGCTTCTTAGTTAAGAAGACATTTATTGGGAATTTAACACTACTTTATAAAGCCGGTAGGGCTTCTATTGATTTTTTTATTATTAATTTAACACTTCTCACTGAAGGATAAATTATATTTGAAGAGAAAAATTTTCGTCTAGACCGAGACTCGAACCTGGGACCTTTGGCTTTTCGTTGGTTGATGGTATTAAGGATGGATATAGTTTGTAATCTGTGGCACATTGTAAACATGTATAATGAGACATTTGCACTACGGTAGCCAAATTACACACCTACCATTCACAACGAGTTGATCTCCCTCAGCTTTCACTTCACCTTTGAATCTACCGTGAGTTGAGTCATATTTGAACATGTACACCATGTAGTCCAAACCAATAAATGGGTCGTTGATAGCAACAACCTAAAAAAAAAAAAGCACACATATAATTTCTGTAATAAATAAATGGGAAAAAAACAACACATTATGGCTAATCATAATTTTTTCCAAGTTATACAGAAAAGTATCGGGCGGTGGTCTAGTGGTTATGCTCCTTGCCTCTGAACACAAGGTAGCAGGTTCAAACCCGGCCAAGGTTGATGGATATTTTAGAACGGAAAAATCAAAAGAGTAAGTCCTCTGGGAGGGACTTTAAGTCATGAGTCCCAGGTCTAAAGATTTTCAGGCTCTTAAAATATCCTTAAGCCTGAATAAAAAGGCCTCTAAGTAAAATTTACTGATCTCAATGTCCTAGTAATAACTCAGTTGCCTGTTAGATGTCTCACTGAGTCGGTATATTGACCGCATGTCATTCATGACAAAGTAAAGTGATCCCACTACAGGCCTCGGGAGGCCCTTGGGGTAGTAGGAGGTTAAGGCTCCCACTTTTTCTAGACAATCGGCACTTGATGTCAGCCAGGTTATCAGCCCTGCGTGACGGCCGCCTTTACCCCAGAACAAGCATCTGGTACTGATTTCCGTTAGAGGCTGATCAACCCCAGGGCCATGGTGCCGCCAGAAGGTTTGGGTCAGTTTAAAAATCCTGATCCACCGGGACTCGAACCCTCGACCTTCCGGCTTGTAGTACAATGCCTTAACCACTATGCTACGGCGTGCCCCCCCATTCATGACATCTATCGGCAAATAAGGTAACTAAATTAACTTGGTCTAGTGGCTCCTGACGAAGGAGAGGCTGTGACTCAACAATGGGCTCCGCCATTATAGATTGATACAGAAAAGTACTGTGCATGCGTAAATGCTTATAGATTTTCTGCTACATGTAGAGCATATCTGTTAAATCGGTACTACCAACCTTTGCAATAAGTTTCCAAACATGCTTTTAAAAAATGGCTGTAACTTAAATTATCATTTCGGCTCAACTGCACTTCTACTAGCGCTTGACTTTTCAGTTATATTGTTGTAAACTATAGCTCTTCTTCTGTATTTACTAGCATTATTTAATACTTTAAACTTTTTCAAACAATTTTTATAACATTATTAGACAATTTTGAAGTATTTATTTAAATATACAAATCACAATATTATGACACTGTTAGACAATATAGTCCCGTGCCGTAGCCGAGTGGTTAAGGCAGGAAGCCTTGGCGCAGAGCTACGGGACTTGCGCTGGTTCGAGTCTCCATGGGGGAAAGAAATTTTCTCATGGTATTTCGACCAGTATGGGACCGGTACCCACCCAGTATCATGATGCATTTGGGTAGCTACAATAAGTAGTGGCTCCAGGTTGAGAAAACCAGCTATAACGGCTGCAGGACTCGACATGCTGACCACATGTCACCCTTACACTGGCTGATTATCATCTACCTCTGTGATTGACACATGTGGATGTGAGGCCAGCAGCCGGCTGGTAGGCTAAGGGCCTTGTAGGCCTGTCGCGCCAGGAGTTTTTTTTTAGTTAGACAATATTGTGATGCTAATTGCTATTTTCTCCACAGAGTATATTACTTAGCCTATAATTTTTCTATCGCTGTTTTGGGTTATCGCTGGTTGGATCAGCGTTAGGGAGTGATAAGTAAGTGTACACCCATTTTTAATAAACGTTTGGTAATTTTAATATTATTAATATATTTTTTAAACATAGATTTGGGGATTTATTGCAAATATTGGTAATTTAAATTTCATACTGACGGATAGTAACCGAGGGTGATAATCGATAAGTGGTTCGATTGTGGGTTATCGCTGGCTCTATAAACTCTGGCGCATGCGCACTGTTGTTCTATAAGACTTTGAAAACATTTCACGCTAATTTAAGTGCAGTTTTTCCATCATTTCATAACCTAACAAAGTAAATCACTTACGTATTATTCAATAAACTATAAACTAATTTAGTGTATACTAATTTACTCCTGTATAACCTAACAAAATAAAAAAGGAATAGTGCAATTTCTTATTGTGAAGGTTGGTCATATCAGTCTCGCAGAATGTCCTACTATTTATTTACAAAGCCTAGAGCATGCACACTAAGGTTCTATAGAAGTTAGAAGAAATTATTGAAAGATTTGGTGTATGTGGATAATTTTAACATATGGGATTTTTAAGTGCCTGTTACTACCCAGTCACTGGAATTTAAATGCAACACCCTTATTTTGCAGGGTTGTGAATAAAAATTTACCATTTGCAATGTATCTATCATATTTATCTGCTTTTCAACAGTAGAGAGGATTGCCGTCACGTAAATGTGACATTTGTCCTTTAAAGGTTAGAAATTGTAAAAAAAAATGTACTAAGAATCATTACAAAACATTAAAATAATAGGAAATGTAATAGAAACAAAAAAAAATTAGTGCAACAGCATCATAAGAATGTTGCATGGTGTAGAATAGTGTGCCATATTATGCAGTTCAACCAATAAATAAATAAATCAGATATGGTAATTAATAAATATTTACCTGTGCTCCCTTTTCTAGGGCTGCTCTGAGAACGAGACGACCAATACGGCCAAATCCATTGATTCCAATTTTAGACATGTTGTGTCAGTAATCTAGAAAATATGATAAAGTATAATAAATTTAAAAGTATTAAAACTTTGCTGAACTAGTTCAATGAATTTAACATTTTCCAATACTGTTATTTTAACACAGTTCCAATAATGGATCATATTACAATGATATTGTGAAAAAAAAAATTAATGTCTGAACCAGGAATTGAACCATGGACCTCTAGTTCTCCAGACTAGTGTGCAGCCCACTACACCATTCTAGACCTGGCACAACCATTAACAATTCTTTCCACATATACAAATCTATAATTCTTGTTTCGTCCGCTGTCAAGTAGGTGTCACAACCATCGCCAATGGCCGGCTTCATTAAGAAGTATCTATATTTCAGAATTTTACACCACCACTTTTATAAGCAGTAAACAATGTTATTGAACATTTAACAGTATTGGAAAATGTTAAATAACATCGTATACTGCTTATAAAAGTGGTGGTGTAAAATTCTCAAATATACGCGTAGATACTTCTAAACGAAGCCGGCCATTGGTGATGGTTGTGATACCTACCTGACAGCAGACCAAACAAGAATTATAGATTTGTATATGTGGAAAGAATTGTTAATGGTTGTGCCAGGTCTGGAATGGTGTAGTGGGCTGCACACTAGTCTGGAGAACTAGAGGTCCACGGTTTGATTCCTGGTTCAGACATTAATTTTTTTTCACAATATCATTATAATAGTCATGAACTATACCTGTACCCAGAGTTTAATTATGGGGAACGCAGGGGATGGCAATCCCCCAAGATTTTTAAAATCCATTTCGGGAATTCTATACCACGAGTCCACCTACATGAGAGACTGTTCAAACAAAATAGTCAATTTTTCCTTATGGTTCGCCAGATTATCCAATCTGGTGTGTACTAACTTGACCACATTTGCCTATTTTCTCACCCTAACAAAATAAAATGAGTATAGGTGGACTCCTGCCACAGAATAACCTAGCTGAGAACTGTTCTGGGATGTCTACTTCAAAACAATCTTTAAAATATTTCGAAAATTTACAGTCAAAAAGGCGGGGGTGTGACAGTTTTCAGTTACATCTACAATTTTAACGAAATATATGAATCACTTCTGGGATATTTTCTTTTAAAAAGTGAATTTCTTGTTGAAATTATTCTTTCCATTTGACGTAACTTGAGGAAAATAATCTTTATTGCAGATTCATAGAGGAACATGAAGGGATATGCAGAAGGTCAATTTAAGGTCAAACAGATTTTGCCAACTTCCGAAACAAGAAAAATCTATTACTAACTATAAGCCGGTATAAAATTGAAAATACTAATTTACTATCACTCAATAGTAATTCATAATCGAATGTTAATAGCTGATAATCAATTAATCCTTTTACGTCCAATGATTACGTAACATGACACCCGATTTTCGTGTTATTGATCTACCAATCAATAAAGTACACAATATGTAAACTAATACAATTAAATGTAATATTACTTACTTAATACTTACAGTAAAATTCTAAAAGGAAAATACGTAGACCGGCTTAACAGCTCCTTACAATTTTCCTGTGAGGCCTTAACAGACTTCAAGGGCAAAGAGGAGGTTACGTCGGTATAAAAGGCCCCACCAATCACGTGATACCCCCCACACGTAACAAGTATCGACGCCAAGGGGCGGGTAATCTGACTAACGTCACGTACCATGTGATATGAAAGCGCGCATGCTGGAACAAATATTTGAATGGTCATTGCACCTTTTCGGAGGGTGGGGGGTTACAGTAACTTTCTTCTTGATCTGACATAATAACTAAAAACATTTGTTTAATGTCCTATATTCTCTTGACAGGCCTCTATGTTGACGCAAGTGTTTACACTATAGAGCGGACACTCGTAACCCCTCCCCCCCCCCAATTCTAAGTCCTGAGTTTATGGTTCGGCCACTCCACATTGTTTTCGTAGTGGACGAATCATGGCCAAAGCATGATTTTCTCGGATTTCTTCCGTTTTTCCCTGCCATAAAAAGTTTTCCACCACTTCTCCACACTCACCTCATCCATTTTATTCCATTCCATTTTATCTGCCCCAGCAATAAATTGGGATGATAATGACCTGAGCTGATAATGAGTGTCATTAAATTAAATATTAAAAAATGTTATTTATTTCCATGTCATTTCATCTGCCCCAGCAATTAATTGCAATGCTAATAAAGAGTGTCATTAAATTAAATACTAAAAATAAATTATGTATTTATTTATTTCATTTTTCATTTTATCTAATATACTAAATGATTACCTGGTGTTACCTGGGGAATTCTATTCGAAGTTTTCACCTACATAAATTCAAATTAAAAAACGGAAAAACACACAAATTGTAGTTACAGTATGTGAAAAATTTAAATTAATATTTTATAGAAAGTAAGGAAAAACTGCACTAAAACTAGCGTGAAATATTTTCAGACCTATAGAACAACAGTGCGCATGCGCCAGAGTTTATAGAGCCAGCGATAACCCACAATCAAACCACATATCGATTATCATCCTCGATTACTATCTGTCCCTATGAAATTTAAATGACCAATATTTGCGATAAATCCCCAAATCTATGTTTAAAAAAATATTAATAATATTAAAATTACCAAAAGTTTATTAAAAAAGGGTGTACACTTACTTATCACTCCCTAACGCTGATCCAACCAGTGTCAACCCAGAACAGCGATTGAAAAATCATAGACTATACTCTGTGGAGAAAATAGCAGTTAGCATCACAATATTGTTTAACAGTGTCATAATATTGTGATTTGAATATTTAAATAAATACTTCAAAATTATCTAATAATGTTATAAAATTGTTTGAAAAAGTTTAAAATATTAAATAATGCTAGTAAATACAGAAGAAGAGCTATAGTTTACAACAATATAACTGAAAAATCAAGCGCTAGTAGAAGTGCAGTTGAGCCGAAAGTAACACTATGACATTTATTTTAATAATATTAAGAGACAAATATAGACACCTCACATCATAATTGTAGCATTCTTGAGAATGTGTTTCAAAACATGTTCTCAAAAATCCTACAAATTATGAGGTGAATTGTCTACTCTTAATTTTATGTGAACAAGTACCTGAGGAAAAAATATATGTACTATTTTTTTTTGCAAAAATGACGATGGTGATGATATTTAATTTTCTCATGGTATTTCCGCCAGTATAGGACCGGTGCCCACCCAGCATCGTGAGGCATTTGGGTAGCTACAATAAGTAGCGGCTCCAGGTTGAGAAAATCAGCTATAACAGCTGGGGGACTCGACATGTTGATCACATGTCACCCCTACACTGGCTGGATGATCATCTACCTCTGTGATTGTGACACATGTGGATGTGAGGCCAGCAGCCGGATGGTAGGCTAAGGGCCTTCTAGATCTGTCGTGCCAGGAGTATATAGATGATGATTTAATTTTGAACCATCCAGATGGAAGTAGAAATATTGGAGGTCAAGCTAGGTAGGTCGATGGATGGATTTTTGGAAGATTTTCAAAGACATAATTTGAAATTGGTGGACAGTCACAAGGAATAGAGAGGTCTGGAAGAGAGTTCTTAGGGAGGCTGTGACACGACCCAGGTTATTAAGCCAAATATGGTGATGATTTAATTTTCTTTTGTGAATTCATTGAATATCAACTTTAGAAAGAAGTATGAAAACATGGATCGATGAAATTGCAACCCAATATTTGCTTTGAAGAAACTTCAGGTTGGTTGGTCCTGGGATATGAAACTAGGACCTCTCAACTATGAATCTCATCTGAGGGAACTTGTTCAGTTTTCAGTATGTATCGTATTAAAACCAGTTCAAAATATATAAATATTAAACATATAAAATAAATAGAGCAGCAAGATGTTCAAAATTAGACAAAATAAGAAATACTGCCATAAGAGAAAAATGAATATTGGTTATTCAATAGTAGATTATATACGGAATAAGCAATTAAATTGGTATGGGCACGTACGACGAATGCAAGAAGAAAGATTACCCAGGAAAACATTCGAATGGTGTCCACTTGGAAGAAGGAGGAGAGGAAGACCTCGAAACTCGTGGATGCAGGAAATAAGAACTGGAATGAGAGCAAGGGGACTGGAGGACATGGATTGGATGGAAAGAGACGAGTGCAGAAGAAAAATAAAACTTTAGGCACAGAAAGATGTGTAAATAAAATAAATTATTGTAGTATATCACATTGCGTTATAAATTTGAATAATTCTAGTTTTCAACACAACAAAAGAATTTTAGAAACTTTTACAATATGGCTGATGTAAAATGTACAACAAATGAGAAAACAGACACATACCATAAAACTGTTGTAAGCTAGCAGTGATATTATGCAAGATATGGAGTGTCAGTGAAGAAAATTATGACTCATACATTACTTGAATAGCAGATATTATCTTCAAATTTGTTCAGTCTTGTAGCATATTAATAAAGTTACTATTAATTACAATATAAAAGTTTTAATTCAAAATTTTAAAAATAATGCACATAAACTATCTTCCCTAAGTTGTTCATTTTATTTTTTTAATTATAATAATAGTCATAGTTAACAATGAGTTGGCAACAATTAGGGATTTACCAAATTGATTGTAAAGATTGTGAAAAAATATACATAGGAAAAACAAAAGGGAACTTAAATGCAAGATTGAAAGAACATCTTAGAAATGTTGAAAATGGAGAAATAGAAAAGTCTGCAATAGCTGCACATGCATGGTCAGAAAAAACACAGAATTGAAACTAAGGCAAAATTACTAAAACTGTTAGAAAAATCTAAGGAACTCAAAATTTGGGAGAAAATTTTCATCTGCAAGAATAAAAGAAAACAATGACTTTTGAAATTTCCGGTGAAAGAGAAAAAAATTTGATTTGGAAGTTCATCGGTCAGCCAGCTGAGGGAGCAGAAGTCAACCTACAGGATGGAAGGCCACCAAGCAACAATTGGAATGTATCGAAAATGTCGCAGAAAAGTGACGAAACTACTCTGCATAAAAATCAAGAAATACGAGGTGAATCAAAATATACAACTCATTAATAATAAAAAAACTCATGGACCGCATGCAAATACATTAGTCTCTACTCAAATTACTTCCAATCACTGGTGAGCTGACTCACCGTGAGCAAGTGCAAAGATCGAATTAGCTACCCACTAACTGGTCATGCATGAAAGTCGTTTTCGTAATATTGGCAAGAAATTACCCAGAATTCTCAGCGATAAAACCACTTCCGTTATTTTCGTCTGCTAGAGGAACGCATTTACGCTTGCGTCCCGCAAATAATACCGTAGGCCTATACAACGACGTCTGCGTCGCGCAATATTACGCCGATTCTCCTGTTCTTCCAGTTGAATTCTTTGGTAGACTCTATCAAATTCCTCTTCTCCGCGTATACCGAAAACATGATCGAAATCTTCAAGGTCCGACATCTTGGATAAAGCTGCAAGGTTTCAAACTACATCGGTTCCCTTCGGGATTCTCACGATAAGTTTCTATCTTAAGTTACCTCATCAGGTAGTTTACGAATTAAAACAATTAGCTATTATCGCATGAATAGATTTCTGAGTAAGCAAAATCGTATTAGGATACAACTTTCTCAGCAGAGAACGCCTTTTACGGTCTAATGCGTTCATATTTCCTACATATATTTAATAGTTATATCATCATCCATGCAAGAATTAGGCCGTGTGGCCTGTTACGGTCTCAAAGAGGAATTTTCCATCCAGCGCTTTTTTGGACGTCCCAGCAATATTTTGCCTTCGGATATTTAATAGTCATAGGATTCAAAATAATGTCCTTGAGGCGATGTGCTAACCACATGTAACTCTTTGACGTCTGTAGGTAAATTAGCATAACTAAATTTCCTTGGTTAAGAAAATCCTGCTAGGGAACACCCATATCTCCATATGGGGCGTATGGGTTATAAACATAGGCCTGCATTCAAATGCCCAGAACCTTGTATGATTTCCATTCTCCTTCTTGCTTCCCAGTACATTGTTGTTATAGGTTCATTCCATAAGTTTTGGAATGCAGAGAATTTTGTGAGATGACCTCCATTCATGATTGAACTTTCCTTTTTACACAACACACAAATTGATGTTCTGTGTACATATATAACTTACTGTCTCATAAGTAGAATCCGAATGTTAGGCACTTAAAAATTCAAAATAAGCAGGCAAAAATGTATTAAAATCAATTAATATAGGCACTAAAAATTCATAATAGGCTCTTACAAAAAATGGACAACAACATAACTTTCTTATTGTTTATTTTTTATTATTTCACTCGCCTCATACTTCATAATTCATAGCAGACCCTGGGTTTCTTCACATAATTTGTGACATTGTCAAATTATGTGAAGAAACCCAGGGTCTGCTATGAATTATGAAGTATGAGGTGAGTGAAATAATAAAAAATAAACAATATTAAAGAACCTCATAGTGTTATTTCCTATCTACATAACTTAATAACTTTCTTACTTACTTACTTACTCACTGGCACTATCGAAACCGTAGGCCGCGCGGACATAAGCTCTCCATACATCCCTATCCTGAGCTAATACTTTCCAATCATTCCCTGTATAATCTACAAAACTTTTATTTCTAATTTTTTTCTGGCAAGAAATTAAACTACTCTTTCAAAGTAGATACTTGTACCATCAGATTCTATGGTCTTGGATCATCTTTCAGCGAGGTTTATTATCCTGTGACGGTACCAGTCACAGCTTCAATTTATTCAATGTTTTCAAAATTTCACACAACAAATGGGGCATTCATAACCTGAAGGTACAAGATCAGGGCTATGTGTTGGGTGTGATAGCAGTTTTATTCATCCCAATTCTGAAATTTGTGTCATGGTTGTTCGTGCAGTATGGGGTCCTGTCAGGTTTGAACCTGCAATACTCAACATTTCATGAACTCGTTCCAGTTGTTAAGAATAAAGATCTGCTTTAACTGCGCGCCCATTTAGAACAAACTCTCAGTTTATAAGATTCACAACATTACGTTAAATCCAACAGCACTTATGAAACTATCTAATAATGGACAATCGTGAAAACAGCTGATGATGGTGATAAGAAATTGCCGATACTGCAGTGCTGTATTTAAAGAAATATAGAAGTATGAGGTATGAAATAATCACGATTAATTTAATTCTTATGAATTTGAACCTCATAATGTTAAAAATTCCCAAATTTAATATATAAACTTTTTTTAATATTTAAAGGAAGTGACACTACGATATTTATTTTAATTAACGGTAATAGAAAGTTAGAATGTTCGTGACTCACCTCATATTTGTAAAATTCTACAAATGTGAGGTGAATCATCAATACTCTCTATTAAGTAACCTAATACATATTTATCTCTCGGATAAAGGAACACATGAGAGCATATAACAGAAATTTAGAAAATTCAAAATATGCTAACCACCTATTCCAATTTAATCATTGTTTCGATCCAAATTTTGAAATTTTACATATTTGTGATAAGGGTAAGAAGTTAGATATTTTGGAGGCTGTAGAAATTAATAAATTTAAAAGTAGTAAAAAACTGTTAAATTCTCAACTTGATTTGAATGAATCCCCTTTGTTAAATTAAAAAATTTAAATAAATATTGTTGTATTGTTGCTTAGATCAGTTGGAACACAATTCATAATTTGTTAACATGTCTGAAGAAGGTACAGTGTACCGAAACAGCTGTCACTGAATTATATAATAAATATGAAAATCAAATAAAACTACGTTTTATTTTTATTTAATTAATTAATATATATTTTATTTGAATTATTTAGTTGTTTATTTTTTATATTTGAAGAGAAAAATTATGTGCTCAGACTTGGGTTTTAACCCAGGACCTTTGGCTTTCTAGGCCAGTGCTCTACCCCTGAGCACTCCAATCTAAACGAAAATGTTTCTCTTATATATACTGTTAATTCCAGAGCGCCAAATGCTACGAAACTATTGCTTCAATCTTACAAATGGTGGCTTCTTTATTAAGAATACATTTTATTGGGAACTTTACATTACATTATAAAGCCAGTAGGGCCTCCTTCAATGTTTTTATTAATTATTTCATACATCTCAGTGATGGATAAATTATATTTGAAGAACAAAATTATGGTCTTTGACGGAATTACAAAAGAATAAAATTAGAACAGTTGAATTCGATTATTTTAGAACAAGCCTCCAAAAAACAAGACAGGATAAAATAAGAAATGAATTCCTTTGGAGAGAAATTAAGGTCACCACATCTGTTGTTAAGAGGATTGAAAATCAAACGCTTAAATGGTATGGCCATGTACAAAGAATGGAAAATGAAAGATGGCCAAAAAATATATACCAATGGTCACCCCCTGGAAGAAATAAATGTGGCAGACCAAAATGGAAATGGAAAACCTACGTCAGAACAATAATGGAGGATAGGAATTTAGAAGAGGGAGATTGGGATGATAGAGATAACCTAGAAACGCATTTGTTATTTATAGACTTAGATAAGGCATTTGATCGAGTAAACAGGGAAATATTGTGGAATGTCCTAAAAGAAAAAGGCCTCCCTATTCAGATTATAGAAACTGTTAAGAGCTTGTACTGTGGAACAAATATTTGTATTGACCCTCAGTTGACTAAAAATAAGACATTTTTCAAATAAACCAAGGAGTACGACAAGGGTGTTCACTCTCACCTATATTATTTAATATTCATATGGACGATATCTTAAAAGATTGGAAGAAGGTTTTGACTAATGAAGGAATATTAATCGATAATAAAGATAAAATAAATGCTTTATTATTCGCTGACGATGTTGTACTTTTAGCAGAATCTGAAAATGAGCTCCAAATGTTAGCATATAAATTTAAATTAATAGCCAATAGATATAATTGTAAAATATCAATAAATAAGTCAAAAGTAATTACATTTATTGGTAAATATGGAATTAGATCAAACATTGTACTGGATAACAAAATAATAGAACAAGTACACATTTCCAATATTTAGGATGTGATATAACTTATAGAGAAAATAAAGATATAGAAAATAAAGTAAAAAATTTCAGGCTATTTGTGGAACCATAAAAAGAACCTTAGGTCGGAAAACAAGGAAAGATACGAAACTTAAATTATATAAAACAATGGCTGTTCCTTTGTTGTTGTATGGAAGTGAAAATTGGATAATGAAATCAAGGGATAAAATCAGGATACAGACTGCGGAAATGCTGTTTTTACGTAATGTGAAAGGATGCACAAGAGCGGATAGAATAAGGAATGAAACTATACGAGAAGAATTAAATATATATAAAATTGAAGATAAAATCAGCGAAAATAATAAGAAATGGACAGAACACTTAATGAGAATGAACAACGAAAGAATACCAAAAAGATCCTTCCTGTATAATCCCAGAGGAACAAGAGATGTTGGCCGATCACGTAGAAGATGGACTCCACTTTTAACTTCGCCGGAACAGGCTGCATAGCCTAAACCTTGTAGTAGAAGAAGAAGAAGAGATAAATGGAAACTGAAGACGGCAAACCTATAAGTGGGGGAAAGCCGAAAAAGAAGAAGAAGAAGAAAATAATTATACGCTCAGATGGGGATTTGAACTCAGGATCTTTGGCTTATTTTTATTCAAATATCCTCTGAGGACAATGGTACCTTACAGGTATTAATTTGGTTGGTTGATTTTTATGTGTTGCATCTAATACTGAAGTCATTATAACAACTCTGAGCGAGTTCCAGTTGTACTATAAACAAAGTTGCATAAGGTATTACTTCGCCGACATCGTCTAATGGAGGAACCATGGAACTATTTTTACCCGCCATATGACTGAATTGTGTACGGAAATGACATCGATAGAAACATTGTTCTTAGGAAACAACATATTTTATGGGAAATAAGACTGAATACAAAGTAAGATGGTACCAATAGAAGGAACTTCCTCCATTTCTTATTTATTTGAGACAAAAATTATGTATGGGTCTACCTAATCAGATGTTTACGCTTTTTACTTGGTGTTGATAGATATCCTTTATTTGCAATTTCATTATGAGCAGAATATATGCTCCATGCTGACTCACCTGTAAATTTTGCTGTTATTTACACCACATCTTCAATGGCTAATATAGGATATTTTTCACTAAACTGTTTGAAAACATTCAAAATAATTTGTTTCTCTCCACTTTTCAAATTCTTTCCTTTGCAATGTTTTAAGAAATTATACAGAAGTGGTCATTTTGAAACAATTGAAAATCCAATTATTCTTCGTGGCATATGCATAAGAATAAAACAATGCTTGTTTAATTGATTAAAATTTTAATTATATATATTCTAAGATTCTCCTATGTAACTTATAAAGACACAACACATAATTTTTTATTATATTTTCCCTGTTTAGAGTGTAAGAGAGGGAATTACATTGCCTTACATGCTGAAAAGTAAAAATGTTATTCGACCAATGAATATGCAGTCATGCACTTGCTTTGTTTATGTTACAATGTGAACTTAGCTCAGAAGAGGTATAACAGTCTTGCTCACCTGTACTTTGAAGTTTTGAAAATGTCCTGTTTGACGGTGGCACAGTTGTTGAGGTGTTCATCGTCCAGTTCTTCTTCTGACATGTATTAATATATATTAACACTAGCTAATACCCAGACTGCGCTGCTACGCCTAAATAAATGAAAATTAATGTGCTTTTATGTTTAGTTGAATAAGTAGGAGGAAAAATAATGATACATTTATATTTTTTTTAGATACCCCGTGCTGATTACCCGGCATTGCCCGGGAATCTACTTATCCCGATCTTCTTGACATAAATGAGCTAAAATACGAAAATTAATGTGTTTTATGTTTAGTTAGATAAGTAGAGGGAAAAATTCATATCGTAATTATTTTTTGATATCCCGTGCTGTTTACCCGGCGTTTTCCAGGAATCTACTCATCCCGATCTTCTTGGCATAAATGAGCTGAAAGACGAAAATTGATGTACTTCTTATGATTAGTTGAATAAGTAAAATTAAAAGTAATTATACATGTATATCGTAATTATTTTAAGATTACCCGGTGTTGCCCGGGAATCTACTCATCTCGATCTTCTTGGCATAAATGAGCTAAAAGAAAAATTTCATTATTGTGAGTTATCCATAAAAGAAAACCCGCCATGTGATTTTTTTTATGCTTGCACAGGAATCTACGTACTTGTCTCGATCTTCTTGTCATAAATGAAAGACAAAAATTGTTATTGTGAGTTATCCGTAAGAGATAAACATATGCTGTCGCGGACTTTTTTGTAGAGCTTTTTGAGATATTCAATTCTGTGTACATTAATTTTGTGTATTTGTTATGGTTTAGGCAGCATAAGCCATTTAAGCGTCCAAAGAGCTACTTTTTTCACGTTTTCCACTACAAAGGGCGATTTTTAAGGGTGTAGGAGTTGAGTATCACAACTGTTTTATAGCCTATGTTCACCCCGGGAATCTGCTGAACATTTTGCAAAAAACCCCATCACAATCGGATCAACGGTATGGCCGCACATAAAGTACAAACAAACAAACATTTTTATATATTAGATTTTGGGGACATTCTGTAGCACAGTTGGTTAAGGCATCATGCTACAATTAGGAAAGTTGATGGTTCATTATACCTGGTTTTGTCAACCTGGAGGTGTTACTTGTTATAGCTAACCAAATTCATCATGATGCTCGATGGGCATTGATATCATTGTGGCCAAAATTCCATGACAAAATTTCTACCTTCATGGGGACTCAAACCATCACATGTGTCATAGTTCTGGGCTGAGACACGATGCCTTAGGCCAGTCATTCCCAAAGTGGACACTTATTAATAGGGCAAGGCATTTAATGACCTATAAATTGGTAAAACATTCAAAATACAAAATGCATTTATGACCTAAAAAGTGCAAAAAAAAAGACCAATAAAACAAAAAAAAAGACAAATAAAAAGTTAAGAATTACCAATAAAAATACTATTTATTAGATTAAGTACTCACTTGATTACTGAATTACATAAAATTTAACTAACATCAAAATATTAAAAGAACAGTATTTAAAAGACATATTAGGGTACCTTTTATTGCCGAAAATTCATTTCAAATATACAGTGCACTTTACAGCAATTTTGAATTGCAGTTAACAATCAGAATAAGGGTAGAAGCTAGCATAAGCTCTAAGAAATTGAATAAAATTCCTGGAAGTGGGCAAGTTCATTATGCACATGCCTTGAAAAATAGGGGTAGTAGGCCTAGTTAGCGAAACAACTACTTAATTCCACGAAATTGTATTGACAAGGAAAAATATTGAATTATAATCAAAATCTTAAATCAAATAATTACAAATAATGTCACAGCCTTCTGGAAAAGTGTAAAAAATGCTCAAAATGACCTAAAATTGCCAAAAAATTACCTATTCCTAAAAAAGTTAAGAAAATGCAAAAAAATGCCCTAACGAATTGCTTTTATTTAATCCTTTTTTAATGCCGTACATTTTCATATATGCAAGCAATGTTTCAACCTTCATAAGAAAAAGATGCAAAATCATTAATTGCCTTGCCCTACTTATTAATATTTGTAATAAAAATGTTGACCAAAACTTCTAAGACCCAAGAGCTAATTGGAAACACCGTAAATATGTTATACGTAAGTGGAAAAATAACTGAAACTTTATTAAAATTTAAATTACAGATTGAGAAACATTACTAAATACATAATTAGATACAAAAGTATGGATAAAAATAGATATTTTTTAATTTGTAGTACAAAGAAAATGAATATTTATTTATGACAATGAAGATTCAATGTAATTTTAAGGTAGAATTAAATTAAAATAGTTAATAATAAATGAACCAACTGAAGAAGTTCAACATTTTGAATGAATGAATTTAATTAAATCAACGACTCTGCAAGAATATCCATACTCATTATCATACCTGCAATAGAAAAAAAAATATGTTTTCAATATATATGCAGACGTACATGAAAAGGGAGCACTTGACAGCTTTTAGTTTCTGTAATAATCATAAAAAATTGACCTTGGGGGTCTAATGTTTTTATGTTCCTTGCCTCTAGTCCTGAAAGTCATGGGTTCAAACCCAGCTGAGCTCTATGGATTTTAAGAATTAAAAAATCCAAGAGACAAGTCCTCTGGAATTTCAGGCTTGTAAAAGAACCTCAAGCCTAAATTAGTGCCTCTGAGCAAAATTTAACCGGCTTTTTCCCACCCAAGTAATACCTTTGTTGCATACTAGATGTCTCACTGAGGTCATGTGCTGACCACATGTCACTCACTGACATCTATAGGGAAATAATAGAAACTAAATTTGCACAGTCGAGAAATTCCTGTTAGGGGTGTCCCCATATTTCCTTGAGGGATGTATTGGGTATATACATTAGGGTTATAATTTTTTTAACTTTTGTGAAATAAAATATTTCCTGTGCAATGAATGGGTGAACTTTTACTTAAAACCATTGTAAAAGGCCTTCATTTCACTGAACTTCAAGAAAAGGTCGCCCCCAAATCAATATATATATATATATATATATATATATATATATATATATATATATTCCAAATGCCCCAGGTTTGTCTTTCGACGTTCCTGGTTTCTCTCCTGGCATGGCACAATTGTAACCCACTTCTGAGGTTGGGGCGCCTGGAAGGCGGGGTTACGTTGCCCCGATGATATGATGGGTGATGATAATGATAATGGTGCGCCAGGAGAGTCCCTAATCCTAAGCTTAATCTAAGATGAATATGAATGATGATGATTGCGATGGCCATATGATTTCGGGGACCGTTTGGGCCTTAAAGTTTTCCTGACATTTATCTTACAGGTGAGGAAAAACCCCGATAAAAACCTCACCCAGAAAAACTGTCCCGACCGGGGATCGAACCCGGGCCCGCTGCGTGACAAGGCAGCACGCTACCTCGAGACCACAGCGGTGGACTCAATATTAAATATTGATATATAAATATATTTGGGGGTGATCTTTTCTTGAAGCTCAGTGAAATGAAGACCTTTTACAATGGTTTTAAGTAAAAGTTCATCCATCCATTGCACACAAAATATTTTATTTCGCAAAAGACCAAACAGTTATAACCGTAATATACATACATGTGCAATAATCATAAAAAATAGGGGAGGGTGCAAAATAGTGAGTTTCTTAATGTATTTTTATCTTCACACTCCAAACTAATATGTGTATAAATATTGAGTCCCGAGTCAACTGGATGCCTTGATACTTAATTTAATCAAAATGAGGAAAACATAACACTAGGCAATGTGTAATGTTTCACTGTGCCTAGCTATGATTGATAAGGATATTCATTGTTATTAAGTCTTCTCCATTCACCTGTCTGCTTGTCTCTCTTTGGTCCAAAATTGTTTGTAAGAACTTTATTCTCAAATACTCGTAATATTTTCTCTTCCCATAAAAAGTAATGAACTATAAATTAAATTCTGTTTGTGAGAGACTCAAAGCAGAAAAATCGTATGTGCTATAGCGAATAATATGATAGGATACATATAAACTAAAATAAAACTCTAATGTACATAGATCTAAAACTAAAAATGTTCCGAAAATATATTAAAAGTATACATGTCTTATAATAGATCATTAAAATCAGAAAATTACAAGGATTAGAGAAATCATATCAATCATTTTATTAAAATTAAATAAATTAATAAATAACCAAAATATATTACTAATATCGCTACAAAAGACATATGTGGAAAAGTAGAAATATATCCAGGGAAATTCCAATACATGAATAGAATAAAGGATATTGTCAAAATAATAAAACTATTTCCATTTATTAGTCTATACAAATAACAAGAAATATTCATTCCCCTTAAGAAAAGATAACATTAGTTATATATTAAAAATGTCAAAAAGCAATTGACCCAGTTCTTAGAAATTATAATCAACGCTACTAATCAGCAATTCCAAGAAATAAGGATATAAATAAATTACTACCTGACTAATGCAGGTAACAAAAGACATTCATATCCCCCTTATAAAATATAACAGTCTCTTAATATGACAGTATACAAAAATGAAAGAAACTGAAAAACATTTATCTATTAACAATATCAAAGCAATTGACCCAGTTCTTAGAAACTGTAATTAACGCTATTAACCAGAATATCCAAGAAATAAGGAAAACATTTACACATAAAGGAACCACACGTGTAAATTATCAAGGTATACATAGCGGTGTTGACAAATTTACATTTTAGGAACTCCAAGGGCGTAAACCCCCCCTCTAAGGAAACACATACTAGCAAATAAGATTGTTGTAACATATGTATATTCAAATTGTATCGAGTGGAATCGAAAGAAGTGGGAGGAGCTATCGTCTTTGTAAGCGAGAACATATTTGAAAATACTCTTACTCTCGGTCATTCTGTGTTCAGTGTTAAAACATCGTAGATCTACGGACCGCGATCTCGGATCTAGTTAAAATTTAGATTCGTCCGAGAAATTGTTAAAATTAAAGTTATATTCCGTTAAACATTTGGACTTTGAAAATATTTGATTCAAGCACGTGGACCTCTAATTACTTAATCGAATCCACTCATTATTAAAACTTTATAATATTGTATTAACAAAAGTGTATCTTTTCGTAAATAAATAGTTTTGGATTAGTTAAAATTGAGTGTAAATTTGTACGTGGTTTCTTTTGCTTATCAAAAGTTCATAGCCCTGAGATCTCTTGCGTACCACGAGAACCGCTACAGTGCTTATACAGTGAATAATTGTGAAAGAAATAAAGAAGATTGGGGAATTTTTGTGCAATGTGGTTTGAAGTTAAATTAAAACAAATTCTACCTGTCCCTACACCACCATAACCACAACAATAACATATTCACCTTGTTTAGTATGAATATCCGATTGAGGGTCTTTCCACTTTTCAGCGGTTGCCCTTTTACCAGCCGGCTGCTGGCCCTTCACATCCACATGTGTCAATCACAGAGGTAGATGATCAACAGCCAGTGTAGGGGTGACATGTGGTTAGCATGTCGAGTCCCCCAGCCGTTATAGCTGGTTCCTCAACCTGGAGCCGCTACTTATTGTAGCTACCCAATTGCCTCACGATGCTGGGTGGGCACCGGTCCCATACTGGCCGAAATACCATGAGAAAATTTCTTCCCCCATGGAGACTCGAACCAGCGCAAGTCCCGTAGCTCTGCGCCAAGGTTTCCTACCTTAACCGCTCGGCCACGGCGCGGGACGGATACCTTGATTCTTAATTTAATCAAGAAGAGGAAAACATAACACTAGGCAATGTGTAATGTTTCACTGTGCCTAGCTATGATTGATAAGGATATTCATTGTTATTAAGTCTTCTCCATTCACCTGTCTGCTTGTCTCTCTTTGGTCCAAAATTTTTTGTAAGAACTTTATTCTCAAATACTCGTAATCTTTTCTCCTCCCTTAAACAGTAATGAACTATAAATTAAATTGTGTTTGTGAGAGAATCAAAACAGAAAAATCATGTGTGCTTATACAGTGAATAATTGTGAAAGAAATAAAGAAGATTGGGGAATTTTTGTGCAAAGTGATTTGAAGTTAAATTAAAAGAAATCCTACCTGTCCCTACACCACCATTACCACAACAATAACATATTCACCTTGTTTAGTATGAATATATAAATGAATTATGTGCCTTGTTCTCAAATTTTTGTGTTTTCTTGGAGGTGGCCCTGACATTAATGTAACTTATACAGGATCATGAAAAAAAATTGAATTTTTTTATTAGTTAAAACGATAGAGTATATGTTTCTACACCCAAATTTTCAGTTAAAATTTCCACTTATTAGTGATGATATGCATTTTGTAAGATTCTGCATGAATTTCAGTACAAACATGTTGAAACTTCAGACTGACTTTCCTCAAAATGTAATTTCTAATACAAAAGTCGCAATATCTCGAAAACCGATTCTTTGATTTCAATAAAAATTTGTACACAAGTCTGTTATCACAGTCTCTAGAGCAGCGGTACTCATTACGCGGCCCGCGGGCCGCATGCGGTTCTTGAAGATATTTATTAAGGCTCTTGGAATAATTTGACCTTCATTACATTATATTTAAATTTTAAATTCTAACTATAAAAAGCTGCGTATTACCAAGACTAAGAACTGTGAAATTTGGTGCGGCTCTCGAACAGATGTGGTTTCTTATATTTGGCCCTCTTGTAATTTCTAGTGAGTACCACTGCTCTAGAGGATGGACCTCAAAGGTTAAATTTGAATGAAAAATGAGCAGTTTTCTGGGGCAGATGTATTGTTAAAATACATATTTAAAAATCTGTATCTTCAATATGAAACCAATTAGAATCTTCAACATCTGTATTATAAAGTCAGTTTTAAGTATACAAAACAGTAATTGGCTTTTAATTACTCAGTTTAGCTGCAATCTTGTTTTTCTGTGGTGACGTGAAATGTTTTAATAAAAAGTTCTATTCCAGAAACATATTTAACTTATCACGTGAATTAAATTATCATAAGTAATGTCACGAGTGATTTCCAATTTATCTAGATAATTTGGAAATCAAGAGTGGCATTTGTTAGGACTATTTAACGAATAAAATTAAGCTGTTTACTCACAAATCTTCTTCTTCTTCTTCCGAATGCAGTATTGGGTGATGATGCCCGTTCTGCGACTACAAAAACTGATCTTTCCATCGGTTCAAGGGTCTTCCGAGGTCTCTTTGCCTCTAGGGTTGAGGTGGTAAATCATCTTTGGTAAACGGGAATTTGGCATTCTCTGGACGTGTTGGAACCATTTAATCTGATAATTTTGTATATGTTCAACCATTCCCTACTATTCCACTGCATCCTTATCTCATCACTTTTCATTCTATCCCTTAATGTTACTCCAGTTAGTGATCGGAGGAATCTCATTTGTGAACTATTAATGCGGGATTTATCTTTTGCTCGAAGTGTCCAGCATTCACTTCCGTATAGTAGAGCAGGTTTGGCTATGGCATTATGAAATCTCAATTGGATTTCTTTCCTCATTTGTTTTCCAAAATTTCTCCTAATTATACCATTTAATCTGTTATATTTTTCTAAATTTGTTTTCCACATCTTTTTGATTATGAAACTGTGATATATTATTACCTAAATAATTAAAGTGTGTTACTTGTTCTATTGGTTTATTATTTATTATTATTTTTACTCTCGAAAGTCCCTTTCCAGTGATTGCCATGGATTTGGTTTTATTTTCAGATATTTTCATGTTGTATTTTTCTAGGGTATTCTGCAATTTAAACACTGATCTCTGTAAATCATCTTCATTCTCCGCTAGAAGTACTTGATCATCTGCGAAGATTATTGTTTGTATTTGATTTCCTCTACATATTTTTACTCCTGGGGGGTTTAGTTTTTTCCACTCCTGGACAATTTTATTTAGATATAGAATAAACAGTAATGGAGATAGTCCACATCCCTGTCTTAAACCTTGGTTAATTTCAAATCTATCTGTTATTTTCCCATGATCTAACTTTACTTTTATAAATGTGGTTTCATATAAACTTTTTATAGCATTTATTAGATTATTGGGGACTTGGTAGCTTTCCAATATTTTCCACATTATGTCCCGTTTGACTCTATCATAAGCCTTTTCAAAATCTAAAAATGATATATATAGGGGGATATTAAATTCTTTCCACTTCTCAATTAGTTGTTTTATAACAAATATAGCGTCGATACACGATCGGCCTTTTCGGAATCCACATTGTACTCACAAATCATTATTTAAATATAGTTATTTTAAAATATTTATATATTTAATGTAAACGGCGATGTTTGAAAACAAATGAGAAACGATAGGTACGCTTCTATTGCTTCTTTTGTTTATCACTGCAACCAGATCATACTATTTATTGCCAAAGGAACGCAATATTGTAAGGAGGAGCTTTCTTTAATATGGTAATTATAACACTGATAAATATTTGGTGAAACACGACTCTGATTGGTTGTAAAACAGAAATCATTGAAACGTGATTGGTCATTGACTCCCATTTGGGGCATGAGTTAAATAGTCATAAGTAATGTCACCAAGTTATTTCCAATTTATCTAGAGGATTTGGAAATCAAGAGTGGCATTTGTTAGGACTATTTTTTTATTGTAAGCCCATATATTCTCTATACAGAGATTTAGGCGTTCTCCCCCTACAGGGAAGAATTTGAACCATATTAATTTAATTACACTTCTTTTCGTATAGATGTCATTTTGAGTGGTACGTGGTCAGCGTTCCGCCTCATACTGACATCTAGGAAACCAAGGTAGTACTAGGACGGGGAAATTCGGTAAATTTTGCTTAGAGGCATTTTCATTCAGGCTTAAGGATTTTTTATGAGCCTGAAAATCTTCAGACTCGGGACCCACGGCTTAAAGTTCCTCCCGGAGGACTTGCTCCTTGTATTTTTCCGTCCTAAAAAAATCCATCGACCCCGGCCGGGTTTGAACCCGCAACCCTCGGGACCAGAGGCAAGGAGCATAACCACTAGTCCACCGCTACCATTTAACGAATAAAATTAAGCTGTTTACTCAAACATAATTATTTAAATATAATATAGTTACCGGTAATTAAAAATATTTATATATTTAATGTAAACAGCAGTGATGTTTGAAAACAAATCAGAAATATGAGGTTATATTTATTTACAGCAACTTGATCATATTATTTATTGCCAAAGGATCGCAATATTGTAAGAATGCACCCAAGTGGAGAAATAATGAAACACATCAAACTCTATATTATAATCAACATTATAGGATATTAATTTTTTTTAGTAAACAACTCAGTAAAATCAAGGTATCTGTTCATTGTTTGCTATATTCAATATATTTGTTGGAGAATCAGTCACTGCACAATAATGCTCTCACCTATTCTGAATATTAAAAAGGAGGAGCTTTTTTTTCAGAAAAGCAGGAGCTGGTAAAGAGAAATCGATAGAGAGTGAAGTGAAACACGACTGTCATTGGTTGTAAAACAAAATTCATTGAAACATGATTGATCATTGACTACCATTTGGGGCATGAGTTAAATAGTCAACTTAAAGCTAAATTCATGAAGAATAAAGTCTGAAAAATGTGAAAATAAAAATCCATTAAGAAAGAATGGAGTTATTTTTATTTTATTTTTGTAAAAAGTGCATCTGCTACTGTATAAGCTCCCCTAAGCTGATCACTCATCCAGAATGTCCTTTCATGCCCTTGTGTGATCAAAAAAAGCGTAGGTGATGTAGATTTTAAAATATTCTACCGACAGATTGTATCCCTGTAAGCCCCTGGTGGTATATAAAACCACCTACAAAGAAAGAACTTAGACTTAGGTAGAGAGAGAGAGAGAGAGAGAGAGAGAGAGAGAGAGAGAGAGAGAGAGAGAGAGAGAGAGAGAGAGAGAGAGAGAGAGAGAGAGAGAGAGAGAGAGAGAGAGAGATTATGTTATGAAACTTACCAAGCAATAAGTTTTACGAATTTTTTGTTCAGTGGTATTCCGGCTCTTGCATCAAAAATTGATGAATGCGTATCACCAATAAAATCAGTGGAGACAACCTGTTCTTCTGTATAACCCAAGATTCCTTTCAATTCACCTTCAGAAGCTTCTTTAAACTTTTGAAGAATCTCTTCATATGATGCATCTTTTCCAAGCCTTACATGTAAAAGATAAAATTAATCTGATTAACATTAAGGGTCGAATTTTTGATCGCATTAGACCGTAAAAGGCGTCCTCTGCTGAGAAAGTTTTATCCTAATACGATTTTGCTTACTCAGAAATCTATTCATGCGATAATAATTCGTAAGCTAACCTGACGAGGTAACTTAAGATCATAGCTTAAGATAGAAACTTATCGTGAGAATCCCGAAGGGAACCGATGGTAACCGATGTAGTTTGAAACCTTGCCGCTTTATCCAAGACGTCGGACTTTAAAGACTTCGATCACGTTTTCGGTATACGCGGAGAATAGGAATTTGATAGAGTCTACCAAAGAATTCAACTGGAAGAACAGGAGAATCGGCGTAATATTGCGCGACGCAGACGTCGTTGCATACGGTATTATTTGCGGGACGCAAGCGTAAATGCGTTCCTCTAGCAGACGAAAATAACGGAAGTGGTTTTATCGCTGAGAATTCTGGGTAATTTCTTGCCAATATTACGAAAACGACGACTTTCATGCATGACCAGTTAGTGGGTAGCTAATTCGATCTTTGCACTTGCTCACGGTAAGTCAGCTCACCAGTGATTGGAAGTAATTTGAGTAGAGACTAATGTATTTGCATGCGACCCTAAGACTGGTATTTAAGAACCAAGCTCTCTAGGCCATGCCATCTCAATCTTCCATAAGCTGAGGCTCTCATCTTTCAACTGTTCCAGGAAATTAAAAAAATATATATCTTATTAGCACATGATGTTGATTAGGGTGAGCCATTTAAGGGCCGCATGCAATTCCAATCACTGGTGAGCTGACTTTCCGTGAGCAAGTGCAAAGATCGAATTAGCTACCCACTAACTGGTCATGCATGAAAGTTATCGTTTTCGTAATATTGACAAGAAATTACACAGAAATCTCAGCGATAAAACCACTTCCGTTATTTTCGTCTGCTAGAGGAACGCATTTACGCTTGCGTCCCGCAAATAATATCGTATACGACGACGTCTGCGTCGCGCAATATTACGCCGATTCTCCTGTTCTTCCAGTTGAATTCTTTGGTAGATTCTATCAAATTCCTCTTCTCCGCGTATACCGAAAACATGATCGAAGTCTTCAAGGTTCGACATCTTGGATAAAGCAGCAAGGTACGCGGCAAGGTTTCAAACTACATCGGTTACCATCGGTTCCCATCGGTTGCTCACGATTCGTTTCTCTCCTAAGTCACCTCGCCTGGTAGCTTAAGAATTTCAACAATTATTATCGCATGAACAGATTTTTGAGTACGCAAAAAGTCTTTGGATGCAACTTTCTCAGCAGAGTACAAGCAGAGAACGACTTTTACGGTCTACTGCGTTCATAGATTCGAGCCTTAGAGTCGTATCTATGAACGCATTAGGCCGTAAATTTTGTTCTCAGCTTGAACAATGCTGAGCAAGTTGCATCCAAAGACGTCTTTGCGTACTCAAAAATCTGTTCATGCGATAATAATTGTCGAAATTCCTAAGCTACCTGGCGAGGTGACTTTGCAGAGAACGAATCGTGAGCAACTCGATGGGAACCGATGGTAGTCAGCGACTCGCTAATTCGAACTTTGCACGTTCTCACGGAAAACTCAGCTCACCAGAGACTAATGTATTTGCATGCGGCCCTTAGAGTAGGTTCTGCATGACCCACGTAATTAACCATGGAGAGATGGGTTGAGAGTCGCTCTTCATGGAAAGTTTGGTTGTTAAATACCCGCTTAAATCTTATAAAGTGGATTAATGTAAGTGAAATATTAGGTCCTCTTGAAGGTATTGGATAAATAACATTAATTAATAACAGGCGATCAGTTTCATCCGCCACCGAACCTCTGAAAAGTGAAGGTAGTGCCTGACAGATAGGTCACCTAGACAATAGGCGGTAACATATGTGGTGCTCACATGTATGTTCACAGCTTCAGTTCAGTCTCCAGGAAGTGTCTGTGTTGTGCAGACATGAGATTCACAGTTTTAAATTAAAATGCTTCATACCGCACCTCATATCCAGTCTTCAAATTATACCGATTTCGAAGCTTGGGCAGCTTCATCTTCAGTCATATTTTGTCGACTGATGGTATGGACATCTGAAGAGGATGGAAAATAATAGAATCCCAAGAATGATGTTGGATTGGAATGCTGAAGGCAGGAGGAGGAGGGGTAACAGTGGATGGATGAAGTGAGAAGAAACATAATCAGTAGAGACCTCAAAGAAGAAGATACTGAGGATAGAAATCTATGGCGGAGCAAAATGCATTTGGACTGAAGGATAACTACTGTAATGTAGAGAAAACCCTTAATATATTATTATTATTATTATTATTTATTATTATTATTATTATTATTATTATTATTATTATTATTAATAATATTACAGTCCACCGCTGTGGTCTCGAGGTAGCGTGCTGCTTTGTCATGCAGCGGGCCCGGGTTCGATCCCCGGTTGGGGCAGTTTTTCTGGGTGAGGTTTTTATCGGGGTTTTTCCTCACCTGTAAGACAAATGTCAGGAAAACTTTAAGGCCCAAATGGTCCCCGAAATCATATTTCCATCACCATCATCATCATATCCACCGCTGTGGTCTCGAGGTAGCGTGCTGCCTTATCACGCTGCGGGCCCGGGTTCGATCCCTGGTCGGGGCAGTTTTTCTGGGTGAGGTTTTTTATCGGGGTTTTTCCTCACCTGTAAGGCAAATGTCAGGAAACCTTTAAGGCCCAAACGGTCCCCGAAATCATATGGCCATCATCCTTATCATTATCATCCTTACCATTATCATTATCATCATCATCCTTCACCGGTGTGGAAAGCAACGGGAAGCTACCACACCTACAATTTCCTAGTAAAGCTGCAAGCATAGCATGACAATGATATGATTGCAGTGAAGGACCTGCTTTCGGGCATAATTATATGATTGGATGGATTATTTTATTTTATTATTATTATTATTATTATTATTATTATTATTATTATTATTTTTATTATTATTTCATCAGACAACAAATGAAAGTCCAAAATGCAATATTAGATTTTGAGAGCTACAGACAACTAGAATGGTATGGTCATATATGTAGGATGCCAGAGAAAAGATTACCCAGTCAAGCTGTGGAATGGATTTCACGTGGGAAAGGAAAGAGAGGTCGACCTAGATTTAGATGGATGGATGGCGTAAGAAGAGGTATGAGGGTTGGAATGGGAAGATAGAGAAGAATGGAGAAAGAAGATAAAAAATTAAAAAGCTTTGGACACAGGAAGATGTTTTATTACATTGTAAACCTGTTTATAAAATTACTGTAATATAGTGTAGTGAAACTACTTCAGATGGACTTAAATTTAAAGTATGGGTTTTATGATTGCATTATAATTTTTTAGAATAAACAGATAATGAGATTAATAGTGAGTGGAGAACATATTTTAATCGACTCACCTCATATATTTTCGAACTTCTTTGATACCGACGGTTTCAGACAATATCATGTCCTTCTTCAATCATGGCTTCCACAGATGAAATTCCGTGATTGTTTGAAAATGTATGAGGTGAATCGATTAAAATATGTTCTCCACTCACTATTAATGATATAACATCATAATGTTTACTTCCCAACACTAATTTTAAGATAATAATTTGGAAGTAAATATCAGTAAAACTAAATGTATGGTCACACGTAGAAATTCAGTATATAATGGAAATGGTCAGCTAATGACAAATGAGGGAAATTTTGAGGAAGTGGCTGAATTCGAATACCTAGAAACAATAATCACAAACAGGAATGAGATGCACAAAGAAATTAAACATAGGCTCAATTCTGGAAATGCGTGCTATTATGCATTGCAGAGACTCTTGATATCCCAACTCCTTTCAAAAAACGTTAAACTGAAAATATATAAAACTATTATTCTACCAGTTATATTATATGGGTGCGAAACATGGACTCTTACTTTAAGGGAGGAAAGGAGATTACGAGTATTTGAGAATAAAGTTCTTAGGAAAATTTTTGGACCAAAGAGAGATGAACAGACAGGTGAATGGAGAAGACTACATAACAATGAACTACATGGTCTTTATAGGAAGCCAGATATAATAAGAACAGTTAAGTCTCGTAGACTGCGATGGGCAGGACATGTTGCGCGTATGGGGAATGAAAGACTTGCATGGAAGCTTCTTGTAGGAAAGCCAGAGGGAAAACGCCCGGTTGGTAGACCAAGAATGAGGTGGGATAATAACATTAACTATGATCTGAGGGAAGTAGATTGTACGGGGAATGATTGGAAAGCATTAGCTCAGGATAGGGATGTATGGAGAGCTTGTGTCCGCGCGGCCATGAACCTACAGGTTCGATAGTGCCAGTGAGTAAGTAAGTAAAGTAAGTACTTTACGCTACTTATTATTTCTTAAAAATGACGAATGTAAAATGATTAAAATGAACTTACCGCACTGTCAAGTCCACAACGGACACATCGGCGACTGGAACTCTAAAAGCCATGCCAGTCAGTTTTCCATTCAGAGAAGGTATAACTTTTCCGACAGCTTTCGCTGCACCAGTTGAAGCTGGAATAATGTTCTGCCCTGCACCACGTCCATCACGCCATTGCTAAGTACAAATTCAAAATAATTATTATTTTAATAAAAAGTTGAAAACTCCTCTTGCGTTCAAAATTAACATCTACATAGTGGCGGACCACTTGCAGTTGAATTTAGACTGACCAAAATTACAGAGAAACTATAGTTTACAATCTACTTATTTTTCTTCTCCATTGTGCAACAGTCCTAGAAGTTCCATGGCCTACCAGTCAGCTACTGGCTTCACATCCACACGTGAACCTATGGCCGAAAATGCATAGTTCATGTTTATTTAAAACGCACATTTAATAAGTGTTCTTTTCTTTTTGCAGTAGATATGGCAAGCCCGTAGCGTAGTGGTTAAGGCACTGCACTACAAGTAGGAAGGTTGGGGGTTCAAGTCCCGGTGGGGTCAGGATTTTTAAACTGACTAACACCGCCGTAGCGTAGTGGTTAAAGCACTGAGCTACAAGCCGGAGGGTCGAGGGTTCAAGTCCCGTTGGGGTCAGGATTTTTAAACTGACCCAAACCCTCTGGCGGCACCATGGCCCTGGGGTCGACTCAGCCTCTAACTGAAATGAGTACCAGACGCTTGTTCTGGGGGTAAAGGCGGCCGTCACGCAGGGCTGACAACCCGGCTGACATAAAGTGCCGATTGTCTAGAAAAAGTGGGAGCCTTAACCTCCTACTACCCCAAGGGCCTTCGGGTCTGTTGTGGGATCACTTTACTTTAGGGGGCACGCCGTAGCGTAGTGGTTAAGGCACTGAGCTACAAGCCGGAGGGTCGAGGGTTCAAGTCCCGTTGGGGTCAGGATTTTTAAACTAACCCAAACCCTTTGGCGGCACCATGGCCCTGGGGTCGACTCAGCCTCTAACTGAAATGAGTACCAGACGCTTGTTCTGGGGGTAAAGGCGGCCGTCACGCAGGGCTGACAACCCGGCTGACATAAAGTGCCGATTGTCTAGAAAAAGTGGGAGCCTTAACCTCCTACTACCCCAAGGGCCTTCGGGTCTGTTGTGGGATCACTTTACTTTAGGGGGCACGCCGTAGCGTAGTGGTTAAGGCACTGAGCTACAAGCCAGAGGGTCGAGGGTTCAAGTCCCGTTGGGGTCAGGATTTTTAAACTGACCCAAACCCTCTGGCGGCACCATGGCCCTGGGGTCGACTCAGCCTCTAACTGAAATGAGTACCAGACGCTTGTTCTGGGGGTAAATACGGCCGTCACGCAGGGCTGACAACCCGGCTGACATAAAGTGCCGATTGTCTAGAAAAAGTGGGAGCCTTAACGTCCTACTTCCCCAAGGGCCTCCGGGCCTGTTGTGGGATCACTTTACTTTACTTTACTGACTAACACCTTCTGGCGGCACTATGGCCCTGGGGTCGACTCAGCCTCTAACGGAATTGAGTACCAGACCATGGGCAACCATAATTCACTTAAGGAAAAATTCTTATGATTTGACAGGGAATCGAACCCTGGACCTCATGAACAGTAGTCAGAAATGCTGACCACTAGCTCATGAGGATGGTCCTACGTGTAAAACTTCACAATAACACTGATTGCCTTCCTTCATTGAAATGAATAGTAAACTTGATCACCCTGTATATGGACTGACGAAAATCTGTCTAACCTATTTCTCTGATATTCACTTTCATATGGACCGTATGTTTCTGTGCTTTGGGACCTTTATGGTTCTTAGCACCTTAATATGTTGTTTTCAAATGTTGGGCCTTGGCAATGAAGTCATTAGCGTTCTTGCTCCCCAATATTTCTCTATGGTGGATCCAACAGGTACTCTTCGGGACCCAGCTCCGTATGTCTGAAAGGAATTTGCTGTCTCAGCTGTTAGTACTATGAGAAGCAGAGAAGTGTACCTCCTCCCACTCCCCACACTTCCCGCCGCAAACACACAGAGCTTGGACTCGAGCTGTAATACTTCACAGGTTTGTAAGTGTTCTTCCTTCATTTATTCGTCTTTATTGCATAGAGGACAATTTTGATTCGTGTAGATTCCTATTTTATATAAATGTTTGGCCAAATAGTCATGTTCTGTAAGCAGTCTAAATTTTGCTACTGTACTTTTACGTGGAATTTCTGGAATAATATCTGGCTTCTTTACTAAAATATTCCATTCTTTGTCTTTGGCTTTATTACATAGGTCTTGGTTTTGTTTGATTTTATATTTGTTTTTAATTATTCTTTTTATGGATGTGAAAGGTAAGCTTTTAGTAGTATTCTGAATTAAATTGGAGCCTTTTTTGGCAAGAAAATCAGCAGTGTCATTTCCAGCAATTCCACAATGCGCAGGTATACATTGCAATTTAATTCTTTTCTGTAGTTTTTGAAGTTGTTGAATCATTTTGTAGCACTCTTTAATTTGTATTGACTTCATTTTGTGTGAATTTATTGCATATATTGCTGCCTTAGAATCAGAGAGTATGACAGCATTTTGAAATTTATTTATTCTGTATAGTAATTGTTGGAGTGAAATATGAATAGCCGTTACATCAAAATTTGTTGTGTGGTATCCTGCTGGTTGATAAAATGAAAATAATGCACATGTAATTCCTGATCCTGAGTTGTATTTGTTGTTCACTTACCTTACCAGATGGTCCATCCACTGTTTTCTGTGTGGCCGTGATTGCATGGACAGTAGTCATAAGACCTTCTACGATCTCGAAATTATCGTGAATTACTTTGGCGATGGGAGCTAAACCATTGGTAGTGCAGGATGCATTTGAGATCACATTCATACATGGATCGTAGTCCGCCAAGTTCACTCCAACAACAAACATAGGAGCATCTTTACTTGGTGCTGTGATTATCACTTTCTTCGCTCCTGCTTCAAAGTGAGGCTTAAACAAATAAATGCATAGGTAAGAGTATGCAACAAGGGAAGTAAGTAGGGCCTACGGTAGTATTACACATCCAAGTTAACGTTCACGGGCGGAGGGGAAGAGTTTTAGCGCTAGTGTCGCCGATCTACTGAACTGTGGAAGGGATGTAGGAGAAACTGTACATCCGATCACGTATTGAAATTTTTCAACTTCAAATATGGGGGGAGAATCTCTAAACACGTGTGAAAGTTCTTAACATGGTTGTCAAATTAGTCATTTAAGCAGGGATTATGATTTAAGCACGGAACGCTCAAGAGGTCGGATCATTTAAAATCACAGTATTCGTCGTCTCTCCTGTTACCACCCTCACAATAAATCACAAGTGGCAACATGTAATGAGAAGGGCAAGGAAGGGACAGCTCATTCCTAGACGTAACCCCAAAAGTAACAGGGTTGTCAAGTTAGTCATTCTGCCACTGACCGCGCAGAACGACGGATCGTTAAAACACATGGTATTTGTCAGCTCTCTACCTGCCAATAAAACAACATAATACAAAGGACAGGAAGTGGCAACATAGTAAGGAATAGAAAGAGAAAGACAGTTTATTAGTTAACATATTTTCCGCCTGCACAAAACACTTGGATGGGTAATACATTATTATACCTTATCCGCCCTTAGAGTGATCCTAACATAACCAAATACCAATTGTACCCTTCTGGCATTCACGCCACAATTACTGTCACATTGACTAGGGAGCACGTGTGAAGTATATAAGACATGTGATCGTTGAATGGGGTAGATTACAAGAAAGGTGGTGAGATTTTTCACTGAACTTGTGGAAATACATTTAAAGTGACTGTTTTTTGACCACTAGTCAAAGGTTTTCAAGACTTGTGTTTTGAACATTTAGATAGCGACTCAGCAACAGAAGACTCAACACCTTCAGCCATTTTGTTGCATCAGAATCGACTGAAGCATGACTCGAATGCATCATCCATATGTAATAAACTATTTTTAAGTTGTAATTATTGATTAGGTATATTTTATGTTTTGAATAGTATTATTTTCATTCACGAAGAATAACAAGTATATTCAGAGGACATATTTTTAATGCAATGAAGGAAACTAGTTTTTCGCGTACTTATTTCTTTTACATCGTACATCGGTGTTCATAACTAATGAAAAAAGAGCAGGTCACATGGTTTTGTTTTGATGAGGATCACTTTAAGAGCGGATAGGGAGTAATAATAATAATAATAATAATAATAATAATAATAATAATAATAATAATAATAATAATAATAATAATAATAATAATAATAATAATAATAATAATAATAATAATAATAATAGCTTTATTTTACCTGGCAGAGTTAATGCCTTAAGGCCTTGTCTACCACTCAACCAGGTTTAAAAAAAAATACAAAAGAAAAGTCTTAAATCTAAATCACAATATATATATAAACGATTACAAGTTATGAATACAATACAATTAATATTTATAATGTATTTTGATTTACTCTAAATTTAACGAATTAAATATATAATATGTACAAGATATATAAAAAAAACGAGGAAAAGATTAATGACATAGTATAAAATTAAATAAATAGAGAAAAATTAATTATTAGAAACAGGTAACTATATAAGCGTGACTTAAAGGTGACAAGTGTGCGGCAACCCCTGATATCTTGAGGAAGGAGATTCCAGGAGCGGGCGGAGGCTACTGTGAAGGAAGTAGAATAGGAGGAAGTGCTATGAAGAGGAATTGTTAGCAGACTGCTATCTTGTGACCTAGTGTCAATATTGTGGTAGGAGGATAACTTCTCAAATCTGGACGCCAGGTAAGTAGGAATGTAGGAATTCAGAAGCTTGAAAAGTAGCGAAAGAGAGTGCAATTTACGTCTGTCAGTAAGACGGAGCCAAGAGAGGTTATTAAAGTGTTCGGAAATATGGTCATAACGGCGGATATTGAAAATGAATCGAACGCAAGCATTATGAACACGCTGCAGTCTCTGCGACAAGTCATAGTTTAGATCGAGGACGTGTTTGAGACAGAGCTTTAGCGAGGACTAGCAATGCACTTACAACTGCAATTGTTTATTGTTGTCTGAATTAGTGACAGACATTTCAATAATATATTATTATCGCCTCACTATGATGGTTGTCCGTTTATATAAAAGCGCGACATTGCTTGACACGTGGAATTATTATAGTCGGCGGTAGTCGGCATCTTTGTATTTAATTATATATAACAGCTGCGGAGAAACAAAGCGAGCCGCTCGACAACCATCGTAGTGAGGTGATAATACAATGCGAGGTTGGGAAGTGGTTTTTACAGAAGCGAGGAAATGATTAAAAACCAAGCGATAGCGAGGTTTTTAATTTCCGAGATTCTGTAAAACACTTCACAAACGTGCGTTGTACATTACTTTTTGCACGATGTTGTTTTCAAATTAATAAATAATCGTAAAATAATAACACCTTTTTTGGAAATATTTGCGTTCATTGTAAACAACTGACTAACGTTAACAGTGTGGCCAATGTTTATACGGCAAATGCCGAAAATAATTTAGTTGAGACTACAGCAGGCTGTGACACCAATCAGTTATAAAATGGCGACAAGTACACATTTATTGTTTTATATTGTTTCAATGGAAAGGACAAGAACCACCACAAAGCTGGAACAAATCCATTGTAATACCAATCTTCAAAAAAGGAAGTCGCCAAATCAAAGATAACTATCGTGGAATTAGCTTGTTGAACTCTGGATATAAAATTTATGCTAATATAGTTAAGAATAAATTGAGGAAAATTTATGAAAATATAATTGGAGAAGAGCAGAATGGATTCAGAAAGGGTAGATCTTGTACAGATGGATTCTTTACTCTAAAACTACTATTAGAAAAGCACAAGGAATTCAATATAGAAACTCATATCGCCTTCGTTGACTTCATAAAGGCTTTTGACAAAGTAGACAGAAATATATTACTACAAATTTTAGCTGATGATAACGTTCCACAACAATATATTACTAATATCTTCAACATCTATAAAGATAATGAAATCTCTGTTAAACAAGATGGCAAATTATCTTCTTGGGAAAAGATCAACACTGGAGTAAGACAGGGATGTGGATTTTCACCGGTGCTTTTCATTATATACATGAATAAATTAATAAATGAATGGAGGAAAAAACAACGAGGATATATACCCATCAATAGGAACCTCAAACTCGATGCTATTCTTTTTGCAGACGATTTAGCTCTTCTGGCACTTTCCGAAAATGATTTGCAACGATCAATTTATAATTTACAAAAAATAGGTGCCAAATTTAATATGGAAATATCAATTAACAAAACTAAAATTATGGCATTTCATGGGAAGGACCCCATACAAAGTAAAATCTGTCTCCAGAATAAAATTTTAGAGAGATCTAATCAATTTAAATATCTTGGATATTATCTCTCTATCTGGGATGAAAAGGATATCCCTGAAAAAGTTACTAGTTATAATAAAAGTTTAGGAATTATTAATCAAGTTATGAAACCATCCCTTGTACAAAAAAACACCAGATTACGTTTATATAACACTTTGGCTAGACCAGTGTTGACCTATGGTAGTGAAGCATGGACACTAAGAAAACAACATGAAAACAGAATAACGGCTTGTGAAATGAGATTCATGCGCAGAACAGCGGGTTACACCAGATGGGATCGGAAAAGGAACACCGATATCTTAAAAGAATTGAAGACTACGCCAATTTTGGAATATATTAAACAGTACCAACTAAATTGGAAACACCATCTTGAAATAATGAGTTCAAATCGGATCCCCAAAGCTATTTATAATTATATACCAAGAGGACGAAGATCACTGGGCCGTCCTATGAAACGCTGGAGGGAAAATTTTCTATAGGATCGTAACAGGCCTTGGCCTAATACTTGGAAGGAAGAAGATATTGTTTCAAATAAAGTTCAGTTCATTTAAAATGCAGTGATTTGTTTCGTATAATGCATATTAACACTACCTTTTGGATATTTGTTTTGTATAGACCTATACATTGTACGTAATACACATAAAGGGCAGTAGTTTTGCTTCCCGCACTAGATAGGTAATGTGTAATATTACAGTATAGTTATTTATAGGTTAACAATCCAAGAAATTTAGGAAATTGAACTTGCAATCATGGTCGCCATTGCTGTAAGTATGACAGAACGCACTATCGTGCAAAAATAACAGTTTAAATAAGAAAAATGCTAATGAAAATCAACCAAATTTTGTTACTAATGTTAATAATTGTAACAACTGTTCAATCACTGTACATTTGAATTATCAAATCATAAATAAGTGTGTTACAATAACATTGTATTGTATTACTAAATAACATTTTAAGTAGGTCACATTTTTACATTCCATCCATAGTAATTCTGCCCGAGGGCAGGTCTTTCACTGCAATCATAGCATTTGCATGCTATGCTTTGCAGCTTTACTAGGGAATTATAGGTGTGGTAGCTTCCCGTTGCTTTCCACACCGTGATGGATGATGATGATGGCCTGATGATTTTGAGGGACCGTTGGGCCCTAAGCTTCCTGACATTTATCTTACAGATGAGGAAAAACCCCGAAAAAAACTCACTCAGGAGCCTGTCCCGAACGGGAATCGAACCCGGGTCCGCTACGTGACAAGGCAGCGCGCTGCCTCGAGACCACAACGGTGGACAAATATTTTAAAATAACTATACTTAAATAATGATTTTTGAGTAAACAGCTTAACTTTATTCGTTAAATAGTCCTAACAAATGCCACTCTTAATTTCCAATCCTCTAGATCATCATCATCATCATCATCCAGGGATTAAGCCTGTTGGCTCGTTCTGGTTTCACGAAAGCTAGAATTGTTATAATTGTTCAGACCATCTTCTGTGTGGGCGACCAACATTTCTCCTTCCGCGCGGTTTATAATGTAGCAATAATTTTGGGAATCTCCCTTCTTGCATTCTATCAATATGTTCCTAAATTTAATTATTCGGTCTGTAAGTTCCTTTCTTATATCTTAATTTATTTTCTTATCCAGCAGAGTATATCCTGCTATATTTCTTAAAAATCGCATCTCAGCTGCTTCCAATCTTTGTTCTTGTCTTTTAGTGATCGTCCAACATTCTGATCCATACATCAATACAGGAACAGCCATTACTTTATAAAATTTAATTTTTGTTTCTTTTCTTGTTTTTTTAAGGGTTCTTTTAATAGTGCCACACATAAGATTAAATTTATTTATTTTGTCATTAATATCCTCTAGATAAATATTGTAAATCACTCGTGGCGTTACTTATGATTAGAGCTAGGAATTTTAGGTGCTGCAACTTTTTTTTTTTTGTTACTATAATGTTCAGATTAGCTAGTATTGCAAAGAAAGCATTAAATGAATGTTCCTAACTGTGTTTTAGTTGCACCTTTTTGCACCTTTTTTCAATGCTAGCACCTTTTTGCACCTTTTTATTTTAATGGAAGCACAATTTACACCTTTTCAAACCTTTTATGTCTCCTTTGGAACATTTTATTACCAAAATAATATATATATATATATATATATATATATATATATATATATATATATATGTATATAAAATTACATTTATTCAAATACGATTTCAAGGGTTGGTAACGATATGTGGTATCAGTCCACATCACATTACTTCCACTTCGGGCTATTCCTTTTAAATTAGTTTGCGCCTCATTGCACCACAGTTATGCGAAAGCTATTGTTCAAGCAAGGAAGGTTGTTGAGTGCGTGAATAAATGTTTCAGTTCAAAATAATATTTGACTAGTGCGGTCTGCTATTTTCCTGAGTTACCAGTATACAGTATGCCGAAACCGAAAATGAACTCCTATAAACTACGTGATATTGTTAAAAAGTTTAGTGCAGATGGAATTCAGAGTGACGGATCTGTTATCAGGTGCATTCTTTGTGATATTTCAATAACAATTGATGAAAAACATCAACGCATTCGTGTTACGCAGCATATAAGTAGTGCAAAACATGTGAAAAATAAGGAACGACGAAGCAGTAAAGGTGTAGTGCGACAACAGTTTTCTGGCGAGGCCTTAGTTACTTGGTGCAAAAAGGTGCAACTAAAACACAGTTAGGGACATTTATTTAATGTTTTCTTTGCAATACTAGCTAATTTGAACATTATAGTAACAAAAAAAAAGGTGCAGCACCTAAAATTCCTAGCTCTAATCATAAGTAACGCCACGAGTGATTTACAATATTTATCTATAGGATATTAATGACAAAATAAATAAATTTAATCTAATGCGTGGTTTTGGTACTCTTTAATGATAATTCACATGGAAAATTTGCACCTTCTATTTTTAAAAAATGCACCTTTTTTGCACCTTTTTCTGCTAAATTAAAGCACCTTTTTTGCACCTTTTTCACCAAAATTTTGCACCTAAAATTCCTAGCTCTACTTATGATGATCTTACTGCAGTCACAGCTGATTTATGTTGGTGAAACGAAAATTTGCTCTTTCGAAGTTCAAAGTGTTTGTTTACAGTAAAATGACTGGTGAAACTGACTGACTGTAACAGCTATAATTATGACATGTTTCTTCAATAAACGTACAATACTTCGTAGATAAGCTACGTGAGCGGAAACAACTTTTCAATAACAAGGAAATTATGGGTGTGTGGCATTTCACAATTACGAAGATGACTTGCAAAAACACAGGTAGAGCGTAGTATTTCTTAGTACCGTTATTACATCCGACACAGCGGAAATTTTGAATTACGCGATCAGCAACTATAGGCCTTACGTACTGCAATATATATCTACAATGGCACAACAGCCTAATATTCAGCCATAGCCTCTCATTTTACAGGAAGTTAAGTGGTCAGGAGAAGGTAGTCAGGAATCAGGAAGCTTTGCACTTTAGAGAATGAGGAAGGCTTACAACTCAATGCTATTAATAAGCTGTTAGTTTATGCTGATGATGTAGTACTATTGGCCGATAGCGAGGAGATACTAAAGGACAACATGCACACACTATTCAGTAACACTAAGGAATTAGAACTGGAAGTAAATATCAATAAAACTAAATATATGGTCACACGTAGAAATTCATTAAATAATGGAAATGGACAGCTAATGACAAATCAGGGAAATTTTGAGGAAGTGGCTGAATTCAAATACCTAGGAACAATAATCATAAACAGGAATGAGATGCACAAAGAAATTAAACATAGGCTCAATTCTGGAAATGCGTGCTATTATGCATTGCAGAGACTCTTGATGTCCCAACTCCTTTCAAAAAACGTTAAACTGAAAATATATAAAACTATTATTCTACCAGTTATATTATATGGATGCGAAACATGGACTCTTACTTTAAGGGAGGATAAGAGATTACGAGTATTTGAGAATAAAGTTCTTAGGAAAATTTTTGGACCAAAGAGAGATGAACATACAGGTGAATGGAGAAGACTACATAACAATGAACTACATGGTCTTTATAGGAAGCCAGATATAATAACAGTTAAGTCTCGTAGACTGCGATGGGCAGGACATGTTGCGCGTATGGGGAATGAAAGACTTGCATGGAAGCTTCTTGTAGGAAAGCTAGAGGGAAAACGCCCAGTTGGTAGACCAAGAATGAGGTGGGAGAATAACATTAACTATGATCTGAGGGAAGTAGATTTTACAGGGAATGATTGGAAAGCATTAGCTCAGGATAGGGATGTATGGAGAGCATATGTCCGCGCGGTAATGAACCTACGGGTTCGATAGTGCCAGTGAGTAAGTAAGTAAGTAAGCCTCTCATTTGTTAGGAGTTACTACACCAAGTTAATTCCCTACACATGTCATGAATGGTATGCGGTCAACAGACTGATCCAATGAGACACCTCTACAACCCCTAGAAGTCTGTAATACTTATTGAGAATCATTCTGTATAACGTCTTCAGAATACAGCAGTGCATTTACTTATATATCGTTGTTGCATAACATTTTTGAACTGTCCCCCGATAACTCACCAAGAGTTTTCTTAAAACTGGTAAAAGGACAAGACAGTATTCTGAATTTATATTTAAATTAATTGTAATGATTGTAGCAAAGTATACATAGGAAAAACAAAAAGGAATTTGGAAACACGCACTAAAGAACATTTTATAAATATTAAAAATTGTCTTCTTCTTCTTCTTCTTCCGAATGCAGTATTGGGTGATGATGCCCGTTCTGCGACTACAAAAACTGATCTTTCCATCGGTTGAAGGGTCTTCCGAGGTCTCTTTTGCCTTTAGGGTTGAGGTGGTAAATCATCTTTGGTAAACGGGAATTTGACATTCTCTGGACGTGTTGGAACCATTTAATCTGATAATTTTGTATATGTTATTTCCTGTAGTCTTTCGAGTATTTAAAGATTTCCCCATTATAGGTTACCAGCCTATAGTTGGGTAAGTCCAGTGGTGGGGTTGCCACCTCAATGCCTCTTGGACAGGCATGCTTTTCTGTAGGGGATGCTCCCTTAGCCTTTGAAGTTAAAAAATTGTGAAATTGAAAAATCAGCAATTGCTGCACATAGTTTGCTAGAACATCATAAAATTGAAAAAGAGGCAAAACTTTTGAAACAATTGGATAAACCGTTGGAATTGGCAATTTGGGAAATGATATTCATTCAGAAGAATAAATATCGATCTATGAATTTCGATATTCCGGTGGATAAAAATTTAATTACAAAGTTTATAACCTCAACGAAAGATGGCAGCACAAGAGGTGATGTCATTAGAGAAATCAACAATCACAGAATTTCATCAGTGGAAGCCATGACTGAAGTAGGACATGATATTGTCTGAAACCGTCGGTATCAAATAAATTTGAAAACAAATGAGGTGAGTCGATAAAAATATGTTCTCCAATCACTATTAATCAGTATTCTGAAATTTAGCAAAAGCATCTACGAATATGAATGGAATAAATAAACGTACCTGACACTTATCAATGGTCGTAAAAACTCCAGAGCACTCTATTATATATTCCGCTGAATGTTTTGACCAAGGAATCTTCGATGGATCCTTTTCCTGATAGACTGCGATATCCTGACCTAAATAAATAAAAATAAAAATCAACTAATAAAAACCAACAAAAATGAAAAAAACTGATAAAAATAAAAAGTCAGGAATATATCAAATTGAATGCATGGGTTGTGAAAAGATATATATAGGGAAAAAAAAGAAACCTAAAAATTAGAACCAAAGAACACATAAGAAATATTAAAAATGGAGAAATTGACAAATCTGCAGTTGCTGCTCATGTTTGGTCTGAAAAACATAATATAAATTCAGACACTAAATTATTAAAACAGTTAGAAAATACAAAAGAGCTGACTATTTGGGAAAACATTTATATTCAGAAGAACAGAAACAGAGTTATGAATTTTGATATTCCGATGGAGCGTGACCTTGTTTGGAGGTTCTTTGGCCAACCACAGGATGGAGCTGACATCGACATCCAGGTTGTGCAACATAAATAAAACCAGTCTGGGAAAGCTGACGATAAAACAGAATTGTTTTGAAACATGTCCAAGAACAAATCAACATTAATATTGAGGTAAGATGTCCAGACTAAAAATAATATAATTAAATAAAAATCGTATTTATAAATGAGTTGGATAAAATGTTTTAAATCTCACCCCATAAACTTCCATGTTTTCACGATAGCGGTTTCAAAGGCCATTTTCATCCATCTTTATTCAAACTCCAACTGTTACAATTTTGCCTGTACCATAATATAGGCACCTGATGGCAGTTTGGAAGATGGTGGTAACGGCAAACTTCGTGAATTTATCGATGATTTGGAAATCAATCGTCGCATTACTTATGCTAATATATGATTATTTTGCGATAGAGAGGAGATGCAAAGGGCCAACACGAACACACTTCATCATCATCATCATCATGAACAAATTCGTTTTAGGCCATGTGGCCTGTGCGGTAAACCTAGCGAACATGGTCTTGATCTTTCCACCGATATTTTGGTCTTCCTTGGTCCCTATGTCCAGTTGAGGTATAATGGAATGCCAATTTTGGAAGTCTATTTCTTGCCATTCTCTTCAGACGATTTTTCCATTCTTGTTGGTATCTTTGTATATCTTCATTTAAACTTGTTACTCCAAGTTTTCCTTTGATAATAGTGTTCCTTTGGTGATCCAGTCTATTAACTCCTAACAATGATCGTAAGAAGCGTGGTACACCCTGCTTTAAACTAACGAGGTACAGCTCGAGACCAAGCTCTATGTGTTTTGCGGGGAGAAGTGTGGGGAGTGGGAGGAGGTACACTTCTATGCTTCTCACATACTAACAGCTGAGTCAGCAAATTCCTTTCAGACACACGGAGCTGGGTCCCGAGCAGAATGGGGACCGAGTCACGGCGGTATAACCGTTCCATCAAATATGGAGGAAATTCCATATTTTGAACGCCTGACTAGAGGCTATAAGGTAGCAGACCTACCACTAGTCTTGCTCTGTGGATGGCTGGTAACCAACCCAGGGGACTTCCTATTACTCGAAGAAACTTAAGCAAAGACTGGAATGATCACACGAACACACTTGTGATTAACATAAGAATTTGAGACCGGAAGTATACAACAATGCACTAATGGTCACACACAGAAATGCATTATATAATGGATATAGACAATTAATGACAAATGAGGAAACATTTTGAAGAAGTGGCTGAAATCGAATATCTAGGAACAATAATTATAAAGGGTCCACCGCTGTGGTCTCGAGGTAGCGTGATGCCTTGTCACGCAGCGTGGCCGGATTCGATCCCCAGTCGGGACAAGTTTCCTGGGTGAGGACTTTTTCTAGGTTTTTCCTCACCTGTAAGATAAATGTCAAGATACTTTAAGGCCTAAACGGTCCCCGAACATCATCTGGCCATCATTATCATCAATATAATATTCGCCTAATTAGCTTAAGTTTAATTTAAGGCTTCTCCTGACACATCATTATCATCATCAACTTACATATCATCGGGGCAACGTAACCCCGCCTTCCAGGCGCCCCAACCTCAGAAGTGGGTTACAAGTACGCCATGCCAGGAGAGAACACCAAGAATGTCGAAATGACAACCTGGGGAATTTGAAAAAAAAAAAAAAAAAAAGGGGGGGGAATGATGTGCTCAAAGAAATTAAACATAGGTTCATTTCTGAAACGCATGCTATTTTTGCGTATAGGGATAAATCTCGTGCCAATTTCTCTAAAAAAAATATTAAACTGAAAAAATGTAAAACTGTTATTCTCCCATTTATATTACATGGGTGCAAAACATGAACTCTTACTTTAAGGGAGGCGAAAGGATTGCGAATATTCGAGAATACAGTTCTTAGGGAAATGTTTGGACCAAAGGGAGATGAACAGACAGGCGAATGGAGAAAACTACATAACAGAAAGCTACATGATCTTTTTAGGAAACCAGATCAATATGAACAGCAGAGTCTCGTAAACTGTAATGGACAGGTAATGTGGCACGAATGGGAATTGGAAGTGAGGCATGGAAACATTATGTACGAAAACCAGAGGGAAATCGCCACGTAGGTAGACCAAGAATGAGGTAGGAGAATAACATTAACCATGATTTGAGGAAAGTTTATTATACCGGGATGATTGGAAAAAACTCAGGATAAGAAGTATGGTGAGCTTATGTTCGTGCGGCCATGAACCTACGGGTTCGATGGTGTCAGTGAGTTAGTTAGTTTTAATGACAACAATACTGATGATGAAGTCCACCGCTATGGTCTCGACACAGAGCACTCTGCGTGCTGTAACGCAGCGGGCCCGGGTTCCCCTCTGGTCGGGTCAGGTTTCCTGGGTGAGGATTTTTCGGGGGTTTTTCCTCATTTGTTAGACAAAAATGTCAGGAAACTATAACACCCTAACGGTACCAGAACATCATTTGGCCATCAAAATCATCATTCATACCCGCCTTAGATTAAGTTTAGAATTAAGAACTAAATATATGGTCACACGTAGAAATACATTATATAATGGAAATGGACAGCTAATGACAGATGAGGGAGGGTTTGAGGAGGTGGCTGAATTCAAATACTTAGGAACAATAATCACAAATAGGAATGAGATGCACAAAGAAATTAAACATAGGCTCAATTCTGGAAATGCGTGCTATTATGCATTGCAGAGACTCTTGATATCCCAACTCCTTTCAAAAAACGTTAAACTGAAAATATATAAAACTATTATTCTACCAGTTATATTATATGGGTGCGAAACATGGACCCTTACTTTAAGGGAGGAAAGGAGATTACAAGTATTTGAGAATAAAGTGCTTAGGAAAATTTTTGGACCAAAGAGAGATGAACAGACAGGTGAATGGAGAAGACTACATAACAATGAACTACATGGTCTTTATAGGAAGCCAGATATAATAAGAACAGTTAAGTCTCGTAGACTGCGATGGGCAGGGCATGTTGTACGTATGGGGAATGGAAGACTTTCATGGAAGCTTATTGTAGGAAAACCAGAGGGAAAACACCCAGTTGGTAGACCAAGAATGAGGTGCGAGAATAACATTAACTATGATTTGAGGGAAGTAGATTATACAGGGAATGATTGGAAAGCATTAGCTGTGGATAGGGATGTATGGAGAGCGTTTTACTAATTTCACTCATCAATAAACTATGTTTATTTTAAGAGATATAGTGACACATTTGGTATCATATTATAGGTGACAAAATATGTACCAAAGATATGAAAACTCATTTATTTACATTTGGCAGTTTCCGAGAAAATAGCGTTTTACTAATTTCACTCATCAATAAACTATGTTCATTTGGAGAGATATAGTAACATGTTTGATGTCATATTATAGGGAATATAAGGTGTACCTAAGATATGAAAACTCATTAAATTCCATTTGGCAGTTTCCGAGAAAATAGCGTTTTACTAATTTCACTCATCAATAAACTATGTTCATTTGGAGAAATATAGTAACAAGTTTGATGTCATATTATAGGGAATATAAGGTGTACCTAAGATATGAAAACTTATTAAATTCCATTTGGCAGTTTCCGAGAAAATAGCGTTTTACTAATTTCACTCATCAATAAACTATGTTCATTTGGAGAAATATAGTAACAAGTTTGATGTCATATTATAGGGAATATAAGGTGTACCTAAGATATGAAAACTCATTAAATTCCATTTGGCAGTTTCCGAGAAAATAGACTAATTTCACTCATCAATAAACTATGTTCATTTGGAGAAATATAGTAACATGTTTGATGTCATATTATAGGGAATATAAGGTGTACCTAAGATATGAAAACTCATTAAATTCCATTTGGCAGTTTCCGAGAAAATAGCGTTTTACTAATTTCACTCATCAATAAACTATGTTCATTTGGAGAAATATAGTAACATGTTTGATGTCATATTATAGGGAATATAAGGTGTACCTAAGATATGAAAACTCATTAAATTCCATTTGGCAGTTTCCGAGAAAATAGCGTTTTACTAATTTCACTCATCAATAAACTATGTTCATTTGGAGAAATATAGTAACATGTTTGATGTCATATTATAGGGAATATAAGGTGTACCTAAGATATGAAAACTCATTAAATTCCATTTGGCAGTTTCCGAGAAAATAGCGTTTTACTAATTTCACTCATCAATAAACTATGTTCATTTGGAGAAATATAGTAACATGTTTGATGTCATATTATAGGGAATATAAGGTGTACCTAAGATATGAAAACTCATTAAATTCCATTTGGCAGTTTCCGAGAAAATAGCGTTTTACTAATTTCACTCATCAATAAACTATGTTCATTTGGAGAAATATAGTAACAAGTTTGATGTCATATTATAGGGAATATAAGGTGTACCTAAGATATGAAAACTCATTAAATTCCATTTGGCAGTTTCCGAGAAAATAGCGTTTTTTACTAATTTCACTCATCAATAAACTATGTTCATTTGGAGAAATATAGTAACATGTTTGATGTCATATTATAGGGAATATAAGGTGTACCTAAGATATGAAAACTCATTAAATTCCATTTGGCAGTTTCCGAGAAAATAGCGTTTTACTAATTTCACTCATCAATAAACTATGTTCATTTGGAGAAATATAGTAACATGTTTGATGTCATATTATAGGGAACATAAGGTGTACCTAAGATATGAAAACTCATTAAATTCCATTTGGCAGTTTCCGAGAAAATAGCGTTTTACTAATTTCACTCATCAATAAACTATGTTCATTTGGGGAAATATAGTAACATGTTTGATGTCATATTATAGGGAATATAAGGTGTACCTAAGATATGAAAACTCATTAAATTCCATTTGGCAGTTTCCGAGAAAAATAGCGTTTTACTAATTTCACTCATCAATAAACTATGTTCATTTGGAGAAATATAGTAACATGTTTGATGTCATATTATAGGGAATATAAGGTGTACCTAAGATATGAAAACTCATTAAATTCCATTTGGCAGTTTCCGAGAAAATAGCGTTTTACTAATTTCACTCATCAATAAACTATGTTCATTTGGAGAAATATAGTAACATGTTTGATGTCATATTATAGGGAATATAAGGTGTACCTAAGATATGAAAACTCATTAAATTCCATTTGGCAGTTTCCGAGAAAATAGACTAATTTCACTCATCAATAAACTATGTTCATTTGGAGAAATATAGTAACATGTTTGATGTCATATTATAGGGAATATAAGGTGTACCTAAGATATGAAAACTCATTAAATTCCATTTGGCAGTTTCCGAGAAAATAGCGTTTTGCTAATTTTACCCATCAATAAACTATGTTCATTTGGAGAAATATAGTAACAAGTTTGATGTCATATTATAGGGAATATAAGGTGTACCTAAGATATGAAAACTCATTAAATTCCATTTGGCAGTTTCCGAGAAAATAGCGTTTTACTAATTTCACTCATCAATAAACTATGTTCATTTGGAGAAATATAGTAACAAATTTGATGTCATATTATAGGGAATATAAGGTGTACCTAAGATATGAAAACTCATTAAATTCCATTTGGCAGTTTCCGAGAAAATAGACTAATTTCACTCATCAATAAACTATGTTCATTTGGAGAAATATAGTAACATGTTTGATGTCATATTATAGGGAATATAAGGTGTACCTAAGATATGAAAACTCATTAAATTCCATTTGGCAGTTTCCGAGAAAATAGCGTTTTGCTAATTTTACCCATCAATAAACTATGTTCATTTGGAGAAATATAGTAACAAGTTTGATGTCATATTATAGGGAATATAAGGTGTACCTAAGATATGAAAACTCATTAAATTCCATTTGGCAGTTTCCGAGAAAATAGCGTTTTACTAATTTCACTCATCAATAAACTATGTTCATTTGGAGAAATATAGTAACAAATTTGATGTCATATTATAGGGAATATAAGGTGTACCTAAGATATGAAAACTCATTAAATTCCATTTGGCAGTTTCCGAGAAAATAGCGTTTTACTAATTTCACTCATCAATAAACTATGTTCATTTGGAGAAATATAGTAACATGTTTGATGTCATATTATAGGGAATATAAGGTGTACCTAAGATACGAAAACTCATTAAATTCCATTTGGCAGTTTCCGAGAAAATAGCGTTTTACTAATTTCACTCATCAATAAACTATGTTCATTTGGAGAAATATAGTAACATGTTTGATGTCATATTATAGGGAATATAAGGTGTACCTAAGATACGAAAACTCATTAAATTCCATTTGGCAGTTTCCGAGAAAATAGCGTTTTACTAATTTCACTCATCAATAAACTATGTTCATTTGGAGAAATATAGTAACATGTTTGATGTCATATTATAGGGAATATAAGGTGTACCTAAGATATGAAAACTCATTAAATTCCATTTGGCAGTTTCCGAGAAAATAGCGTTTTGCTAATTTTACCCATCAATAAACTATGTTCATTTGGAGAAATATAGTAACAAGTTTGATGTCATATTATAGGGAATATAAGGTGTACCTAAGATATGAAAACTCATTAAATTCCATTTGGCAGTTTCCGAGAAAATAGCGTTTTGCTAATTTTACCCATCAATAAACTATGTTCATTTGGAGAAATATAGTAACATGTTTGATGTCATATTATAGGGAATATAAGGCGTACCAAAGATATGAAAACTCATTAAATTCCATTTGGCAGTTTCCGAGAAAATAGCGTTTTGCTAATTTTACCCATCAATAAACTATGTTCATTTGGAGAAATATAGTAACAAGTTTGATGTCATATTATAGGGAATATAAGGTGTACCTAAGATATGAAAACTCATTAAATTCCATTTGGCAGTTTCCGAGAAAATAGCGTTTTGCTAATTTACCCATCAATAAACTATGTTCATTTGGAGAAATATAGTAACAAGTTTGATGTCATATTATAGGGAATATAAGGTGTACTAAGATATGAAAACTCATTAAATTCCATTTGGCAGTTTCCGAGAAAATAGCGTTTTGCTAATTTTACCCATCAATAAACTATGTTCATTTGGAGAAATATAGTAACATGTTTGATGTCATATTATAGGGAATATAAGGTGTACCTAAGATATGAAAACTCATTAAATTCCATTTGGCAGTTTCCGAGAAAATAGCGTTTTGCTAATTATACCCATCAATAAACTATGTTCATTTGGAGAAATATAGTAACAAGTTTGATGTCATATTATAGGGAATATAAGGTGTACCTAAGATATGAAAACTCATTAAATTCCATTTGGCAGTTTCCGAGAAAATAGCGTTTTGCTAATTTTACCCATCAATAAACTATGTTCATTTGGAGAAATATAGTAACAAGTTTGATGTCATATTATAGGGAATATAAGGTGTACCTAAGATATGAAAACTCATTAAATTCCATTTGGCAGTTTCCGAGAAAATAGCGTTTTGCTAATTTTACCCATCAATAAACTATGTTCATTTGGAGAAATATAGTAACATGTTTGATGTCATATTATAGGGAATATAAGGTGTACCTGAGATATGAAAACTCATTAAATTCCATTTGGCAGTTTCCGAGAAAATAGCGTTTTACTAATTTCACTCATCAATAAACTATGTTCATTTGGAGAAATATAGTAACATGTTTGATGTCATATTATAGGGAATATAAGGTGTACCTAAGATATGAAAACTCATTAAATTCCATTTGGCAGTTTCCGAGAAAATAGCGTTTTACTAATTTCCTCATCAATAAACTATGTTCATTTGGAGAAATATAGTAACATGTTTGATGTCATATTATAGGGAATATAAGGTGTACCTAAGATATGAAAACTCATTAAATTCCATTTGGCAGTTTCCGAGAAAATAGCGTTTTTACTAATTTCACTCATCAATAAACTATGTTCATTTGGAGAAATATAGAGTAACATGTTTGATGTCATATTATAGGGAATATAAGGTGTACCTAAGATATGAAAACTCATTAAATTCCATTGGCAGTTTCCGAGAAAATAGCGTTTTACTAATTTCACTCATCAATAAACTATGTTCATTTGGAGAAATATAGTAACATGTTTGATGTCATATTATAGGGAATATAAGGTGTACCTAAGATATGAAAACTCATTAAATTCCATTTGGCAGTTTCCGAGAAAATAGCGTTTTACTAATTTCACTCATCAATAAAACTATGTTCATTTGGAGAAATATAGTAACATGTTTGATGTCATATTATAGGGAATATAAGGTGTACCTAAGATATGAAAAACTCATTAAATTCCATTTGGCAGTTTCCGAGAAAAATAGCGTTTTACTAATTTCACTCATCAATAAACTATGTTCATTTGGAGAAATATAGTAACATGTTTGATGTCATATTATAGGGAATATAAGGTGTACCTAAGATATGAAAACTCATTAAATTCCATTTGGCAGTTTCCGAGAAAATAGCGTTTTACTAATTTCACTCATCAATAAACTATGTTCATTTGGAGAAATATAGTAACATGTTTGATGTCATATTATAGGGAATATAAGGTGTACCTAAGATATGAAAACTCATTAAATTCCATTTGGCAGTTTCCGAGAAAATAGCGTTTTACTAATTTCACTCATCAATAAACTATGTTCATTTGGAGAAATATAGTAACATGTTTGATGTCATATTATAGGGAATATAAGGTGTACCTAAGATATGAAAACTCATTAATTCCATTTGGCAGTTTCCGAGAAAATAGCGTTTTACTAATTTCACTCATCAATAAACTATGTTCATTGGAGAAATATAGTAACATGTTTGATTGTCATATTATAGGGAATATAAGGTGTACCTAAGATACGAAAATCATTAAATTCCATTTGGCAGTTTCCGAGAAAATAGCGTTTTACTAATTTAACTCATCAATAAACTATGTCATTTGGAGAAATATAGTAACATGTTTGATGTCATATTATAGGGAATATAAGGTGTACCTAAGATATGAAAAACTCATTAAATTCCATTTGGCAGTTTCCGAGAAAATAGCGTTTTACTAATTTCACTCATCAATAAACTATGTTCATTTGGAGAAATATAGTAACATGTTTGATGTCATATTATAGGGAATATAAGGTGTACCTAAGATATGAAAACTCATTAAATTCCATTGGCAGTTTCCGAGAAAATTAGCGTTTTACTAATTTCACTCATCAATAAACTATGTTCATTTGGAGAAATATAGTAACATGTTTGATGTCATATTATAGGGAATATAAGGTGTACCTAAGATATGACAACTCATTAAATTCCATTTGGCAGTTTCCGAGAAAATAGCGTTTTACTAATTTCACTCATCAATAAACTATGTTCATTTGGAGAAATATAGTAACAAGTTTGATGTCATATTATAGGGAATATAAGGTGTACCTAAGATATGAAACTCATTAAATTCCATTTGGCAGTTTCCGAGAAAATAGCGTTTTACTAATTTCACTCATCAATAAACTAGTTCATTTGGAGAAATATAGTAACATGTTTGATGTCATATTATAGGGAATATAAGGTGTACTAAGATATGAAAACTCATTAAATTCCATTTGGCAGTTTCCGAGAAAATAGCGTTTTGCTAATTTTACCCATCAATAAACTATGTTCATTTGGAGAAATATGGTAACAAGTTGATGTCATATTATAGGGAATATAAGGTGTACCTAAGATATGAAAACTCATTAAATTCCATTTGGCAGTTTCCGAGAAAATAGCGTTTTGCTAATTTTACCCATCAATAAACTATGTTCATTTGGAGAATATAGTAACAAGTTTGATGTCATATTATAGGGAATATAAGGTGTACCTAAGATATGAAAATCATTAAATTCCATTTGGCAGTTTCCGAGAAAATAGCGTTTGCTAATTTTACCCATCAATAAACTATGTTCATTTGGAGAAATATAGTAACATGTTTGATGTCATATTATAGGGAATATAAGGTGTACCTAAGATATGAAAACTCATTAAATTCCATTTGGCAGTTTCCGAGAAAATAGCGTTTTGCTAATTTTACCCATCAATAAACTATGTTCATTTGGAGAAATATAGTAAAAGTTTGATGTCATATTATAGGGAATATAAGGTGTACCTAAGATATGAAAACTCATTAAATTCCATTTGGCAGTTTCCGAGAAAATAGCGTTTTGCTATTTTACCCATCAATAAACTATGTTCATTTGGAGAAATATAGTAAACAAGTTTGATGTCATATTATAGGGAATATAAGGTGTACCTAAGATATGAAAAACTCATTAAATTCCATTTGGCAGTTTCCGAGAAAATAGCGTTTTGCTAATTTTACCCATCAATAAACTATGTTCATTTGGAGAAATATAGTAACATATTTGATGTCTATATTATAGGGGACTATAGGTGTACCTAAGATATGAAACACTCATTAAAATTCCATTGGCAGTTACGAGAAAATAGCGTTTTACTAATTTCAATCACAATAAACTATGTTCATTGGGAGAAATTATAGTAACAAGTTTGATGTCATATTATAGGGAATATAAGGTGTACCTAAGATATGAAAACTCATTAATTCCATTTGGCAGTTTCGAGAAAATAGCGTTTTGCTAATTTTAGCCATCAATTAAACATGTTCATTGGAGAAATATAGTAACAAGTTTGATGTCATATTATAGGGAATATAAGGTGTACCTAAGATATGAAAAACTCATATAATTCCATTTGCATTTTCCGAGAAAAATACGTTTTGCTAATTTTACCCATCAATAACTTGTTCATTGGGGAGAATATAGTAATAACATGGTTGATGTCATATTATCGGGAAATAGGTGTACTAAGATTGAAAAACTCATTAAATTATTGGCAGTTTCCGAGAACATAGCGTTTACTAATTTCACTCTCATAAACTATGTTTGCATTTGGAGAAAAATATAGAAACATGTTTGATGTCATTTATAGGGATATAAGGTGTACCTAAGAAGAAAACTCATTAAATTCAATTGGCAGAGTTTCGAGAAAATAGCGTTTTATAATTTCACTCATCAATAAACTATGTTCATTTGGAGAAGAAATATAGGAACATGTTTGATGTCATATTATAGGGAATATAAGGGGCTACCTAAGATATGAAAAACTCATTTAAATTCCATTTGGCAGTTGTCGAGAAAATAGCGTTTTACTAATTTCACTCATCAAACTATGTTCATTTGGAGAAATATAGTAACATTTTTGACGTCATATATTATAGGGAACATAAGGTGTACCTAAGATATGAAAACCATTTAAATTCATTGGGCAGGTTTCGAGAGAAAATAGCGTTTTCTGATTTCACTCATCAATAAAATATGTTCATTGGGTAAAATAAGTAACATGTTTGATGTCATATTATAGGGAATAAAGGTGTTACCTAAGGTATGAAAATCATTAAAATTCCATTTGGCAGTTTCGAGAAATAGCCGTTTTACTAATTCACTCATCAA